>OX421315.1:28333762-28875074 GCA_949125395.1 Diaphora mendica
TACTGCTTAAACAATTTTACACGTTACGATTTAATATTTTAATAACGATTTTGCTCACATATTAAATAATGAAACATAGTTTTTATTCCTCTTACGTGATTAACGGTTATACAATATACGGTTATATAACAAAAGGTAAAGGTACCAAGAAGAAAAAGCAGTCCTCTAGTAAATTTATGTCATTAGGAAAGGATCAAACTGTTAGCATTTTACATGGAGTTGGCAGAGTATTGAATCCTAAAGGAGAAAACATGTCAGGAACATGGTTTGTATATTGCAGTGGCAGGTTTAATGCTTGCAAATAAAAGTCCAGTTTCAGCCGGGAATCCAGTAAGAGGACCTAAAAACATGAGGATACAATATCCGTCAGCACGAGAATTACATTTAGAAGAAAACAATTTATACAAGGGAAAAGTTTTAGTTGCTGATTACCAGACATATTGCAGGATTATTGGAAAAGAAAGTGATACCTAACATAAACATAAGACTGTTCTATTTATGGAAATACTTAAATATCATGTGATAATAACTATGTTCTACTAATTATACCCACATCAAGTATTTTTTTTGTTCGAGAGTGAGTAAGCATATTTGGATCATATATCTTGCTACCAGGCCAGGCTAAAAACAAAAAAATGTGAGTGAGTCTATGGGTGAGTCTATAATACGGGGGAATTCCCGCCGCTTATAACTTTTTTTTTATGTATGGCCCGCCAATATGACTCTACTCTGCCTGATGGGAAGCATATGCAAAATCCAAGAGTGGTGGTTACCATACTCATTGCGAATGCAGACAATGCAGCATGGAGACCCACACCATGGCGGCCTAGTGATGCTTCTGCATCTTTTGGTCTAGTCAACAAGTATGGAACTTGTTGACTAGACTATTTGGGCCTCTGGTCTCGCACTCACCAACGAAACACGACAGCACGAACGCTGTTATTTTACGTTGATTTTCTTTGCGAGGGTAGTACCGCCCCGGTCGAGCCGGCCCGCTCGTGCTGAAATCAGCGCGGCTCTAATACCTTTTTGCGATTCTGTTCTCAGTCTCAGATCTATCTTATAATGATCAGTTAACTATCGTACTTCGATACTGTTTTCGGGGAAAAGTGTACGAAAGATGCATATCGTTAAAATCGTTAGTCATACTAGCTTACATTTATTTAATGTTTTACAAGACATTTTGAAAAAAAGGATTATCACTGGATAACTGTACTGTAGGGGACAGTCAAAAGGTCGTGCGGTCCATGGCCCTTTATGGGGCCCCAGATATTGCGACAACCGAAACGAGTGCTCACCATCAGGATCATAAAGGGGTACCGCACGATCTCTTTTGAGGGGGCAAGTCTCCTGGCCAGAACTCCACCATGGGACATGGAGGCAAGAGACCTTGCGGCTCTTTATCAGTGTCTCAAGGAGGCGCGGAAGTTGGGAAGGTCTCCTGAGATTCGAGAAATCGAAGATCAGAAATCCCAATCCGCCAGGGCATCGTGGAGGGATGCAAGAACGACTTGGGCAACCGAGTGCTGGGCACGCTGTTATTGCGGTGATAAGACCGCTTATGGAGGATTGGCTTGACAGGCATCACGGGAGCCTCTCATACCGGCTGACGCAGGTGATCAATGTAAAAGGATGCTTTGGCGATCATCTGTGTCTGATCCGTAAGGAGCCAACGCCTAAGTGCCTGCGATGACCAGACCGTAGACACGCAAGCCTGGGGCTGGCAGATGAGGCCACCTGTCACCCTAGCAGAAGCAGGCCGTGGTGGAGGCGCAAGCGCTTTTATAGCTGTTAAAGCTTTAAAACATAACATTGATGACATTATGAAAATTTTGATAAGTTCCAGCGAAAATGAAGAGTAAAAAAGCTAATTTTCGAAAAGAGACAAGAAATTTATTTAATAAACTGGCAATTTCGTTTATTTTTTATTGGGAAGAAATTATTGAAAGATTTAATTCAGTTAATAAAAAATACAGAGTCCTGTTTGTGTAGGATATAAGTTAATTGTGTCATTAAAAGAGATCAGAAGCTAAAGGATTACAAAGCAA
Organism: Diaphora mendica; assembly: GCA_949125395.1. Taxonomy (NCBI): domain Eukaryota; kingdom Metazoa; phylum Arthropoda; class Insecta; order Lepidoptera; family Erebidae; genus Diaphora; species Diaphora mendica. Next base: position 28,335,811 of record OX421315.1, read on the forward strand.
AAGCCAAAAACTAAGTATAAACTACAGACACATTACTATAACTAAGAGACACATTACATCAAAGACAATACAGAGACAGTCGCAGTAAACAGCGCAGAAAAGTTTAAAATAGATACGCTAAACGTTGCACTAAATAATCTGAATACGTATTGATCATTCCTCTTGCCAAGGCAGTGATCACCTTGTCAAGTTTATAATACCCATGGGCCCATAGATGGATATACAATCACTACTAATACCACTGGCAAGAAGAATGACCCACGGCCTGTGTCACCGTGTTCTTAATCTAAATTAAATTCATCTAAAGCACTTACTGGAGTGTGTGTCTTCTTTGTTCTCGGCGTCCAAGAGATATCTCTTGGGTAGAATCTTCTCTGCTCTTGCGTCTTCACACAAACATTGCTTCCAGGTGCTGGTTATTTCTCAAGGTATCCGAATTAATCTCAATAATCAACTTTTCACAGATATTCGAATTACAATACTCTCGTTTTAGTTCTCGCGGGACGCGCCTATTACAATTCTCGCGAGTCTAATCACAATTGACTTAACTGTTCCAAGCCTAGCCTGGCCGATCAAACCTTCTCAACAATTTTCGATATTAATCTCGTCTCACGCTGGGCGGCGAGCCCACAAGTACCCTAGCTCAACAAACCTCACGGTGTTATCAATCTCACGCGGAAACTATACGAGTACTACAAAATTAACAATCAAATTATTCACTGCCCGCCATTGATACACGAGTTCTATCACAATCTAACCTCCCACGTCAAAACGTCAAACACGAACCAGATACAATCAAAATGTTGCCAGTACAATGACGTTCGAAATCCAACACGTATTCAAAAATCAAAGAAGTCAAGTTTATGAGACATGTAGTTCTTTTTTTTTTTAAGGTATGCAAGAAAATATCGTGCACATTGATGTGGAAAGCACACGTTAGGCTATCGACTACTATCCCGATATTGTTTATGAATATTTAGTTAATGAATGCATCTAATTAAAAACTTATTTGCTTCAGTCGACAGAGTCCTATTCATCTTGCATAGACAATTTTGCGATTATTTATGAAAAGACGCTTGTTGAAGTATTCCCGAATTGCTATACAATCTTAAAAATATATTTAACCATACTAATCAGAAGATGTGAAGCCGAGCGATGGCATATATTATAGGCTTTTATCCGTTTTGTCCATAAACGTTGATTTAACTAAGAATTTAGAATGTGAAAGCAAATTAAATTAAATTTGCCAAAGGAAAGTGCAGAAAGTTTGCATTATTATTTTGTCAATTTAATTACGATTGTACTTAATAAACACTAAGCCCTAAGGCATAATATATTAAAATACAAATTAAATATTTTATCGTTAAATTTTTATCCTATATATTTGAGTAATTGTTTGATTGATGATTGCCAGATCTAGTGGTTTAAGCGGTCGCTATGCCGTTTTTTACTGCGCCAAGTGTTGTGGGTTCAATTCCCACATGGGACCACACTTTGTGTAATCCACAAATTGTTGTTATAAGTCTGAGTGTTCTTTGTGTTCGTTACATGTATGTTTATAGAGTCCCCCTCGACACAGGATGTATATTCTTAATACGGGCGTTGTCTTAAAAAAAAAAAATAATTTGGTGGGCCCCTAAGTAGTATTAGCCCAGGGCCCCCTAAACTCACGGTCCGGCCCTGGCGAGAATTGTCCTTCTGGCCAACATATTGGTCAATTCTAATGTATTCCAAGGTACATAATACCTTTCTTGACCGCGTTAATTCCTGCAAACACAATCATATGATTGCGGTCGTTTTCTGTGAGAGTTAACTCTCACAGTGCCCTTGGAGTATCTTGATAACAAAGATAATTATCAATGACCCTGCTACCAAGTTACTTAGAGATTAAAGGCCTATATCTAAGAGACCTCACAGTCATCTCTTTAGAATGCTTAATCTGACGATCACCTTCTAGATATTTTCAAATTAAATACCTATTGGTCAAGTGGTCTGTTACTCTGACTGCTAAGCCAAGGATCGTGGGTTTGATCCCACTTAGTGTTATAGTTTTTCTTCAATAAAACTTGCGTTATATTCACTTATATAGTGTTTTATCACTACATAGTATAAAACAAAGTCGCTTTCTCTGTCCCTATGTCCCTTTGTTTGCTTAAATCTTTAAAACTACTCAACGGATTTTGATGCGGGTTTCTTTAATAGATAGAGTGATTCAAGAGGAAGGTTTTTATGTATAATAAATGCATAATATAGAATGTGAACACTGTTAATTTTCGAGGTTTCTAATGTGATGTAGCAAATAAACACATTTTTTTGCGCTTACATTGCAAACGCTGGTTGCACCCTACGAGATAGATCAAAATAATGTACTACAGTATTGTACACCTTAAAAAGTACTACAAAAAAGTCCGCGACGGCATATGTCTATCTCTTAGGGATAACCCACAACAACCATTTTTTATTCCTTTCTTTTTACGAGAAATAATGGCTTTTTTTTTTTTTTTTTTTTTTTATTTTTTTTTTTTTTTTTTTTTTTTTATGGAATAGACCGGCAAACGAGCAGACGTATCGCCTGATGGTAAGCGATTACCGCCGCCCATGGACACCCGCAACACCAGAGGCGTCACAAGTGTGTTACCGGCCTTTGGGGGATGAGGGGGGAGATAGGGGGAGGGGTTGGGGTATGGGCCTCCGGTATCCTCACTCACTCGGTGAAACACAGCGCAAGCACTATTTCACACCGGTTTTCTGTGAGGCCGTGGTATCACTCCGGTCGAGCCGGCTTATTTACGAAGTGATTTTAAGCAATACAGAATGAATCCTTATACAATTAAGTAAATTAAATACATTGTGCATTTAATATAGTTTAAAATGGCCCTTTACAGTATCTAATTTAAATGAATATATTTGAAGATATTACAGATTTAAAATGCACGAATCGTGTCGTCGGCGGGGGCATCTGAAATCCACCCGTGCGAAGCCGGGACGGGTCGCTAGTTTTAATATAAAAGAAAATACAGCAAATGAGCACAACAACAACAATGACAGTTGTATTAGCGGGAACAGTCAAAGAGTATATAAATCACTACGGAACAGTCAAATTTTTTATTTTTTATTTATGGCAATGGACTATTATCCTATTCTGACACAACCCCTTAATTGTACATTATAATAAATTTTAACAAAAAAATAACTTTATACAATACTACAATACTTGACCGTGGGAGAGCCACGCTTCGGCATGAATGGGCCGGCTCGACCGGAGTGATACCACGGCCTCACAGAAAACCGGTGTGAAATAGTGCTTGCGCTGTGTTTCACCGAGTGAGTGAGGATACCGGAGGCCCATACCTCTCCCCCTATCTCCCCCCCATCCCCCAAAGGCCGGTAACGCACTTGTGACGCCTCTGGTGTTGCGGGTGTCCATGGGCGGTGGTAATTGCTTACCATCAGGCGATACATCTGCTCGTTTGCCGGTCTATTCCATAAAAAAAAAACAAAAAAACAAAAAAAAAAAAGGAGGAGGTTCTCAATTTCATCGGTTTTTTTTAATGTATGTACATCGATTACTCCGTCAATTGTGGACCGATTTTGAAAATTATTTTTCCTTCTTTGTATTCTTTTGCTTCTTTTACTTTAAAATTAATCTCCATAGGAGTTTTCATTTCTTTGCACTCTGTCATATTATATTTATTTACAATCTTCTCAATTAATTTAGTTTGCTTTATTTCTAGTGTATTTTCAGTTCTTTTTATTTCTATCCCAAGAAAGTTTTTAATCTCTCCTAAATCCTTTGCATTAAATTCCATTTTCAGTTTTTTAATTATTTCTTTGTTGTTTCCAATAGTAATTATGTCATCTACATATATCACTATCCAACAATCCTTTTTGTAATATAAACAGGTGTCGTAGCTTGATCTGTTGAAACCATCTTCTTTTAGGAAACAATCTATTCGTTCATTCCAATATTTTGGAGCTTCGGTAAGACCATATAGTGCTTTCTTTAATTTTAAAACTGAGCCCTTGTCCTTTGTTTCATATCGTTCTGGTGGCTTTATATATATTTCTGATTTTACTTCGCCGTTTAGGAATGCTGTGGGGATGTCTAGTTGAGTTATTGAAAGGTTTTCATTGAGTGCTTTTGAGATAAGCATTCTGACAGTTGGAGCTCTGGCTACAGGTGAGTATAATACTTCATAGGGGTCAACTCCTTTGAATTGAAATCCACATGCCACGAGTCTTGCCTTTTTTGTACCATCCTCCTTTTCTTTAAATATCCATTTAGTGAATATGGCTTTTTTGTTCAAAGGTAGTTTCTCTTCTGTCCATGTTTCTAGTTTTATGAGTGCGTTAAGTTCTTTATTTATTGCTTTTTTCCAATCCTGGTTTTTTATAGCTTCTTTGAAATTGTTTGGTATGTCTTCTTGCTTTACTATGTTATTTTCATTCTGAGCTATATTTGTTTCATAATATTTAAGGTATTTTGGTTTCTTAATTATTCTTCCAGATTTTGTAATCACAATAGGGGTTTCTTCATCCGCGCTTATGTTTTTTTTTTTTTTTTTTTTATGTTTGGCCCGCCAAAATGACTCTACTCTGCCTGATGGAAAGCATAAGCAGAATCCAAGAGTGGTGGTCACCATGCTCACTGCGAATGCAGACAATGCAGCATGGCGACCCACACCATGGCGGCCCAGTGATGCTGCTGCATCTTTTAGTCTAGTCAACAAGTTTGGAACTTGTTGACTAGACTAATTGGGCCTCCGGTCTCGCACTCACCAACGAAACACGACAGCACGATCGCTGTCATTTTACGTTGATTTTCTGTGCGAGGGTAGTACCACCCCGGTCGAGCCGGCCCGTTCGTGCTGAAATCAGCGTGGCTCTACTACCTATGTATTCTTCTTCTTCATTTATGTTTTCTTCTTCTTCGTAATCATTTTCTTCTTCTTCATGAACATGTTCCTCTTCATGAACATTTTCTTCTTCTATTATATTTACAGGTATTTCTTCTCTATAGGTTTCTTAATTTGCTTCAGGTTCAATATGTTCTTGTATGTATGTATTAGAATTGTTTTGTCCTTCTTGTTTTTTTTTTTTTTTTTTTATGTTTGGCCCGCCAAAATGACTCTGCTCTGCCTGATGGAAAACATAAGCAGAATCCAAGAGTGGTGGTCACCATACTCATTGCGAATGCAGACAGTGCAATATGGCGACCCACACTATGGCGGCCTAGTGATGCTACTGCATCTTTTAGTCCAGTCAACAAGTATGAAACTTGTTGACTAGACTAATTGGGCCCCCGGTCTCGCACTCACCAACGAAACACGACAGCACGAACGCTGTCATTTTACGTTGATTTTCTGTGCGAGGGTAGTACCGCCCCGGTCGAGCCGGCCCGTTCGTGCTGAAATCAGCGTGGCTCTACTACCTCTTATTTTTTATTTTCTTCCTTTCCAAATATTACATCTCTTCTAATAACTATTTTTCTTTTTTGAGGTTCCCAAAGCCGGTATCCTGTGTGAGCGTAGCCAATCATAATCATATTCGTGCTTCGGTTATCTAGTCTTTTCAAGTTTGTGAGATTTTTTGTGTATACTTTAGATCCAAATGTTTGTATATTTTGAACGTTGGGTTTTTTGTTAGACCTTTTTTCTATTGGTGTTATATTTTCTCCAGCCTTCGGTGTACTGTTGAGTAAGTACGTTGCTGATCGAGCTGCTTCTCCCCACATTTCTTTGTCTAGATTACTTTGTTTAAGCATAGCTCGTACCTTTTCCATAATGGTTCGGTTGAAGCGTTCTGCTTTCCCATTTTGTTGAGGAGTGTGTACACGCCGCTAGCGTGTATCGCGAGCCGCCACATGGAAGGGGAGCGGGGCGAGGGACGGAGCGCCCGCGCCGCTTCGCGCGGCCCCACGAAAAGTCCGCTACTAGATACAGCGCTGATACCACGTCACACACAACGGCGCGCTAGCTAGCTTGACTCACAATTCTTGTATATAATTATTGCATCAAGTAAAATAAGTGTAGTAGAGCCACGCTGATTTCAGCACGGATGGGCCGGCTCGACCGGGGCGGTACTACCCTCGCACAGAAAATCAACGTAAAATGACAGCGTGCTGTCGTGTTTCGTTGGTGAGTGCGAGACCGGAGGCCCAGTGAGTCTAGTCAACAAGTTCCATACTTGTTGACTAGACTAAAAGATGCAGAAGCATCACTAGGCCGCCATGGTGTGGGTCGCCATGCTGCATTGTCTGCATTCGCAATGAGCATGGTGACCACCACTCTTGGATTCTGCTTATGCTTTCCATCAGGCAGAGTAGAGTCATTTTAGCGGGCAAACATAAAAAAAAAAAAAAAAAAAAAGTAATTCAAACAGAGGCTTTTATTTACGTCGCGAACATAGTGGCGACCGTGAACTAAGTATCTACCGAACCATCAACACTACAAGCTTGAGAAAAAACCGTTACCGGATTGCGTCGTCGCGGCCCGTGGACAACGCGTTGTAACGTGACACTGGGCGACAGCGGGCTCCGGTTTACAAGATTTAAAAGATTTGCGACACCGTACGAGAACCAAGACCTGCCTACCGGTGGACGTGGTGAACGAACTTTGCTGCCGGCGACTAATATACTGGCGATCATAAAGGAAGTAAGCCCGTTCCTATATCTTGTCCTGTTCTCTCCTACCTCTGTTTGTGTGTGGGTGCCTGTCTGCTTTTTATGCTGTAGGGAAAGGTATCTAGCTGATACGCGTACCTCTAAATTGTAAACCCTCGCCAAAGTCTGCACAGAGTACCTACCTACCTACTCTTATTTTACATAAATAATTATATAAGCCGCTTGCCTGGAGGCACGCTGTTTCTATTACATACTCGTATATTGTTGTGTGTGGATACCTAGCTGCTTTAAGCTGAAGGGAAAGGTATCTAGCTAATACGCGTACCTATACCTTACTTCTATAAATTATAATCCCTCACGACAGAGTGCCTAAAATACCTACTCTTATTTGCTTATATACGCCGCTTGCCTGGAAGCACGCTGTTTCTATTATATGGTGGTGTGGTTAGCTTGTCCCTAAGCAGGGGCTTAAAAGCCATTTTATAGGTAACCTATATACCTACCTTGATAACTTTCGTTGTACACTTGTGTTTAACAGTACAACAATTCTTTAACTAACATTGATAACCCTCTAAGTTAATAAAATAGTCTATGTGACTACCTGCCTATCTATTTCCATAATATAGGTACATCCCAATTGTTTATGTAAGCGTGATATTGAGTCGTGTATGCCGAACGTTTTCAGCGACGTCGATCGTCGGCCTTCACACCGCTGCGCTCGTGTGCCTGAGCGCGCGACTTCAGTAGCTGTTGGCGTGTTCGGCGGCGGTGCGGTCAGCGGCGCCCTGCGTACGCTGTTCGTGCTGTTGGCGAGCTCGGCGGCAGCGGCGAGTTTTGGGCTGTTGACGGCTGGATTGTATACCGGTTTGATTGCACAATTTATTTATAATCTTACCTGGCTCATTGTTGGTGAACTGCCTATTTAATTATATACGCAAATGTCAGATAGTGAGTCGAGAGTTAAGAGCCCTATTCCTTCAAGTATGGACGAATTAAAATCTTTAATGCGTAAACGAGGTGGGATACGTAGCCGTTTAACCTTATTTAAAAATTATATGCTAAAATATAAGGACAATAAAACGGCTACTAGTTTAGAAGTTAGAGAAATTTTATTGCGGTTATCTCAAATTCAGGATCTAATGGTAAAGTTCGAAAACATACAATTAGAAATTGAAGAGCTCTCTCATGATATGGATGAGCAGTTATTAGAAAGGGAGACTACTGAAACAGAATTTTACTGTCAAATTGCTCTTGCCCAAGAAATTGTGGAGGCGCTGTCACCTCAAAATAAGGCTGACAGTGACTCTAATAAATCTAGTTGCTGTACCAACAGCACAATTAAGTTGCCCACAATAAATTTGCCAACATTTGATGGAAATTACCTAAAATGGTTGGAGTTTAGGGATACGTTTCAATCTTTAATTAATGATAATGCATCAATAGCACCGATAAATAAGTACCATTATTTAAGAAATTCTATTAGTGGTAGTGCTAGTACAGTTATCAAATCTATAGAATTTACTGCCAAAAATTATGAATATGCTTGGAACGCCTTATGTGACAGATATAACAATAAAAATATTCTTATAAATAATCATCTTCAAGCGTTGGTTAATATAAATCCTATACAAAAGGAATCCTTTAAAGCTTTGAGGTATTTAATGGACCAAGTTATTAAAAATCTTAATTCACTGAACGCATTAGATATTTCAACTGCGGGCTGGGACCCATTGGTAATTTTTCTGATATCTGCAAAATTGGATCCTAGAACTAGCAGCAAATGGGAGGAGTATAAGGGAAGACTTACAACCCTGCCCTCTCTTAAGGAATTTAAAGAATTTTTAGAAAATAGAGCTAATGTTCTTGAAACAGCGAACTATAGTCACAACAATTATAATAAAAAGTTTCACAATACATCATCGGTGAAATCTTTCACAACGGTTGTAGGATCTCACAATAATTCATGTCTTATCTGTAGTGAACCTCATTTCATACATCAGTGTAATAAATTTAAATCTTTAAGTATTAAGGAAAAATTTGCCGAGGTTTCAAAACACAAATTGTGTATTAACGTTCTGATGAAATCTCGGATTAATTTATTTAATGTACAGGTCAATTGTTTAGTATTGCCAAAAATAACAGGTTACTTACCTAGTGTTCTAATAGATGTTGAAAGGTTGCAGTTGCCGGATGACATTGTTTTAGCAGATCCTAAGTTTTATGAACCGTCTGAAATAGATATTTTGTTAGGAGCAGACCATTTCTTTGAGATAATGGGCAACAATAAAATAAGTTTAGGTCCAAACAGACCAACTTTACAAGATAGCAGATTTGGCTGGCTTATAGCTGGCCCTACAGGGGATTCAACTCTATACAAGTTGAATAATCAATGTAATTTAGTAAGAAAGGAGTCTATGTCACTTCAAGACATCAATGACTCACTCAAGAAATTCTGGGAGGTCGAAGAATTGCCTTCAGAAACTAGTAATCTTTCAATGGATGAACAGTTTTGTGAATCTCATTTCGTTAAGAATACTCGACGCTTACCTGATGGGCGCTTTTCAGTAATGATGCCGCTGAAGGAAGCACCTGAGCAGACACTTGGTAACTCGTTCTCTATTGCAATGAGACGCTTCTTAAATTTAGAACAAAAGTTAAATAAAAATGAAAAGGTTAGTCTACAATATGCTAGCTTTGTGCATGAATATGCTACTTTAGGCCATTTAAGTGAAATTGAAAGGCCAACCTTCGGGTGTTGAAAGTGCATGAAACCACTAAGCTTAGAGTGGTTTTCGACGCTTCGGCTAAAACAAGTTCCGGAAAATCCCTTAATGACATCCAGGCAATTGGTCCTGTAGTACAAAGTGACTTATTTTCTATCCTTATTCGATTCCGAGTACGTAAATTTGTACTAACAGCCGATATTGAGAAAATGTATCGACAAGTTGCCTTGGATGAATCGCAACGTCGCTTACAGCTTATTTTGTGGAGGGATAGTTATCAAAATGCTGATACTAAAACTTCAGGTGGTCAAAATACTGTTAACAAGCCTATTAAGATTTTGCAACTTAAAACCTTAACTTATGGAATGGCTTCTGCTCCATTTTTGAGCACCAGATGTCTTGCTGAGCTGGCTAATCAGTGTGAAGATAAAATTATTGCTAGAGTTATAAAAAACGACTTTTATATTGATGATCTGAACACTGGTGCCTCGACGGAGGATGAGCTTCAGTATATTTATGAAGGCGTCACTAAGACTTTAAGCATGGCTTGTTTTCCATTGCGAAAGTTTCGTACTAACTTTCCTAAGCTTATTTGTGAAAATTCAGATTCATCAGACTGCCTAGAGTTTCACAAAGAAGCCAATGTATTAGGTTTAAAATGGTCACCTAACACAGATAATTTACATTTCCCTAGTAGTATTGAGGCCACTCCCAAGGTTACTAAAAGAACAATTATATCTACCACTTCTAAGCTCTTTGATCCACTAGGCTTAGTAGGTTCTTGTATAATTAAGGCTAAAATTTTACTCCAGGAGTTATGGAGTGCCAAACTGGACTGGGATGATCCAGTACCAGAACGTTATGTTAAAAAATGGTCAAATTTTATCCAAAGTATTCATCTTTTATCTGATATTGTTTTACCTCGTTATGTTTTTGGCAATAGCTTAGAAATTAAGCATGTTGAAATTCATTGTTTTGTTGATGCATCCCAGCAAGCCTACGGTGCTTGTGTCTATATGCGTTCACTAGATGATAAAATGAACGTTACAATAAAGTTACTTTGTGCTAAAACAAGAGTTGCACCTATTAAAAAGTTAACCATTCCTCGTCTGGAATTATGTGCTGCATTGACGGGGGCTCAGTTGTGTGACAAGGTATTAGATTCTTTTCCATGTCATGTACATAGTAAATTTATGTGGACAGACTCCACAGTCGTACTTGGTTGGCTTGAGACACAAACCAAGGTGTTACAAGCGTTTGTACGCAACAGAGTAAATAAAATACATGAACTTACTCGTGATTTTCAGTGGAAACATGTTCCAACCAAGGATAACCCAGCAGATCTTGCTTCTAGGGGTGTCGACCCACAGCAGCTGCAATCCTCATCTTTGTGGTGGAATGGACCTTTGTTCCTAACTAAGGGTTCTACTGATTGGCCTTCTCAAAACCACACAACACAACTTGACAACTTACCCGAGATCAAGGTACTGTTAAATATTGATGATAACATAAATAATATTGATACATTTATTCAATTTAAAAATCATTCTAATTACCTAAAATTAAAAAGAATATATGCATATGTGTTACGTTTCATAAATAATTGTAACAAAAATAAGTCTAAGCTTGAAGGACCGCTAAACACTGATGAGCTTAAACATTCATTGAAAATGTTACTAAGGTTCAGTCAGTCTGTGTCTTTTCCTAGGGATGTAGATAGTATTAAGAATGGTAAGGAATTAAGTCACAAGAGTAAGCTATTATCTTTAAATCCGTTTGTTGATGCTCATGGTTTAATTAGAGTAGGCGGTAGACTAAATCAGTCTGATGCTCAATATGATAAAAAACATCCAATAGTTTTAGATGCAAATCATCATTTAACAAAATTGTTTTTCCAATATGAACACTTAAGGTTATTTCATGCAGGACCCCAACTGCTTCTAGCATCTGTACGTGAGAAATTCTGGCCACTTGGTGGCAGAAATCTAGCTCGCTCTGTAACAAAGCATTGCGTTGTTTGTACCCGCTTTAGAGGACAAACTGTTCAGCCTATTATGGGTGATTTGCCTAGTGTAAGGGTCAATCCCGATTTTCCTTTTAATTCGTGTGGGATCGACTTTGCAGGCCCTTTTATGATTTGTTCAAAGAAAGGAAGAGGGAGCAGAATAACTAAGGCATATCTGTGCGTATTCGTATGTCTTGCTACTAAAGCCTTACATTTAGAGGTAGTCAGTGACCTAACCACGGAAGCTTTTATTCTTTGTTTGCGCAGGTTTGTCTCCCGCCGAGGCAAACCGTATGCCATCTATTGCGATAATGGGAAAAACTTTGTGGGTGCCAACAATGAGCTGGGAAGGGTTATACGGTCGAGCCGTCAATCAGTCTCGGACTACGCAGCTACTGAAGAGATTAAATTCATGTTCTGTCCCGCCTATTCTCCACACTTCGGTGGAATTTGGGAAGCAGGCGTTAAATCTGCCAAATCATTATTAAAACGTGTAGCCGGCAATGCCTCACTTACATTCGAAGAGTTGGCAACGCTCTTCACACAAATAGAGGCTATCCTCAATTCCCGCCCAGTCTCTCCTCTCTCTTCTGACCCCGCTGACCTAAACCCATTAACCCCAGGGCACTTTCTGATTGGTCGTCCATTAATATCTACACCTTCATTGCCTGTTAACCGATCAAGACCTAACAGGTACCAGCGCATCGAGCAGGCCAGGCAGCAGTTCTGGAACTGGTGGCGCCTTGAGTACATAGCCGAGCTACAAAACCGTCACAAATGGCATAAGAAGCAAACACCCCTACAAGTAGGTGATCTCGTCATCCTGAAAGAGGACAACCTGATGCCACTCCATTGGCGTGTGGGCCGGGTAACAAAATTGTATCCAGGACGTGATGGTGTTAGCAGAGTCGCCGACGTCTACACTACGAAGGCAACAATAAGACGAGCCACAAATAAGATGTGCCTTTTACGACCGTCTAAACCAACCAACTAAACTACTTAAAAGGCTAACTACTTCAGCCTTTCAACGCCGCGGAGGATGTACACGCCGCTAGCGTGTATCGCGAGCCGCCACATGGAAGGGGAGCGGGGCGAGGGACGGAGCGCCCGCGCCGCTTCGCGCGGCCCCACGAAAAGTCCGCTACTAGATACAGCGCTGATACCACGTCACACACAACGGCGCGCTAGCTAGCTTGACTCACAATTCTTGTATATAATTATTGCATCAAGTAAAATAAGTAATTCAAACAGAGGCTTTTATTTACGTCGCGAACAGAGTGTATATTACATTATAATCCAAACGTATTCCTCGATTTTTACACCATTCTTTCAGTTGAATACTGGAGTATTCTCCACCATTATCGCAGAGTATCTGACTCACTTGCTGACCGGTGTGTCTTTCGACTTCGTTGATGTATTGTTTCATGTAGTTGAAGACTTGTTTTCTAATAAGTATATTTGCATATATCCAGTAGAGTCATCAATGAAAGATAATATATATTTTTTATTGTCCCATGTATTCGGGTTTATTGGTCCACAAACATCTGTATTTATTGTATGTATAATCCTGTCGGCCTTTTGACGTGTAGTGAAAGGTAGTCTAGTTTGTTTGGATTCTATGCATATTTCACAGGGTGTAAGTGAATCTATATCTTCTTTTTTAATATTCAAGTGGCTTTACCTGGATGGCCATATCGTATATGCCACTGTTCAGCATCATTCTGTTGGCAGGTTAACATAGCCTCGCTGTTTCCTGTAGTAAAGTTCACATTGTATAGGCCGGTTTCAGTCTTTGTTCCTTTTAATAAAACATTATTATTTTTCTTTATGATTACTTCTTCTTTAGTGAATGTCACTTCTCCATCTTTTTCTGTAATTGCATTTACTGATAAGAGATTTTGTTTTAACTCCAGCACATACAGTACATTTTTGAATTTTATTGTTTCCGTCTCTATAGTTCCCATCTTTTTAGCATTTTGTATTTTAATGAGACAGTTTTCTTGTTGTTTAATCTGGTTTTCATTATTTGTCATGTGCTGAGAACATCCTGAATCAACTATAAAGTTTTCTGACTGTGTGAAGAATGTTACAGCTGTGTCTGCTTGATTTTGGTTATATTTCATTTTTCTAAAATAACAGACCTTTTCATCATGATTGAACTTTTTACATATTGAGCACTGTTGTTTGTCTCCTGTAGTAACAATTCTTTTCATCGTGATTTACTTTCTTACAAATTGAACACTGTTTCTTCTTTTTTGTATTTTTCTTATTGGATTGAGCTTTAAACGCTATGGAATCAGTACTTTCTCTGTTTCGCTGTTGTTCTAATAGCAGTCTTGATTTTAAATTGGTGATTGTCTGTTCAGCTGATGATGCAGATTCCCATGCAGTTATAAAATTTTTGTATGTTTCAGGCAGGCTAGAAATAATCTTTGAAATCAACATTTTCTCATTTATTTTTTTCGTCGAGACTATTAAGTTGATGTGCTAGGCTCTCGAGCATGCCAATATGATGTGCCATAACCTTTGATTTATCATAAGAATATTGAAAAAGATCTTGCAAAAGTTGGCATTTTTGTTGGCTTGTTTGTCTCTCAAAGATAAATACTAGTTTTTCGTACATTGCTTTAGCAGATGTACATGATAACAGTGACGATATTAGTTTTGTTTCAATGGTACCTGTTATGGCACGCTGTGCCAGGGCATCAAGTTTCACTAGTTTTACATCTTTTTTGTCCGCAGGAAGACCCACCTCAACTACATCATCCAGTCCCTCGCTCCGGAAGAATATGTTTATCTGGAATTTCCATATCGAAAATGTTTTTCTTTCATTTTTCTTTCTTTCGTTCTCTTTCGTTCATTTTTCTTTTCTTGTTGTTTTATATTTGTTTAGCACTGTTTTTCTTTTTGCAACCACGCTCTGCTACCATGTTATAGTTTTTCTTCAATAAAACTTGCGTTATATTCACTTATATAGTGTTTTATTTTAATATAAAAGAAAATACAGCACATGAGCACAACAACAACAATGACAGTTGTATTAGCGGGAACAGTCTATTTTTTTTTTATTTATGGCAATGGAGAATTATCCTATTCTGACACAACCCCTTAATTGTCTATATAAATAAATTTTTACAAAAAAATAACTTTATACAATACTAAATGTACTACTGTACTAATGAGCACTTAGAACAAATGACTGCGCGGTAAGCATGATCACTTTGTTCTGTGTCCAGAAGAGGTAAAGTTTGTGAGGTTGTAGGAAGTAATCCCTGGATCTACTGAACCGATTTTGAAAATTCTCTTACCAATAGAAAGCCAAATTATTTGTCTCATAAGGCATGAAAAAAAATTCAAAATCCGTCATACACGCGGTCGGAGCCGAGTACAGCAATAGCTATTAAAATATATAAGTAGGTATGTTTATCAGCAGTGACCACATGCGTCTGCCTGGTTTGGAATTAGACGGCCATGTATTATTCTTATGAATTATGCAAAGATAACCTCTCAGACGCAGTGTGTCTAGTCCATGGTCATTCTCAAGCGATGGGTACATTATTAACGAACCGCTAAAACTAGTGGCAATGCTTCGGGATAATTAGTATGCGTGAATACGTAATAGATAGCTATAGATAGACTATAGTCCATTCGCTTAGATACGGTCACCTTGGCTTAACCGCGCCGCCGCGCCGCGCCCTCCGTCGCACGTGCAACAAGCCGCCACAAAATCAAAGGGCCTGCCTGCGGCGTACACCCACAAGCAAGTATGATTTGTCAGTTTACGCCGTTGTATGAATTAATATATTCGTATTTCACAACAATAATCACAATTGGGTGCACCGACACTATAAAAAACGAATGGACTATACACGTGCTAGTATGATTAACCTGTTTTGAAATCAATGAGTCATAAATGTTTGTAGTACTCCTGTAATTACATCATAAATATTGGTATGAAATATTACAACATTAAATACTACACTTATTTTATACTAGCTAGCTATACCCACGCAACGTCGGCGTCGTTTAATACGTCTCCTATTGACCGTAGCGTAATAATTTTCCCCCGTTTTTGTAACATTCTTCATTGATGCGTCGCTCCTATTGGTCTTAGCGTGATGATATAGAGAGCCTTATAGCCGTCCTCGATAAATGGGCTATCTAACACTGAAATAATTTTCCAAATCGGAACAGTAGTTCCTGAGATTAGCGCGTTCAAACAAACAAACTCTGCAGCTTTATAATATTATAGTAGGTATAGATGGGTGCTATAGGTGCTAAGTCAAAAAGAATACAAACGAACAATTACAAAAGTCTAAGCGATAGTCACTTGGCACCGACTTCAAACAGATTCTAGGTACCTAGCACACATTATAATACTACTATTTAAATGAATAAAGAATTAGGTATAGACAATTTATGAAGAACCAGTTTATTTTACGCTTTTTGGTGTTTTTTGGCAGAGAGTTTTCGTTGGATGTTTTTTGGAAGTCGTTTTTTTTTATAAAATGCAGCAGCTTCTTGTTTTGTGTATGCAATTAGCAATTTCTAAAGAGTAATACATTTAATGTCCGCAGTAAAATAAATCGTAATATTTAGTAGGAAAATATAAACTGAAATTTATAAATAGTCCGTTTTCAAGAACCTTTAAACATACGGTGTACTCATATTAATGTATTAAGAATAAATTGTGATTTTCAGTAATATCTCAATATAATATTAAAATAACATAATCAATCAATTAATAATACGTATTATTCAACAATTGGCAATTATTACGGTCTAGTTACAAACGTATAAACAGCTTTAGTAGTTACTAGCTGACCCGGCGAACTTCGTACCGCCATATTTACATATCTGTCTCAGCTTCCCACAGGCAGTGTACAGTCGCGGACAAAAAAAAGACTTTTCCCGTTATCTTTTATTTTTTTTCTTTCCAGCAAAAAAAGAATGAATGAAATCGGACCATGTGTTATTGAATTACAACTATGTACATATTTTGACTTTCAACCCCTCCCCCCAGGAAACCGTGCTGAATATCGGGATAAAAAGTATCTTAAGTCCTACCTCGTAGTATGAACTCAAATCATGCTAAGTTTCATTTGAATCCATTCAGTAGTTTCGGCGTGATGCGCGGCCAAGATACAGACAGACAGACAGACAGACAGACGGACAGACAGACAGACAAAAATGAAAAAAATTACAGTTTTGGCTTAAGTATCGATTATAGAAAGCCCTCCAAAAAAAAATTTCAAAATATCTTTAATGTACAGAATTGGACCTGTTACATTTTTATTATAAGTATATAGATTGTGTAACTATTTTAACTATCAGTAATAAAAGGCATTGCTTTACGCCTTTATCGCCATTGAGCAAAGATATATTTTTCATTGATTTTTTGTATAAGAATACGGGGCTCGGACTTTGAAGTAAAGGATGATTTCCACCTAGCGGCTCTCATCGGAACCGATCTTACAACTTTTAAATGATATTAAACCGTGTTAACAGTGCTTAAAATCCATATTACCAAACCGCAGAACTCTTTCGCGACATATGATCGTAGCCGAATTGGTAATATAGACTTTAATTTTTGCACCCAGGATTTAATATCGTTTAAAGATCCGTTCCGATACGAACTGCACGGTGGAATTCTCCCTTAACATGACCTGCCCCCTAGCCAAGTTGCAAGCGTTCTTCTTTCAGCAATCGTTAACGCCTAAATTCTCGTGTGTCATTGGCTAATACTTTGTCTAAGATTAGTCAATGACACACATACCCTTTTCCTCTAATATTATCTTCTTCGCATCTCATTTCCAAAATGCACGATTGAGGTAAATAGAAAGAGGAAAAAGAGTATTGGTCGCCGTACTGCATTGTCTGCATTCGCAGTGAGTATGGCGACCAATACTCTTGGATTCTGCTTATGCTTTCCATCAGGCAGAGTAGAGTCATTTTGGCGGGCCATACATAAAAAAAAAAAAAAAAAAAAAAATTGGCTTGCAGCCTATTATGTAAATGGAATTTAAATAATATTCGGTACAATATAAATTCCTTTTGTGAATAAACGTATGTTTGTTTAAGTAAATATTTCATAATTTATATAGCATTGCCGTCTGTATTTCAAAGGCAAAAAATATTTTTAAATTATAATACCGACCTTAACTTTAAAGTTATTTTATTCTAAAAAAATATAAAGACTTCTTATGTTTTTTTATTATTTCAACAACTAGGTAGGTATATCTTTAAAGACTAGTGTAAAATAAAGAAGTTACATACAGTTACTGATCACTACTGTAAAGCATGTACAAAATCGATTACGTCAACAATAAATTTATTAACCGCACTGCTATTTACACAATCAAACAAGAAGTGTGAATTAGTTGTTAAAGTAGGTACTAAGAAGTCACTACAATCGTCATTAAAAACAAAATACTTATTAGACAATCCTATCAGTTTACGACACCAAAATATTAAAAAAAAACAGACTTAAATGTCAAAGCATCTTACATGTTAATAAATTAAATTAAAAAGCTTTTTAAAAACAAGCTTTTACTGGAATGCCTCGATACGAATGAAACGAGTCACAGCTCGATGATGTTGCAACGTTTCTTTACAGAGTTCCTATGGCCACCTTCCAGCTTCACCATCAGATCAGCTCCATGCTCCATGTCATTATAATATTGTATTGTCACGCTGTATACACATGCTTGCAAATCTGCTTCAAAATTGAGTTGCAAGATTCCACTCGAACATACAAGCATACCATACATTTGCAAGTTAATAAAAAGCTTGTAAAAATAAAAACAGGACTGTAGGTACATCCTGTTGGTCATCGTCGTCGCTTGCTTCAATAAAGCTATAGGCAAAACTAACGAGTTAAAACCGCAATTGTATTGTTATTAGCGGATTCCACGGAAGATTTCCTGCCTGAACGTAGGAATTTCATTGTTTCATAATTGATTTTGCCAATTAAATGAATTGAGGCTAATAATGGAAGAGGTATGTAACTAAATGTAGTAACGTTTATGTTAATATGAATTCGATTAAAGTTAAAAAAAAACAAAATCTATCCAGCATTAAGTGATTAGATTAGTAGATAGATCAGTCCTCAACCCGCACTCGGCTTTAACCCTCTCCTGAGTCCTGAGAGGAGACCCGAGCCCAGCAGTGGGACATTATGGGTTGTTATCATGATTAAAAGTGATTGCCTTCTAAATCTCCTAGTTGTAATGTCGAAGAAGACATAGATGGTACATACATGCTGGTCTAGACACTGTTTTTTTGTGCGGATATCCCCTCGGATACCACCGACTGGTGGCTATGTCGGACTCGAACCGACTAAAAACCGCACACCGTCTCGGGTATTAGAAGCCGGGGAACCAGGTGCACCATCGAAAGGCAATACCTGGAACCCCGACGTACCTCGGGCCACCCACTGTTTGTAGGTGCCCTCTCCTGTGTAAGAACCCTAACACCTATTCTATTCAGAACAGGGCGCGAGCACTTTATAGAGCTCGCGCCACCACCCCGGCCTGCTTCTGCTAGGGTGACTGGTGGCCTCACCTTCACCCTCACCCTCAGGCTTGCGCTTATGGAGGACACCTTTTCAGTGGTACTCATGAATAGTGACTTGAAAAGAAAATATCAATACGTTCAACTCTTATAACTGTTGCTATTCATCTCATCTAACTCTCCAACTATGTCTCATTTCAATCATACAACGAATTGAATTGTTAATACGCGACTTTGACAAAGAATTTCTTAAAATAATAGTATGTATCAATATTACGAAACAACAATAAAAACAGCAATAACAAACAAAAGGGTAAAAAACACACAAAGGGCCTTTCTCGAAGGATGCTCCGACATACAAAATCTGATCGATTCTTATTCTCTTTATATTATTTTAATATATTAAATTAGAGATCTATATTCTAGTTATTTGATTAGTATCAATGACACAAGTATATATTTCGTCAGTGGTATCAATGACACAATAGTATATATTTCGTCAGTGATTAGTATGTATTTCGTTTAAATAAAAATCTCAAAATATATAAACAGAGTTTATTTATTATATTATGGTGTTACTAATCTATATAATGTATAAATATAACACAAAAAAATGACAAAGTATATACAGATATAAAGCATAATTCACTTTAAAAGTTACAAATAATTAAATTAACAACAAAAATGACAGCCATCAAACAATCACAAAAATAATAGAGCTCTGATATTTTATGTCATGAACCGCTTTCATGGATCGGCAGAAAGATACATGCGTATTTCATTACAAAAGGTCAAGTACAAATTTCTTGTGGGCATATATTAACTTCATAGGTCTAACATTATATAATAAAATAACGTGATATAATAATGAATCGATTTCTCTAGACGTAAGTAACACTCGGTGCGCCTACTATAACAAATATATTGCTAAGAGTCGTGAATGCTAGTTTAATAAAAGTGATGAAGAAATAACGCAGTAGTTCAAGGTTAAGTGAATGACTAACCGTGTCTCGCAGACACTCAGCATATCCGAACATAAGATTCCGTAGGTTGCTGTTAAAGCTACTTTTCTACGTTTATAAAAATATAGCGTCGATCTATTTACAATAATAGAAACACTATCTGTCGACCGTAATCTCAAATGACAACACCACATCCATATAATATGCATCGTTTTATTGCACGTCGCGCGTAGTGAGGGGAAACGATTTTGGACAATTACTTGATAAGATTGGGGAAATTCACTAAGTCACTTAATAAACTTATATGTTTATCGGCTCAGGACTGTACGAGTGACTAGTCACGGGTGACGAAGCCCCATAATCCGGGGTCGTAGGCGTGCTGCTAGGAGGGGAATCCATGGGCTTCGTCAGCGCAGGCGCCACGTATTCATTAAACCGGACACTAGACTCCTCTTGCAGAGGTGCCGGAGGGGTGCAGCTCGGGAACGGGCTGAGTAACAAGAAAGTACCAAAAGCGACTATCGAAGCCATGATTAAGACTATAGTTCTAGATTCAAACCCTGCTCTTAAGCCCGCCCACGCAGCCATACTAACGAGTAGCAGAAGTACCGATATCCGTACAAGCCTTACAGCCGTGGAGTGAATCCTACCCCCGCCTACACCGCTCATATCGCATGGACCGTAAGCGAAATACAGATTGTGTTTATCGCCCACGTGTTTAAAGATCAAGTAGATCAACCCAAACGGCGCAATTAGCGGACAAGCGAGACTGTACACCATTGAAATCGAAAAAATTGCAAGGCTCCATGCGTAATGAACACCAAATGGAAACTCGTAAAGAATGGCCTTCTTAACGTAACTCTTTTCAGCTTTAGATTTAGATTGCAACAAGTACCATACATAAAGGAATAATTCTGGAAAACGAATTAATTCCAAGGCCGTACCAATAAAGCCTGAAGTTATTACGTAATTAACAAAGAATGCTCCCTTGTCAGGCAGAAACACACAATCCCATCTCATTGTGTCATTTTCATGATTGAAAGTCCATGTTACAAAGGCTTCAGCACTAGCCAGACCCAAAGAAGGTAGAATAAGAGTCATCAACAGCAAAAAAGAAACAGTTTTAGTCATGATAGAATAATTTTGCTGAGACTTGGTCCAATAAGAAAGAAATTTATCAGAGAATGAAACAATTGCAGGCATAACTGCAGCCATGGTCCATAGAAGTAGGGTAGGGAGGAATTCAAAGACTACAGTGCTGATTCTTCCTGAAGTCTCGGGTTTAGCTACCATTGTATTGAAAATATTTACAACAATTGCTGGGGTGGTCAGGAAAAATAGAACAATGAACAGAAAGAAATTAACAATAATAGCCTTTACATACCAGATGCCTGGTTGAACACTTAAGTTTTCCCAAATAATGTCTGATGGATTCGTAGCATGACTTAAGACCCAGCCACGGTGTAAATTAAAATGGTTAATAACATGTTCAGCGAGCTGGTATGATGGCAACGTCAGGAATGCAATACCGAGTGGATCATTCAACACCATTGCTCGGCATCTCTTTGCTTCATCCTTCAGCCTCTTTTCTTCACCGCTGTAGTATTCCAAAGCATCAACCTTCTCTCCGCACCATTTCGGCTTGACAGTAATGCGTTTTCCAGTTTTCTTGTAGTAAGTTTCACTATATAACAATGCTTCAGACACCATTTCTCGTTTTTCCAACACATCATTCAGTTGGTTAATGTTGTAAGCTAAACGAAGATCCACAACTTGGATGTTAGGAAAGTTATGGCTGAAATAAGCCCTTATAGTTGACTCACTTCTATCTGCTTTCGATATATTTGTGATCATAATTGTGCCTGTCATAGATGTAGGGACTGGTTTACGCCCCGTACACCTTCTCATTATCAGGACAGATACTGGTAGGAATGATATGCTGATCAGGGTATGAACCCATAGCCAATTTGATTTTCCATTAATGTTTGACAAGGTAGTTCTACTGAAAGTACTGGAATCTACGTTCAAATCAGTTCCTTGAAAGTTGATAGGTAGGATCACACCAATAGATATCAATGTGACGATAAACATAAGAGTTATTGCGTGTCTTTGAAAAGAGAGATAGTGCACAGCATCAGGGCCGCACTTTGCCAACACCTGTTCGCGAGTCAAGCGAAACACGGCAGGCAACCAAGTGAAAAATCCTTCATCTATGCTGACGGTCTCGTCTGAACTCCGTCTTCTATTCACCAGAGCGTGTCCATCCACGTCACGGTAGAACAGGTTCGTCCAGCGACTCTTCGTACGCTGCACGAGCGCCATTCGGCCATAATTCCATGCAGTTCGTCGCAACACCGTAAACAACACAATAAGGCATAACCAGGATACCAAGTTCAATATAAGTGTTTGCGGTATACCATTGTATGCACCAGTAATGATCACATTTTGTGTAGTATTCACCAGCATACATCCCTCATCGTTCGTATTGTTCGAGGGACTCATTTTCAATGTTGAAATATAATCACTCAGGCGATAAAAGAGAAAGTATGCACATAATGAAGATTCCACAAAGCCACGAAACTTCACTAAAATTTCACTATAAACTTAATTGTAGATCCGTGTATTGCAAACTGGATACCATCTGGAAATTCTATTGTTGTCAGATAAATGGAAGGAAAAGATAACAATTTACGACACTGACTGTGACGTTTCTTTTGCAATGCAATACGGTTCGTTCGGTTGTCGGTTGTTCGTTGTTGAGCAGGCGGTACAATCTTAGTCGATAGTTTTTGGAATGTTACGAAAATAAAGAAACCAAATACAATGGATCTTAATTGGTTCGAATATACTCATAAAATTACGTAGACTTAATTTAGTCGTATAATACGTGTAATTTCGCCAGTCGCTACTGTAAGATGTCGTTAATTTCGGTATAATTCGCATAAATCACAAAGAGAGTTGTTTTAGTTAAGTTCATTCTGGAACCGATATCACTTTTTTTTGAAGTCATTATAAAATGACAATTGAAAACAAAATGTTGCCATTCTTTTCAAAACACAATGAAAAGGTAGTTTTTTTTTGTGACAAAATTGACAAAATTACACTTATATTTTAACTTTTGAAAAACTTGCTGATAATTATAGCATTTCATAACACATGATTCTACAAAATCCTAACTTAGTGCCTATATTATTTAATTATTGCATTGTTTTGGTACTTTTCATCAGCGTTTATTGCAGCCGCCATTGTCGTGAATGTCATCCGTCAACAATCAACTTAATCATACATACTTACAGGCTTTTTTGATAATTGAATGTTTACTTGTGATAGTGACTAACAACAATTCTCTGATTTATCTGTTAATACGTGAGTTGAGCTTAGCTTCCTCCGATTTTCGTTGAGTATATCCGTGTGTGTTGTTTTCAAGTAATATTGAGGCAGAGACTTATTTTTAACAATTTATTTTCGTGTCGCAATGTCTGTTAAACATTGTTGTGTTCCTAAGCGCACGGATAATGAAGGTACGTAAATTGTTATTACTAATAATATATGATGATAAATAAAAGCTTTAGACTAGCTAAAGACTTTATAACATCTTACATATTGAATGGTTGGATCTAATTCAAATTCTAACCTGTAGTCTAATTCTTATTCCTGAGAGGTATTCTTCAGGCAATCTCAATTTCTAAAACCCGCATAGGAAATAATATAACCTCACTTGATAAAGTAGTATTAGATCATACATACAACATACTAAAATGTTGCAAAAACATATTGTTTTGTATGCAAGCTATGCCAGCAGGTGATTTAACTAAAACCTTTTTGAGGATTCTTATTTTAATATACAAGTAACATTCTTATTGCACTATAAAGTTTTTACAGAAACTTATGACAACAAAGTATTATAACTATTGTTTGTAGAACGTATGAATGAACATACAAAAATGAAGAAACAAATAGTTTATGTAGTAATACTTTCCAGTAATCCAATATCTTGTGAATATGTTTTAAGCTGTCATAAATGTTGCTGTCAATATATTAAATTTCATTAATTATAATAATAAAATAAAATAATGCTTATTGTATTTATTTTTATTTCAGGGCCATTGTTTTGGAGGCAGTTACCAACCAAACCTTTATGTGAAATTCATCGAGGGTGATATGTTACAAAAAGCCAAAATATATGCACAGAAAGCTTTTAAAAAGAGAAAATAAACTAATTAATCTTTTACATTGTTTTATTTTACAAAAGTCCTAATTAAATAGGTAGGTATATATGTATACAATAAGTATTATACTATGTTTATATAAGTATACGTACCAAATATATATACATATATATATATATAGGTATAGTTTCAAATGTTGAGCAAGACTAAAGTTGTTGATCTCGACCTACAGATGGCGTTGTTATAGAATTTCCTCCAGAAGCGGTTGAGATATACCTCTATTTCAGTATATAACAATGTACTCTGTGTTGTTGAGCCTTTGTTGAGTCTAGGGATGCAAACGATCGAGGTTTCAGTAAAAAAATAACGATGTTTGTTATCGATGCTTACTATTGGATAACATCGATGTATCGATCTCAGTTAACACGATGTTTTGACATCGATTTTTTTCCTGCCGTCTATTTGAAATGTTTGGTACAGATAGCAGAGCAGAGCCTGCCTGACCAAACTTTCACAAAGTTTATAGATGACGCCACTAGATAAAAGATTGGGTAATTAATAATTATTTATTATTTGATTGTTTTAGACGATTCGATCTTTTTCCGGCCATCTATTTGAAAATTTTACTACAAAATTGATAGATGACGCAAATAGTTAAGTGACTAGGTTAATTATTGCAATTGTTTCAATCGATTCGATTCGATGAATGGTGACAACCAATCAATCAATCACGCACGATTTGTTCGTTCTCGTAACTCGTTCATTTTCAAATAAAGAAAGTAAACAAGTGAGAAGCTAGCTAGCACCATTACATTTGTTTTTGTAAAATGGAGTCTGTTCTTTACATTTTGCCTAATAAACAGTGATATTTTCAATTGCTTATGGTAAAACAGAAGTACCTAACTTTTCTTATTTTTGAAAGTACCTAACTTTTCTTTTCTCTTACTATTTTTTTTATTTTTTATGGAGTAGGCGGGCAAACGAGCAGACGTATCGCCTGATGGTAAGCGATTACCGCCGCCCATGGACACCTGCAACACCAGAAGCGTCAAAAGTGCGTTGCCGGCCTTTTAGGGATGGGGAGGGGGAGGTAGGGGTAATTGGGGTATGGGCCTCCGGTATCCTCACCTACTCGGGGAAACACAGCGCAAGCACTATTTCACACCGGTTTTCTGTAAGCCGTGGTATCACTCCGGTCCAGCCAGCCATTTATGCCGAAGCGTGGCACTCCCACGGTGAAAACGGTTATTAGGTTATATTATTTTATTTTATTTTACATTTTTTGGAATACCAACAGCATATAAATACATTTTCTAGGTCCTAAAAATAATAACTACAGAGCTATTGACTAATACTATAGTTTACTCACTCAATAAATTAATCTTGTTATATACAAGGTGGATACCACAAAGCAAGTATTTTTTTTAACTAGGTATACCTACACACGTTACAAGTCCACTTACAAAGTTTCAATAAAATCGGTTCAGTGGTTTAGCCACAGGACACTACTTTTCGTTTTTGAAACTTACTACACGATGTGTTCAATGCAACGCGATTATCAACGGGTTAACGACTACTACTAACTAACTAACTAACTAACTACTCAAATAATTGTCACTCTAAAATATACCTTATGTCTGAGCAATAAGATCCTCACACACGTAATAACAAAATAGTTAAAAACAATAGGTAGGTATTGCTGGAAGGAATCACCCGGGAGAGTAAAAGGGTCAACCGAAAATATCTTTTCTATCCTTTTCTAATTTCAAACGTAAAAAACTGCATTTGATTAGTGGGTCGGTCAGTGTGTTGCAGTACGCGAACATGTGAAGTGTTGCACATTTTGGCAGTCGATCGCGTCGTTGCACGTTTGAAGTAGCCGGCGCTAAAGCCCTATGTCATGTTTGTTTTGATTATTAATAATAGGTATTTTAAAATGATAAGTGCGAAAAACTGCTTTTATAGTGACAGGACGCATTAGTTAGGTTTGTTAGTATTTAGTTGTTATTTAACGATTACTTTGTGTGAGTGTAAATGATTCAATGCCTCGATTTGGTTATACGGCTAGTGAATACTCGGATATGATATTAATTTATGGAGAATGCCGAGGAAACGCCGCTCTGGCTTTACGTACCTACACTGATATGTAGTTTGCGTACAGCAACTCGTAATTTTCAAGTAAGTAAGCCATAGATCTACTCACAAAGTTCTAAAAAAACGAGCGTAAACCTTTAAATACAAGTAAGTACATGCTTTATTAGATCGACGAGATATACTTTTTGTAAGACATTGCCCGTAAGACATACTTTTTGTTATTACTTATTTGCAAAGCTATTTGTTAGTTACTTACTAATTTGCAAAGTTGCGAAAAAATTACATTATTAAAAGATACGATCTGTCTATTCATTGAGAATTGAAAAATCAAATAATAATTAATTTAATTTCATGTTTTGTGATATTATTGTGAAATATTGTGATTGTGTAAATACGTGTAAATTATTATTACAATAGTAGGCGCGCGTGCACGGCAGCACCGCGCAGGCGCTCAGCTGTACTCGTATGCAAGCAGGCTAGTGAACTTAAATTGCAAATGGTGTTCTTATCGGTTTTAATATTTTTAGGCATTTCGTTTGTTTGAAAATTTCATTTTTTTTATTTCAATTTTCAAATAAATTTAAATCTCAAAGTCAATATCAGAGTCCCAAGAACCCAGAGTCAAATGTCGTTTTGTCATATCCACCCTGTATATGTATACAGTTTTATTATAGATTAAATACAAAAATATACTATTATTTATCAGATCGTTAAAAAATATAAAAAAAACATGGATGTTTCGATACATCGATGTTTTTAGGGCGATGTTTTTTATACATCGATGTTTGTGCTGAAACATCGATGTATCGATACATCGATGTTTCTTTCGATACTTTCATCCCTAGTTGAGTCACAAATGAGTCGGTAGGTACATTAAATGTTTACACAGCTGACAGAAATCAGAATATACAAATCTTCATAGCGTCATCTATTAGTTAGTTTTTGAACTTTAAATAATTTACACAAGTTTACACCAGAAAGGTAGGTAAAGCAGCTAGAGAGTAGAATATAAAATTTGCTGTGTGCATTCTTATCTCCGTGATTCTAATTTAAAGGTGAATGACTAATATTTAAATAAACAACGTTTTTGATATTTTATTTCTAATAATTAAGTGTATGAACTTTCATACATTTTAGCTCACTCCATCTTTATATAAATTAAGAAAATATTCTTAAAAGTCTTCTTAAAACTATACTAAAAGATTCATCGATTTCTACATTTCCATTATTTTATTTTTTTGTTACACAATTTGTGCCAAGGCCAAGGCCGATCTTTTTGCCAATTCTGAAACGCCAATCAAGCTCCATCTAGTAACAAGGTTTAGAAACCGCTTAGCCTATTATGAATCCAAATAAAATTGACATAGAAACTATTTACTACTATTTCCATTACTTTATTTTCTCGATGACTGTTCTAATTTGATGGTTGTAGTGTTGAGACCAAATAAGTAATGATATCGATCGCGTATATTTATTATGTTTTGAACAAAGACAAATACAACAAAAACATTCAAATATAGGTATTTTTGCAAGCCCAATTGATCTAGTCAACAAGTTCCATACTTGTTAACTAGACTAAAAGATGCAGTAGCATCACTAGGCCGCCATGGTGTGGGTCGCCATGCTGCATTGTCTGGATTCGCAGTGAGTATGGTGACCGCCACTCTTGGATTCTGCTTATGCTTTCCATCTGGCAGAGTAGAGTCATTTTGGCGGGCAAAACATAAAAAAAAAAAAAAAAAAAAAAGCTGGGAACACTCAATGACCCACCACCATTTTGTGTTTGTTTTAATCTGTCACTCTCAACAAGACGGTCGTGCTTTAAAGTCACTACATTTCTGTTCGCTGAGTTTTTTCACATTATCCATACATACGTTACGTTGTGTATTTTGTGTTCCTCCGTGTTGATTGCTGCCCAGCTGTCAAATGTCAAAATGCATAAAGGATCTGTTCTGAAAAGGCAGGCGAGAGAACTGGTGATCAAGGTTCGTAATTACTTTGAAACAGAGTATCAAAATGGTGGCCGGCTATTACCACTGTCGCAAGTGCGAGAGCCTGTTTAGGCCGCATTAGTAATTAGTGGACCTACAATTTCAAAAATTACTACCAGTACAAGCGGCACACAGGAAAATAAGCTTCGAACGCCAACCACGTCGTGTGACATCGGTTGACAACTTCGACGCTGTCGAAACTTGCGCAAAGAAATTCCTACACTTAAAAAACTTGTTTCTTTCGTCGTCATTTAGCTTGGTTTTGAAATAAATTGGATTTTCTTATAAAAAAACGAACAAACGTAAAATATTGATGGAGCGTCACGACGTTGCTATGGCTCGCTGCGAATTTTTGAGCAAAACCACAAAGATATCAGATTGGTCAAATGTTATAATTATTATTATTTTTACGGGAATTAACGCGATCACTATTTCAAGGTACTACATTCCTCTGTTTTGCCTGACGTTTCGACCAGGTTGCACTGGCCGTGGTCACAGGCTGACTGGCTCAGCGGCGCACGCCCTCCGTCGTCGAATCCGTGAAGTCGAAGGTTCTTCATCCACCCGCACATTTTCGATATTATTGATATTTTTGTTTCGCCATGTACCGTCACATACCACACTAACAGGGTCCCTATTCTGTAAGCAAACCGATGTGTTCCTATTCTGGTGTTTATCCGACTGCGCAGAAAAGCGAGGTGGTATGTTTTTTAACACTGGATTCCACGCTGTAGATAATTTAAAACCATCTTCCCGATTGAAAGTTTTATGCTTTTTAATCTCAATCGCTTCACGTACAACTCTTGAATAAAAGTGACGTTCGGTGGAGAGGACTTGCGTGCGGTGAAATTCAATCCAATGGTTGATGCCTGCATCGAGTGCATGTTCTGCAATCGCCGATTTGCTCGTCTGTCGGTTCTTCACAGCAGCGATATGTTCTTTGACCCTTTCAGCAATAGTCCGTTTCGTTTGGCCTATGTAGGAACTTCCGCAGCTGCAGTCTATTTTATAAACACCCGGAGTTTGTAGTGGCAATATATCCTTCGGTGTGCCGTGTGTGTACCACTTGTAGGCAAAATACCGTCTTTTGTGAAAGACTCACGGCACTTCATACAAATCATAAAAGATCTCACGTTGGAACCGGATTACGTCATGGTGAGCTTTGACGTGGAGTCGCTTTTCACCAATGTTCCAATAAAAGAGTGCTTAAACGTCGTAAAAGACCTGCTGAGAGACAACGAACTGCCGTTCAACTATATAGATCTACTTGAACACTGTTTAGATGGCAATTATTTTCTTTTCCAAGGTCAACATTACCTCCAGATTGATGGTGTCGCGATGGGAAGTCCTGTAGCCCCAGTACTTGCCAACATCTGGATGGAACATTTTGAAGAGAAGGCTCTAAGTCTCGGCCCGAATACCGTTAAGCTGTGGAAGCGATACGTGGATGACATCTTCAGTATCGTTAAAGGAAATAAACAAGAAGTAGATCAATATATACAACATCTTAACTCTATTCACCCTAAAATAAGGTTTACATATGAAATGGAGACGGATAGGTCGTTGTCGTTCTTGGATGTTAAAGTAACCGTGAGATCAGATGGGTCCTTGTCACACTGTGTGTACCGTAAGCCTACTCATACGGATAGATACCTACACGCCACGTCTCATCATCACCCCCGGCACTTGCAATCTGTTATGACTTCACTCAAGAACAGAGCTTACGATCTCTGTGACCCTGAACATTTAGAACGGGAGCTAGAACATGTTCAGGAGGTACTCAAAGGTAACGGATATCAAGTGAATGGAGGACGGAAGCAACCGAAAATAAGACGCAAGTATCCAGAAGTGAACAGGCAACCAGCCTATATGCCTTATGTCAAGGGAGTTACGGATAAGATCGGGTCCGTGTTAAAGAAATACTCCATTCCGACAGTATACACACCAGGCATAAAGGTTCACAACATCGTCGGCACACCGAAGGATATATTGCCACTACAAACTCCGGTTGTTTATAAAATAGACTGCAGCTGCGGAAGTTCCTACATAGGCCAAACGAAACGGACTATTGCTGAAAGGGTCAAAGAACATATCGCTGCTGTGAAGAACCGACAGACGAGCAAATCGGCGATTGCAGAACATGCACTCGATGCAGGCATCAACCACTGGATTGAATTTCACCGCACGCAAGTCCTCTCCACCGAACGTCACTTTTATTCAAGAGTTGTACGTGAAGCGATTGAGATTAAAAAGCATAAAACTTTCAATCGGGAAGATGGTTTTAAATTATCTACAGCGTGGAATCCAGTGTTAAAAAACTTACCACCTCGCTTTTCTGCGCAGTCGGATAAACACCAGAATAGGAACACATCGGTTTGCTTACAGAATAGGGACCCTGTTAGTGTGGTATGTGACGGTACATGGCGAAACAAAAATATCAATAATATCGAAAATGTGCGGGTGGATGAAGAACCTTCGACTTCACGGATTCGACGACGGAGGGCGTGCGCCGCTGAGCCAGTCAGCCTGTGACCACGGCCAGTGCAACCTGGTCGAAACGTCAGGCAAAACAGAGGTATGTAGTACCTTGAAATAGTGATCGCGTTAATTCCCGTAAAAATAATAATAATTATATCATGGAACGCGAAAGTTTAAAAGTTAGTATGGTCAAATGTTATTTTCACTGACGAGACTTGGTTTAATGCAAACCACACAGTATCTAAGAACTGGACTGACGACACCGCCGCTACCACTAGTTCAGTGCCAATGGGAAAAGGTGAACGCCTTATCATATGCCATGCAGGGTCTACGAAAGGATTCGTGTCAGATGCTTTACTGGCCTTTAAATCCAAGAAAACGGTGGACTACCACGAAGAAATGAACGCAGAGATTTACGAAGGATGGTTTAAAGAAATGTTGCAATCTAAGAAATGGTGCAATCTCTGGAAGAACCGTCGATAATTATTATGGACAATGTTACATATCACTCCAGACAAATTGATAAAATGCCGACGCAGGCCAATAAAAAACAAGAGATAATTGACTGACGTCATGGCGTAAATGTGGATAATACTTTATTAAAAGTACGATTAGTGAAAATTTTAAAATCGAAAAAAATCCTCCCTTAAAGATACATTACCGACGAAATACCTGCCAAATGTGGTCATTGGGTTCTTCGACTTCCGCCGTATCATTGCAAGTACAATGTTATAGAACTAATATGGGCACAAATCAAAGGACACGCTGCTCGAAATAATACCCATCCCCCTTTTACGGCTAACAAGATGTTAGATTTATTAAAACATGCATGTGCGGAAGTAAAACATTACAGCGTCGGATTGGGAAATTCATGTGGCATTCGATAATATAGAAGTCCAGGAACATATTATATGTTAGGGAGAGCTCATCGAGTGACAGTGACGATTCATCAGATTTTGATTAAAATAAATAAAGAATCAATATAATATAATTACATCTTGTAATGAAATGTAATATTAGTTAGTAAATTTGTACAAAATTATCCGGCAATAGTTTAGTTTCTTAGGCCACGGCCGCACTACGGCTAAACCGCCGCGGTTTTTAACAGCCTGATTTTGTGACATAGGGAAATGCACAAAACAAAAAGATATAAGTAGAAATGACTAGTAGGCGTGGCGCGCTTGGCACTGATAAGCGTTGCAACGCATACCTTTAAGAGTTGTAGGTATTTTGTATCATAGTCGTGTTACAACGCTGCTTTGAATAGGTCGTCCAATGAAAGTTCTTTTTTACGCCACAATGCAGTACTGTTCTGGTTTACAGTGTAAAAATGATAGCAGAAGGAAAAAGATTGATAATGGAGGTGTTCCTTACCATCTGTAGGTACAATTTTATATGTTTTATCAATAAAATCTTAAAATTTTATTTAACTGATAATTGACTAGAGATTTAATCTAAACTCTTCCTTATCCCATTCACATAAATCTCAATCTGGTATGATCGGGTCTTATCAGTTTTCAACGTTATTCTCGTATTTTCTATTCTACTCGATTAGTGATGTAGCCAGGTAGGATGTTAGCTTTATGGATTTGCATACTTTTAAACGTGTTATATTTACTTACTATAATAATTATCCTACTAATATATAAATGCGAAAGTTTGTGTGTATGTTTGTTACTTCTTCACGCAAAAACTACTGAACGGATTTGGATGAAACTTTACAGTAATATAACTTATACATCAGAATAACACATAGGCTACTTTATATATTTATATTTACTACTTTTTGTATATAATATGTACATAATTATGTTCAAGCGCCTGCCAAATTGTTGATGGCAGCGTTTGTTAGGATTAATTATTGCTGTGCCGTCGATCACTTATAATCATGTATTTTTAAATAACTGCATATCATTTTATTATTCGTTAGAACTTATTAGAAACACGTCCAAGTGTTTTATTCTCTCAAGTATCCCTAATCTTACCATGGACAAACACAACGCTGCGTAAACAGTTATAAATAAAACCATTTAATGTCCTAAGGCATTATAGAACTTTAATATATCTACAATAAAACTGGGACACACTCCGACACACTATATCTACATATTGCCGCTTGGCCACAGAAACTGCTTTTATGTTTTAAATAATTCTAGGGTGTTTTAGGGTGGACTTATTGACAATATGTCACTACTTTTACTTCCAAAAAGGACTTCAAACAGATTCTAGGTACCTAGCACACATTATAATACTACTATTTAAATGAATAAAGAATTAGGTATAGGCAATTTATGAAGAACCAGTTTATTTTACGCTTTTAAGTGTTTTTTTGGCAGAGTTTTTTGGAAGTCGGGTTTATTTTTATCGTTATAATTATAGATTTTGTGTTTACTGTGTTTAGGACTTTAGTTTCTTCTTTGTTTAAAAAAGGTTTTATCATATCATATACTAGCTGTTGCCCGCGGCACCGCCCGCGTGTATATCGGTTTAATATTTTTGTTGTAAATTCTTTACTGTAGGTATAACTAGGTATTTATAATTCTAAGTTTAACAATTCTAAATAAGTTTCGATTAGTTAAAATAAATTTATACGTTTTGTTATTTATGTTTAGTACTTTAGTTTAAAGATTTTATCATAATATAGTAGTTTAATATTTTTGTTGTAATTTCTTTAATAGTAATACTATTTATAATTCAGATAGCTAGATAAGTTTAATAATTCTAAATAAGTTTCTATTTGTAAAAAAATATTTCTAAGTTTTTTTAATGATTGCTTTTTTGTTTAGTACTTCAGTTTAGTTATTAAATTTTTTTATCATAAAGTGTACTTTAATTGTTTTTGTTGTAAATTATTTAGTCTATAGCTATTAAGATGACTCGCAAACGAAAATCCAATCTTTCACAAAGCTCTCAAAGAGCTAGAGCTATGAATACTGCTAGACAGCAAGAATCTAATGTTCATGCTGAACAGCGTAGACGTGAGCAAGCAGCACGTCAGGCAGAAGTCAGAGCTGGAGAAACTTGTGCGCAAGCTTATGCTAGACGTCAGGAAAATACAATCCGCATTGCCACTCAGCGTGCATCAGAGACTCCTGAAGAAGCAGCTTCTCGGCGTCAAGTAAACGCAGACCGTATGGCCTCTCAACGTGCCGCTGAAATACCTGAAGAAGCAGTTTCTCGCTTGCTCGCAGTTACTCAGCGTCAAGCAGAGCGCCGTCAAATATTTACAAGAAACTCTTGGGGGATATTTGAAAAATGTGCTTTTGAATATGACGCGACATTAGATTACAGTAGCCACAGGCTCATTAAAATTAACCGTATGGAAAATGTGTGTCGCTATTGTGGGGCATTAAAATGGAAGGAAGAAAGAGCGGGAATGTGTTGCTCTGGGGGCGAAGTAGCCATTCCTATTTTACAAGAGCCCGTGGATCCCTTAAAAACGTTATTTACAGGTGAATCAGATGAATCTCGGCGGTTCCTTGCGCGTGTTAAAAAATACAATTCATGTTTTCATATGACTTCTTTCGGGGCGGACAAGATCCTCGCTATGCCTGGATTTTCCCCTACATTTACGGTGCAAGGCCAAGTACATCACAAAATAGGGTCACTGTTGTTGCCACTTAATAAACAGCCCCAATTTTTACAGGTGTATTTTATGGGAGATGACGAGACGGAAACTGACAGACGGTGATCATTCATTCAAGACGTAGAGCGAGCAACTGTAGTTAAAATTCAACAA
Source organism: Diaphora mendica (assembly GCA_949125395.1). Classification (NCBI taxonomy): domain Eukaryota; kingdom Metazoa; phylum Arthropoda; class Insecta; order Lepidoptera; family Erebidae; genus Diaphora; species Diaphora mendica. The sequence continues at coordinate 28,370,106 of OX421315.1, forward strand.
GTCCTACACAATCACAATATCTTGGTCCATGAATTTAAGTCCGCCCTAGAGAATATGCCCAGTGATAGTTGCAAGGTAGTCATCCACGCAGAGCGCGTGCCGAGCGGGCTGCACCCACGCCGCTACAATACGCCGGCAGCCGCCGAGGTGGCGGCTGTGGTTGCGGGCGCCGACCCTACCGCCCCAAGAGATATTGTCCTGCGGAAGTACGATGACTCCCTCACCAGGATTGCAGACACGCACCGATATTATGATGCTCTACAGTATCCCATAATTTATTGGAAAGGGCAAGAGGGATATCACTTTAATATCCCTCAAACCAACTCAAATAAAAAAGTCACTTGCATGGCCTTTTACGTTTTCCATGTAATGCTTCGTGAAAACAATTTTAATTTATTGTTGCGCTGTAGGACACTACTTTCACAATTCTTGGTGGATATGTACGTAAAGATGAAGAGTGAGCGCCTACGCTACATAGCTCTAAATCAGAGCAAGTTGCGTGCCGAGAGCTTCATACACCTCCAAGACGCCATTGCGAACGACTGCAATGTCAACCCAAACGATTTGGGTAGTGTGGTGATCCTCCCGTCGTTGTTCGTAAATAGTCCCCGTTATCTCCATGAGTATACTCAAGACGCATTTTCATATGTCCGGAATTATGGGCGACCGGACCTATTTCTTACAATGACGTGTAATCCAGACTGGCCTGAAATAAAAGAGGAATTAATGTCGGGGCAAAAACTTTCAAAAGTAATAGTCGGTAGGTGCAAGGTCTGGTGAGTATGGCGGATGAGGGAGAGCTTCCAACCCCAGGTCTTGCAGCTGCTTCACGACAACGCGCGACCCCATACTGCGCAACAGACAGTCTCCAAGCTGCAAGAGCTGGTGTTGGAAGCTCTCCCTCATCCGCCATACTCACCAGACCTTGCGCCTACCGACTATTACTTTTTCCAAAATTTGGACAACTTTTTAGTGGGTAAAAATTTCAATTCCCGAGAGGCAGTACAAAATGCCTTTGAAGAGTTTGTTGCCTCCCGTCTAGCTGATTTTTACAAGAAGGGCATCAATAAACTGCCAATGCGTTGGCAAAGATGCGTCGATTGCATGGGCGATTACTTCGAATAACAGAAATAAAAAAGTTTGAAAAACTTTACTTTCACTTATTGCATACAAAACGGCAATTTCATAGGTAAGACCTAATTTAACTTCAGAGGCACCGCACAAAACTTGTCCGTGGACAATAGCTGGGTGGTTCCATATTCACCGCTGCTTTGTAAATTTTTTGACGCCCACATAAATGTAGAATTTTGCAGCTCGGTCCAGGCTATCAAATATATATGTAAATACATAAATAAGGGCAATGACCAGGCTATTTTCATCGTGAGGCAGCAGGGTAACGTTATGATCGACCCAAAGAATGAGGTGCAGATGTTTCGGGCGGGCCGATATGTGAGTACTAACGAAGCGGCATGGAGAATACTTGGTTTACCGTTGCACCAAAGACACCCAACAGTGACCCATCTTGCTGTGCACCTCCCAAACGGCGAACGCGTGTATTTTACAGAGGAAAATCTGCGAGACCGAGTTGCAACACCGCCTATCACCACCCTCACCGCATTTTTCCGCCTGTGCCAAGCTGACGAGTTTGCCCAGACGTTGTTGTACGTAGAAGTGCCAAGGTATTACACGTGGAATGCGTCGCGGAAAGAATGAAAACGACGCGTGCAAGGCGCACCCGTTAACGGATGGCCTGGTGTGAAGGCCTCACATGCTTTGGGCAGAGCGTATACCGTACACATAACACAATTTGAATGTTATTGTGTACGGTTGCTGCTCACTAGACTCCGCGGCCCTACCAGTTTTCAGGTTCTCAAAACCGTCGATGGGCATGAAAAGGCCACTTTCCGAGAAGCGTGTGAGGCGATGGGATTGCTGGAAGACGACGGCCACTGAGACGCAACGATGGAGGACGCTATATTGTGCCGGTCAGCGACTACATTGAGAGATCTCTTTGCGATCATGGTAAGCGTCTGTGGAGTCTCTAACCCCCGACAGTTATGGGACAAGTATAAAAATGCTTTATCAGAAGATATTGGTCGCCGATATCAAGGAACTGCACAAGCCAACGATGACTCAGTTTTTAACGAAGCACTGAAACTAATCGAGGACAAAATTTTTGCGATGGTCGGGAAACTGCTGTCCGACTACAATTTGCCTACTCCACAAAGAACGGGAGAGCTTTTTACTGATTTAGTCAGAGAGCTGGGTTATGATACTGTTGCCTTGGGGGCTGAAGTCGCCCAAATAGAGCCTCTGTTACTACCAGAACAAAGGGAAATTTTCAATGTCATGACAAACCGCAAAGCTAACGGACAAGGGGGTCTTTTTTTCTTGGACGCACCAGGGGGCACCGGCAAAACATTCTTACTGAACTTGCTGCTAGCACAGTTGCGGAAAGACAAAGTAGTTGCGCTGGCTGTTGCGTCCTCCGGAATAGCCGCAACCTTGCTGAGTGGTGGCAAAATTGCACATTCAGTGTTCAAACTCCCGCTAAACCTTGCAACTGAACAAACGCCCATTTGCAACATCAGCAAAAGCAGTAGTCGCGGTGCTCTAATGCAATGTGCAAACTGATCGTGTGGGACGAATGCACGATGTCACACAAGCGAGCGATTGAAGCATTGGATCGCAGCTTGCAAGACATTCGGGGCAATCGAATGTTGATGGGTGGAGTAGTCGTTTTGCTTGCAGGAGATTTCCGGCAGACGCTGCCAGTAATCGAGCGGGGTACTGCGGCAGACGAGATGAACGCGTGCCTCAAGGCTTCACCGTTGTGGATTAAGGTTGAGCGGTTACAACTGAAGACCAATATGAGAGTCCAGCTCTTCAATGATCAGGAGTCTGGACTATTCGCACAAACACTTCTCGAGGTCGGCGAAGGTCGCGTGCCGACGGACGCTAACAGCCAAATAACTTTTGATAGCCGATTTAGCAATGTTGTAAATTCGGAAGATAACCTTATCAATGAGGTATTTCCGAACTTAGAACAAAACTTGGCTAACGTGGAGTGGTTGTGCGAAAGAATTATCATGGCGCCTACGAACGAGTTGGTGGGTAAAATTAATAAAAAAATATTGGAGCAAGTTCCAGGTGAGGTGAGGACCTATAAGTCAATAGATACCGTCATGACAACTGACGACGCTTCTACGTACCCTGTAGAATTTTTAAATTCTCTCGAACTGTCAGGAGCGCCCTCTCACAAATTAGAGCTCAAGCTTGGTGTGCCTGTCATACTGATGCGTAACCTGGACGCCCTCAGATTATGTAACGGCACCAGGTTACGCGTCACAGAGCTGAGACGGCACATTGTACAGGCCACCATCCTCACCGGAGGGGCATCAGGAGAGACGGTATTGATACCTAGAATCCCCATAATACCCACCAACTTGCCATTTCAATTCAAGCGCTTGCAATTTCCTCTGAAGGTGGCTTACTCGATTACAATAAATAAAAGTCAGGGGCAAACTCTAAAAGTAGCCGGTATCCACTTGGGTACCCCCTGCTTCTCCCACGGGCAGCTCTATGTGGGTTGTTCGCGTGTGTCGAGAGCAAGAAATCTTTTTGTTTACGCAGAAAATAATAAGTTTCAAAATGTTGTTTACCAGGATGTACTGCAGTAAAATGATTTTTGGCTCACTACGACCCGAGACAATTAATTCAATAAGTCAGCTCAGACAGTTTTTCCGTTCACAGTCCTCGATAAGATTAGTTATCGTAAATTGCCACCCGTTTTGCGATCTTACTCTCTAAAATGTGAATATTTTACTCACCGGTTCAGTAAAACGGTGATAAACCGTAGGGTCTGAAACTAACTACTAATATTACAAATATGAAAGTTTGCGAGGATGTTAGGATGTTTGTTACTCTTTCACGCAAAAACTACTGAATGAATTTGGAAGAAACTTTACAGTAAGTAATATAGCTTATACATGAGAATAACACATAGGCTACTATTTACCGCGAACACCGATATATACGCGGGCGGAGCCGCGGGCAACAGCTAGTAAATATTAAATTTTGCTTGTTTGTTTACCTGGCCTTGAAAGAAAAACACTTGTTTTAACCATTGAATATCTATACAAATAAGTATATAGTAAGATATATATATATATATATAATAAGAGTGTCTGTTTGTAATATTAAATATTTATATCCGATTTTTACTAATTGCATCTGAATGTGTAGGTACACGGTACAATTTTTTTTTGACGGAACAGGTGGCATACGAGCATCACCTGATGGTAAGCGATGTCACTCAGTGACACACAGTGCAAGTGCCATTTCACACTGGTTTTCTGTGAGGCCGTGGTATCACTCCGGTCGAGCCGGCCCATTTATGTCGAAGCGTGATTCTTTTCTCTGCGAAATTTGCAGGCACGGGTCGTATACCAAAATAACATTTTTTTAAATTTTGTCTGTCTCTCTGTCTGTTCCGAACTCTAACTCAGCAGTCAGACCAACGGGTCGACAATTATACGTATTGCATTTTTGTTCATTGCAGTCAATAAAATTTATGATTATTGATACCATGTGTATTTCCTATAAAGCTAAATATGAATACATACTGTGCCAAATATTAATTATGTAACCACTGTTTTGAATTTTGTTAAGTGGCTAAACAGTCTTTATTAAATATAATATGATTATAATACAGATTCCTAAAATTAATAAACATTATTATGCAAGTACTTATTTTTTAGCTTCTTCACCTTTATAATGTTACCTCCTTAGATATCCTTCAATTCATGTTTTTTATTCTGCTCCGTCCGCGTCCTAACAACAAAAGTTAGGTATCGATATTATTGATAATATTGTAATATGTGCCACAACACTAAGCGAGTAGCGGTAAATATCGAAGAATGACACAAATATCGAATTTATTCTTATAGTGATTAATGTTATAATTGCGTGCATTTAGAATAACGCCATCTGTTTTTGAATAGCTTGCAATGAAGTATTCTTACCTTCAAGATTACGAAATGTTGTAAGTTCTTCTTACGCTATGGCAAAATAACTGTTAAAATTACGCGATAAGATTTATTATCATACGTGTGACTTTATGTATTGTAGGCTAGTTTTGACCAAATAAAAACATCAAATCAAAACAATTCGTTAGTAGTGTGCAGTAATATAATAGTGCTTTCATTTGTTTGAGTTTGGCGACAGTCGTTCCGTTGTAAATTATGACACATAACATTTCTACCTATTCTTTATGTTCTGTGGGGAAATGTATGGAAGCGGCCACACTGGCGGTTTTTTACCGCGACTGATTTTAAAACCGCGACAACCGCGGGCGGTTCTATACAGTGTTGCCAGAAGGTTACTTTTGTAACGTTTCAGGTGATTTTTCATCTCTTGGTTACTTTTAACGTTACACAAATAAGATTTCATTTTAATACACTCCCCTATCTGCCTCTGCCAAAATTGGAATACTTGGTGTCGACATATCGAGCGAAGTCCAGTTCAGATAATTGCATTCTTGCAGATTCCTCCGTAGAGACGTTACTGAACTGAGGGACCTATACTCGTATTATGCCGCCATAAATCTGTAATGTCGTATTCTAAAGTTTTAGGATTTTCATAAAACTTTTAAGAAATTTTTAAATAAATTCTTATATAATAAGCGTTGACCTAGAGATAGGGCCATCTCAAAAATTTAGAAACCAGGACAACAAGCGTAAAATCCCCGGATATTTGCGGTCATAATCCGAACACTTTTATATTTTTTTATTTTATTTAGTCGAAATAAAAAGAATACATAGTTCAATTAGTCGAATATTTTCATAGGTATTCAGTTTAATTAAAGTCAGTTATTTTTCATCGAAATCAGTGATAGAAAAGTAAAATCTCACAGTTGTGAAAATGCTTTTCAAACAGTAGTATATTTTTCACAACCTTTTTTTTTAAACCAGACTAATTTGACAAAAATATCTTTAAGTTAAAACTCTTATGATATCATTCCAGTATTCAAGCTCTAAGTTTTTTAGTCTTATCTTCTTCTTCTTATTATATAAAAATCAATTGATGTTCGTTTGTCTCGCAAAAACTCGAGAACGGCTGGGCTGATTTAGCTGTTTTTGGTTTTGAAATGTTTGTCGTAGTCCAGGAAAGGTTTCAACTGTAAAAAATTTAAAATAACTTGAAAATCCAAATCTCACGTGTACGAATTAGCGGGCACAGCTAGTAACAAATAAAAAAATATCTGCTTAAAGTTTTCATCAGCAGTCTTATTAAGTTTTTTTTGTGTTTTTATCTTCTTTATTTAGAATATGTACTCTGAACATTCAATGGCAAGAAACTTTCTCTATTTCGATCATCCAAGCTTTTTGAAATGGTTGCAAGTAGGTATCCTTCTGATTTTAAATACTGAATTTATACTCAACCTCGACTGTGTCAGAGAGTTCTTTAAGAACTTTTTAGACTGTAGCCTTTATTATTCCCAATTTTATTTGGGGTCGGCTTGTTTAAGTGGCAAAAACTTTTTTTTGATATTGTTGAATCAACATATACTGGCAAACAATCACATGCGTGGTGCAGTGCGTTATTGATAATGTGCGCAGAGCATTCCACACCAACTATTTTCGAATTCAGATTTTGTTTTAACTTATGGAATTATAAAACATTATTGGTTCCATGGCGCTCTATTCCACCGAAGTTCGTATTACAATTATCTCCAGAAAATGCAACACATTTAGTTAAAAGATCATGCTGTTTAAGTTGCTTTCTTATAAGCTCAGTTATTATCTCAGATCTGTCATTTCATTTAGATTTGGTTTTCTGGTGGAAACTTCAATCTAAAGGAGAACTAGTTTATCTGTTGGCAACACTGTTCGCGGTTTTACCGTAGTGTGTGCGCTTCGGGCGGTTTTGCGGTTTGGCGGTTTAACCGCTGGCTGGAAAAAACCGTAGTGCGGCCTCAGCCTTACACTTTGTAAAAGAATATCGGGTCTGTTATCGTATTACGTTTATCGATAGCTCCATCCCTATGAGTTTCCATCCATCTGCTATGACCTTGTACGTGCGTAAGCGTCATATTTTATTAAATAATATATACGATATTTTGAGAATATGATGTTATGAGAATATGATGTTTTACGAATATCGTGTTTTGCGAATGTCGTGTTTTACGAATGTGGTCTTATGAGAATATGATATTCAGCGACGGATCGGTATACACACATCAAAAGTGTCTAGGGATCAAGCATTTTTATGCGGATTTCTTGAGATTGAGATGTGGCTTTGGCCCTGGCCTGCTCAGTCGCCAGACTTGAACCCGATTGAGCATGCATGGGATATGCTACAGAGAAGAGCTCTGCCGAATATGGAGGGTATCCAGTCGCAAGAAGACCTTTTTTTGTTGTTGCAACGAACATGGGCGGCCATTCCACAGCGTGTTTGGATGAACTCATTTTGAGTATGCCAAACCGATGTTCTTGTGTTGTTAGTGTTCACGGTAGAAACACGGATTATTAATTGTTTAAGTTACCTAATGAAATTTTAAAGAAAACTGTTATTTCAGTCTTTTTTTCGAACTTTAATGTTAGTGGTTCAAATGACAAAAATCCCTTTATTAGGAAAACGGCAAATTTCTTTATTAATGCAAAGGTGACTTGGTTTATCGTTACTGTGACAAACGAAAACACTTTATTTGATGAATCCTTAAAGAAAATTTTAATTAATATCAATCAGGAGAAAAGTTATTGCAAAAATATATGTTGATCCCTAGACACATGTTGATCCCTAGACACTTTTGATGTGTGTAGTATCCTTAAATCCCTAGCAGTGGCGGACTAACCCCGTCTTATGCCCGGGGCGGCATAGTTGAATGAGGCTCTTAGTGTAAACAGTTTTTTTTTTATAGAATAGCGGGCAAACGAGCAGACGGTATTGCCTGATGGTAAGCGAATACTGCCGCCCATGGACACCCGCAACAACCGCAACACCAGAGGCGTCACAAGTGCGTTGCCGGCCTTTGGGGGATGGGGGTAGGGGTTGGGGTATGGGCCGGGTACTCACTCGGTGAAACACCGCAGCGCAAGCGTTGTTTCACACCGGTTTTCTGTGAGGCCGTGGTATCACTCCGGTCGAGCCGGCCCATGCATGCCGAAGCGTGGCTCTCCCACGGCACACGGTACATTTTTATTAATTTCACATTTGTATGTACTATTGAGTATGTACATAGGTTTATTTGATTTACATTTTTAACCGACTTCCAAAAGGAGGAGGTTCTCAATTTTGTCGGTTTTTTTTTATGAATGTACACTAATTACTCCGTCAATAAAATTGTTGACTGATTTTGAAAATTATTTTTGTATACGAAAGGGTATGCTCCCCATGTGGTCCCATTGTCACCATTTCAGGATCTGATGATGGGATCCCAACGAAATCGAAGGAAACCCTCAAATTTGTTAGGCACGTATTATGTTTTTAATGTATGTTCTAAAGCTATTACAGTATCTACATTTGGTAGTCATCAGTTCATGAGCTGATGATGGAACATAAAACTCCTTTACGGTTAGGAGTTGAAAGATAAATCTTTAAGTGTCGCCGCACACGGGCCACTTGTGGCCGGTCAGCCACTTGTGGCCGGTGGTCGACACATAAAATATATGAAAATTACAGGAAATATGCCGGTGGCGGCGTTTTGTGGCTGTGGCCGGTGGCTCGTGTGCGGCGACCCTAAATGTCATATGTATGTATGTTACCTTTAGTCGTATTCTTTCAAGTTAGTTTAGGTGAAATGATGATGAGAGACTTGAGAAAGACTAAAAAGCGAAAAAAAAAAACTTCGTTTAAAAAACCGACTTCAAAAAGTAAAAAGTATAAAATAACATAATTTGTATGTGCTACCTATTCATAGTTTTGAAGTCGGTGCCAAGCCAAAATGTAATAGTGGGTATCGCACTTGCCGCGCGTGACCTTGAGCGGGATAGCTGCTTTTCGCGTGAAACAAAACAACCGAAGCGCAATATAGTGAGTGTGGTACCTACTATTACATTTGGCTTGGCACCGATTTCAAACCAACCGGCCGGCAAGCGTGATCGGAGTAGAGAGAGAGAGAGACTGAGTTTGGGTAGTGTCTATCTCTCTCTACGCAAGCTTCTGATTGGTTGGTGTATTTCCCTCCAAATCAGTCTTACAAATTGGTTTTTTGCGTCCACCAATCAGTGCGTGAGAGAGACAGACACTACCCAAACTCAGTCTCTCTCTCTCTACTCCGATCACGCTTTCCGGCTGCTCCTCGAGGTATATATGCTCTAAGGTAGTATTTTTAAGATGATGAAAGTAAAAAACTACGAAACTGAGCATTAGAAAGATAAGGCAGTTAAAGTAATATTATTTTGAAAAAAATTTAAACTACCGGTACAGGCTGTACTTATTTGTCTACGGGGCCTCTAACCCAAAACTTCCTCATAGGTTTCCAAAGGTTTATTTACGATTTGATCAAGGGAACTTGCAGCCATTTGGAGGCCCCCATGGACCATAGGCGCGGGGTGGACCGCCCCCTCCGTCCTAGTTAGTCCGACACTGAATATAATCTAATCTATCTAATACCTTTAAACGAGCAATTCTTGTATATATATATTTATAATCTGAATTTCGGAAACGGCTCCAACGATTTTCATGAAATTTTGGATGCAGGGGTTTTCGGGGGCGATAAATCGATTTAACTAGGATTCATTTTTAGAAAATCTCGTTTTATTCGAGTTTTTAACAAACAAATATATAAAATGAATGTACATCTAGCGCCATCTATCGCAACTCGAGTGAACTACATTAAACTATACTGGAATACCAAGGGTGTACTAAGAGAGGGCGCCACTAAAAATTGGAAGAAAAATAACAAAAAGGTGGCGTTTGGATAGTCCCAATCTCCCAATGTTGCCAAAAAACCCAGTTATATAAAAAAAAAGTACCGGTCATCCAGGTACTTGTAATTCATACGAAACAGATTTATTTTTGCTTATTACCTATTTTGAAATTTCCAGGGACATTTTTTTTAAAAGTCAGTCACTCCGCACATATTTGACATATTTACAAAAAAAAACTTAAGCAACCTGCTTAATTTTTCAATCGAGTGTCCAGTCTACGAGAATTAAAATGTTATTTTAGACAAACATTTTAAATTTAAGAATACATTTGAAGAGTGATTAATCAATATAGCTATCTTTTTCTCTTACATGCTGCTTCGTATCTTTCGTACTATTCATCAGTGAAATTTGATATTGCATGCAATTTTAGACCGTACGGCCCAGCAGGGCACAGATTCGGCGCAAATTATTACGTACGTAACATATCTATTATGGTTTTAAAATATCATTGGGGTATCCATTGTATCCAAGCATATAGTTTTCTTTTCTTTTCATTGCATTCAGTTCGTAGTGATTTATATACTCTTTGTTCAGTCCTTAGAGCATTAGTTTTATGCTCTAAGATTCAGTCATTGCATTTTTAAACTGAAATGGCTATTAGCACTTTGTCCTTCTCTTTTTTTTATCTATTGCCATAAATCATGTTCTGTTTTTCAACAATAGAAAGATAAATCAAACATTTCGTCTTCCGAAAGACAACCATTTCATTCGCAATCGAAACTGTATTTTTTTGTGTCAATAGAACAAAGTTACTTTTGAGACCATCGACAAGATTTTTCAGAAAGAGATGGCAATATACACATCCTTTGGAAAATGTGAGATAGATTTTATGACTATAACTTTAGTTGGACGTGAGTGTGTGTAAATGAATTTCTGAAATTCGTAACAAGTTCGACCGTTCGATGAAGTTGTTCTGTGATAATTATTTTAATTTGATAATTTTAAATTAGTTTCTGGAAAACAATTATGGCAGATTTCGATTGGAATAATTATCTGAAAGCGAATGAAACAATTGGCGTTCCTGAAGAATTGTTTTCTCACGTAAGTTTCAATTATATATAAGTATTTTTTTAGCTTTATGTTTTATCATTAAGACCCATAATTTAAGTTTTGCATATATAATGTAGCTATTTATTGACGTGGTACTATATTTTGATAAGTAAAAGCACTTTATTCTTCAAATTAAACGTTGAATTAAGTAACGAAGTTCTCGCAAAAATAAAATTGTTCTTCATCGTGGTATTTATTTCTATTGTTGTAGAAATATTAATATATTACGCATAATAAGTTACTTTTTCATTATAAAAACAAATATAGTTTCGTGTGATATTTAAATATTACCTTTGTGTCTTTAATAAATTATTATTAAATTATTAAAAAAATCCTGGAACCATATGGCCATGAGGACAATATACCAAGCATAATTTGTAACTGAGTAAATAAAAATAAATTAGTCTTCTTAGACCTAATTAAATATTATTTTGAAAGCTATATTTATTGTATTTATTGCAGCATAATTTTGAAGGAATGTGTGCTAAATATAGATTTAAAAAGCATTGTACAGGAAACATGTTTAATTTAATATTGTGTTCTCAGCAGCAGGAAACCATAGTTATGTACATGTTAATGATTGTTTTAATACAACTTTATGTTTTTATTGAGAAACAGTTTGAAATTGTTTCACGTTATATCTGCATTACTCAATATATTTTACATGGGCACATAAATTGTTACCTAATGTTTGTTGTGTAATTCACCATTTTGTTTTTTTTTGTATTCTGCTCGGCGCTTTAATCTGTCTTGTAGATTTAAAGCCTCCCTCATCTGAAATTATTTTTATATTAGAAATCTGAATTGTTTTCAAGTTTTCATAAAATAATTCATTGATATTTTTATAAAAACATGTGAATTATTAGTAAATATGTAAGTGTGTTAAAATTTTGTTCAAAAGGAAGGAAGGACTTACATATTTTCTTTTAAGAAATTATTTAAAACTATTAAATATATTAACACACACTAGGTATATTCAACTTATTCTTAAGTAACTTAAATTCTACCAAATTGTGTTGTAATTGAGAAATCACTTGAAAAATTTAATTACTTATTAATCCGTAAGCCATATTACAATATACACATAGGGGGTGATGTTTTAAATATTTATACTGCAATAGAAAATTGTTCTTGTGCAACTGCATCCATCCAGACATTTGCATATACAATAATTAATACAGACACAAACAGACTTGAGTTAATTGCTATTAATTTTTTTTTATTTCATTTCTGCACACAATTAAATTTTAGAAGACAAAAAAAAACTAATTATAATATTTCTAGCAGCCGGATATGCACTCATTCATAAATGGATATCTACAACATTTTATTAATTTAATCTGTATAGACTGCAAACCTTGTTGAGAGAACCCTTTTAATCACTCTACTAACAAAAAAATAAATAACATGTGCTATTTACTAGAAATTAATTTGTGTGTGGTTTAGTAAATGAAAGCATTAACTCAATGAAACGTTTATTTGTAATCATCAAATATTTGATTTTATTGCAATATATTCCAAAAAAGATTATTGAATTTATATTTATTTTTCAAGATTGGAATTGGACAAGCTGTAGGACTGTTTAATGTTAATCCCAGTTGATTCTAAAGGCGCATCTCCACCGAAATTTGACAACACAAAAAAAGGTTGACTAACAAAAGTTGCCAACTTTTGTTCAGTGGAGACTCGGCTTAATGTTACTTAGTGGTTTCTTTGACTAATATTTTCTTCCTCTTATCATTGCAATGCAAATCATCATCATCCTTCAGTCCACTGCTGAACATAGGCCTCTTCCATTGCACATAACTCTAATCGATTTGAGCTAGGTACATAAATATTTATATTTATTTGTATATTATTTTAAGTCTTTTATATTGATGTGTTTTAAAATTAGGTAAATGGCCTAAGTCAGAAGGCTGTGATTTCCCCAAGAGCCTTCTGAACTTCTGGAAGGAGCTGCGTAAGCTCACCTAAATAGCCTTAGTATAACGCTTGAAGGGGACTGCCCCTGAGTTTAAACTGGGGTCCACCACCAATAGGTCATTTAAAATTGAAACTTAAAGCAATGCACACACTGGTGTTAATAAATCTCCATTTGTAATGCTCATCAGCCTGGTGCAAATAAAAATCCTCTATATATAAATCTAGTAAACACCATGCTTCTAATTGCACTGAATTAAACATTACAATATGATTCCATTAATACTTATCAATATAAATAGTAATAAAATAATTATGTAATTATGTCTGAGCTAAAAAAAAATTACAATAAAAAAATAATTTGCTCTTGATATTACATGAATTTTTATTTCGCATAAACACAATTGAAAAATAACTTATCGCAATTTTTCAGTTTGAAAAACTTGTTTTTGTCTAGTTATTTTTTAACCAATAATTACTTAGTTGATCAAGTTCTTTTTTCCTAGCTTTATTTATTAATGAAATACTTATATCGTTTGAATTTCCGAGCATTTAAAAAATAAGGTATAAAAGGTTGTTTCTAACGCGTCACCGGCCACGCGGCATGCTCGCTTTGCTCGCTCGACTTGCGTGCTTTTGGGGTCGCAGTTATAACCTAATTTATTTTCCTTACTGTAATTATATAATGTTTACCCAGAAAAAATTAGACTTAATAAAATTTACAATTAAAATGACGATCAATAATGATAGTCATTTCACCAAATGAATAAAAGTAGTGGTCGCCCAGTGGTCGAAATTCGACCAAAATTAATTTAATATATGTTTTTTTTAGCTTTCTGCACTCCTTTAAATGTGCCAAATTTTATACTCTTCCGTTCGTATTTTTTTTTAAAGGTTTACGACATTTTTACTTCACGTATTATTATATAGATGAGAAATGCTTGCTAAAGATGCATTTGGTAGAGAAAAACCAGGGCGATAAGTTTTTAGGGAGTGAAAATTGACGACAAATTTTTTACTCAAAGGATTTTAGGTATATTTTGAGTTTCTACAGTCGATTTGACCACCCAAAGGTGGCCTGTAAGAAATTGCTTTTTAGCGATAAGGCCGCCATTTGTACATGGTCATTATATTGTTAAGCTTCTATATACAACTGTATCCATTGGTGTACAATAAAGTTTATTCTATTATATATTTCATTAGGTTTAATTGACTGTCATGAGAAGAATTCTGAATCTTTTGAAAAAAAATTTAAACAATAATTTCACAGCCAAACCACTAAACCGATTGGGATGAATTTCGGTACAGAGATAGATAGGACCTTGGAGAATGACATAGGTTCCTTTTTGTCGCGATAGCCGAAATACTCGCGGACTGAGCCGCGGACAAAAATTTGTTGGTAATATTTGCGCGATGTTCGCTTTATTCTTACTGAAATTCATTTTAACACACTAATAGTCTAGTTATAGTTACCCAAATAAATGTGGCAATAAAACATTAAGATCGATAGAACTAATCTGTTGACAATCACATAAAATAGCAATTTATCCTGTTTTTAACACGCTTTTATTAGGTTGACCTGTGTGTATGTATGTATGTTACAAAATCTTTTAACTTCATTTTTAAAATTTGCACAGGGGTCAAGGGCCGACGACAATACAATAATGTGAAAAAAAAAAGTTTTAAAAAACTAAAGAAGTCAGTTAAAAACACGCTTTAGTAGCAATTGAACTAAAAAGTAGAAAATAATTTTAATGTAAAAAGCGTGGGGTGCTTTCTGAAAATATTTCAATAATGTGGCCCCACGCTTTTTACATTAAAATTATTTTCTACTTTTTAGTTCCATTGCTATTAAAGCGTGTTTTTTAATTTTTTAATCTATATTTCGGTGGAGTCCTTATCAAGCGTGCATTGAGTATTTAACGATGTTTAAATCAATAGTTTCTAACATACTCGTCTATGTTTAATCAACTTACAAACATATTCCACCCTCATAAACACAATTTATAATAGATGTAATCCCCTTATGAGAATTGTTGCGTAATTTACCTAACTTGTAGACGAAAATGTATCCGCCTACGAGAATATTAAAGGTCACGAAATGAAGCTTTAAACTCTGTTTTCAGAAAAGTACTCGTACAATAAAGATTTTTGTTAACAACATAATTAGGAAGATTAAAATATATTTATGTACTTACTAGCTGTTGCCCGCGGCTCCGCCCGCGTATATGTCGGTTATCGCTGCAAATGTTAGCCTATGTATTATTCTGATATATAAGCTATATTACTGTAAAGTTTCATCCAAATCCGTTCAGTAGTTTTTGCGTGAAAGAGTAACAAACATCCATACTTACAAACTTTCGCGTTTATAATATTAGTAGGATGCTTGTTTCATAAAATTCCTTGATAAAAGGCGAAGGGAATATGCTTATATATTTAACTAGCTTTTTCCCGCGGCTCGGCCCTCGTGTATGTCAGATATAACACTCACATATTATTGGATCATTTGGACTTCAATATGGAAGGAAAAGACGGGAAGAAAGTGGAATGTATATTGCTTACACGTCAAGCAAACGCTTGAATAGATCAGGGTTGCATATGCAACCCTGCAAAGTTTATACTTGTAATCATAACTGACTGTTACCAGAAAGTCTGGTCAATATGTCCGATTTTCTAAAACTAAATGTACTTTAATCGGCATGATGTTCCAAACGTAAATTAAAGTGAAGTCAAATAATAAAAAAAAAAAAATACTATACCATAGTTCGTTAGCCACAAAGCGTCTCGATATATGTACTCAATGTAGGTGAAAAGCGAAAGCTGATGATTATATTTAGTTTTTTTATAATTAACTAGCGACTCGACCCGGCTTCGCACCGTATTTGAAATTCTCGGATTTCCGCTACTAAATTATGCATTTACTATAAACATCTTGAATTTATCTATTGTTGAAAACTGCATTAAAATCCGTTGAGTAGTTTAAAAAATCTAAGCGAACAGAGAGAACGCTTTCGTTTTGTACTACGTAAAGATTTTACATTACACATTTCTTGTATCTATTGTATATTATTTATTGTATTATAGGGTGTAAACGAGCAGACGTATCACCTGATGGCAAGCGGTTACCGCCGCCCATAGAAACCCGCAACACCAAAGGCGTCACAAGTGCGTTGCCGACCTTTGAAGGATGGGGAAAGGGATGTGGGGAGGGGGTAGGGTTTCGACCACCGTATCCTCACTCACTGTGTTTCACCGAAATATAGTCTATGTATATATACCAAAATTCACCCTAATATAGTCTATGAAACTCATAAATAAAACTTTTGCTCACAGGTGGAAACCAGTCTTTTCAATGGCATCAAGCAGGGGATGTTACTCGAAGTGTGTCATAAGAAAAATCCAGACATCTACTGGATAGCTGAAATCACAATGGTGTGCGGCCCTCTCCTCAGATTCAAGTACATAGGAGCGGCTAGCGATTTCTGGTGCGATATATCGACCACAAAAGTGCACCCTTTAGGCTGGTGTGGCAAGTACGACGAATTGATAGAACCACCGGATGAAATCAACGAGAAGTATGGGGATACGATCATCGATATTATGAAGAAAGCTCTCATGGATGGCCAGTCGGTGACGATAGAAGCTTTGAACAATAAGGGTCTATCGCCTATAGATAGAATAAAGGTTGATATGAAAGTTGAAGTCCAGAACGTTATCGATCCATACAGATACTGGATAGCTACCGTAAGTATTCGTTTATTTATAACTTTTCCAGGGAACACTCTGCCCTTTGCATAAATAATTTTTTGCTGTAATAATTTACTTTGCATGAAATAAGTCATGGAATAAGCATCTTTATGCCAATATGTTAGCCATGGACGATGCCAAAATTATCATGGATTTCTTTGTAAGATTATAAAACATTACTGTGTTCATTTATGTAGGTACAAAGCCTGTTGTCACATTTAGAGTGACAGTCATTACCTAATTACATGAGATCAAAGGTTAATTACGATTTAGAATCGATTGAGGGCTCCCACACATAACTGCGAATTCGCAACGCACCGCAAATATCTGCGAGCTTGCACGAATGAGAAATAGAGAAAAAATTCAAACGTATTCCATGTCACTCTCACTTTTTAGCAAACAGTTTTAAATATCGTTCATTAACTGCCTCGTTGGGCACGCGGTTGGCGTATGCGACTGCTGATCATGAGGTCTCGGGTTCGATTCCCGGGTCGGACCAAATGTTTGTATGATATACAAATATTTGTTTCGAAGTTTGTGTGTTCTCTATGTATAATATGTACGTATTTACAAAAAAAATGTATATATGTATTTGTATCAGTTGTCTAGTAGTACCCATAACACAAGCTCTGCTTAGCTTGGGACTAGATGGCGTTGTGTGTTGATGTCCGAAATATTTATTTATTACTAGCTGACCTACGCAACCTCGTTTGCGTCCAAACTACCAAAAAGGGGGTTGATTTCTAAACATACATTATTAGTACACCTTCACACCATCTATAGAGCGTACATTTTAAATTTCAAGTCTCATACATCAAAAACATCGGACTTTCATACAAACTTCCAACCCCCGTTCTACCTCCTTAGGGGTGGAGTTTCGTAAAATCGGTTCTTAGCGGATGTCTACACCCTATAAGGAACCTACCTGCTAAATTTCAAGTTTGTAGGTGTTATAAGTTTCTGAAATTTCGTGATTAATAAAGTGAGTGGTATTTCGCTTTTATATACACACATCAAAAGTGTCTAGGGATCAAGCATTTTTATGCGGATTTCTTGAGATTGAGATGTGGCTTTGGCCCTGGCCTGCTCAGTCGCCAGACTTGAACCCGATTGAGCATGCATGGGATATGCTACAGAGAAGAGCTCTGCCGAATATGGAGGGTATCCAGTCGCAAGAAGACCTTTTTTTGTTGTTGCAACGAACATGGGCGGCCATTCCACAGCGTGATTTGGATGAACTCATTTTGAGTATGCCAAACCGATGTTCTTGTGTTAGTGTTCGCGGTAGAAACACGGATTATTAATTGTTTAAGTTACCTAATAAAATTTTAAAGAAAACTGTTATTTCAGTCTTTTTTTCGAACTTTAATGTTAGTGGTACAAATGTCAAAAATCCTTTTATTAGGAAAATGGCAAATTTCTTTATTAATGCAAAGGTGACTTGGTTTATCGTTACTGTGACAAACGAAAACACTTTATTTGATGAATCCTTAAAGAAAATTTTAATTAATATCAATCAGGAGAAAAGTTATTGCAAGAATATATGTTGATCCCTAGACACATATGTTGATCCCTAGACACTTTTGATGCGTGTATATAGATTAATTTATAATTAAAATATTGTTATGGTTTTTCAAAACGTTTTTTACACATTAAAATAAATTTTTAACGTAGCTAGGTAGATACTTTCGTCACTAGGTTTTTTATGTTACCTTAAAACTCCGTTTAATCTAAATCATGGAAACGGCTGCAACGATTTTCATGAAATTTAGTATGAAAATTTACCAAAAACGGTCATCCAGGTAATTTTATTAAAATGTCTTTATTTGTTAGGCATACCGTAGCATATCCTACTGTACTAGGGAGTGATCTATTTGTGAAATGACGGTGATGGCTATGGTGAATTACGTACGTGTTTATAGTGCCGTAGAACGACTAAATTTAACTCAAGGTTACTAGCACTTATTAGCTCCTTAATGATAGTAAAGAAATTGTTGTATTTACTTATAACCTCTAATAGATTTAAATGATTCTATGCAAATACAATTAACAGTTCCGTAAAGAAATATCTAAATCTGTTATCATTGTTAATTGTCAATTTAAGAAAATATGTGCATCTGTTATCATATGTAGATCTAGTGGCGTTGGTAGTTTTTTTTTAAATGTACCACATTTATGTATTTAGTGGGCCAAGTGACTTGGATTAGATTATCTATACAAATAAATAAAATTGGAGTGTCTGTTTGTAATATTAAAATACCCACTTTTGACTAAATGCATACACCAAAATACAATACAATTTTTGTCTGTCTGTTTGTTTCGGCTAGTCTCTGGAACGGCTGGACCAATTTTGACGGGAATTTCACTGGCAGATAGCTGATGATATAACTTAGATAGACTACTTTTTTGACTAGCTTCGCCCACGGCGCTACCTGCGGTTTATGTTATACCGCGGGTTACGCCGGGGGGCTCAGCTAGTTTATAATATAAAAAACCCAGACGCAAGGATTTTAAGATTTTAATGTCATCTACATCGTGCAGCTTTTTGTTAAAATTAGCTAATGAGAGCTTACTTCTGATAAATTTTATGTTGGCTAGTAGTTTTTGCTCGCTGCTCTGGCTCCGCCTCGTATAAGTCGTTTATCGCGGTAAAAAGTATCTTAAATCCTTTTAATCCATTAAATCCCTTCCTCAATAATTAAAGAATATTCATTACAAATTTTATTAGTTTATTTCATACAGAGTTACTTCAGAATTCATAATAGTAATAAGTAGAGATGAAACGAATATCCGGCAACTATTCGGTATTCGGCCTATCCGGCCTTGTTTCCACTATCCGACCGGATAGTAATTCAGTATCCGGCCGGATACCGGATATTAAATTCAAAAAATTCCTATTATTTTATACAAGGCACATATTACATCAATAGGTTATGGACACCGTTTATTTATATAATCGCAAGTCAAAAATTTTTTTTTATTAATTAGTTCAGTACTCAAAATTAAGAAGTGGCAAATTGTGGTGAATGAATCTGACCTTTAGAAGTGGGTCTTAATCAAGTCCAAACAAGTCGGTTGCAAACAAACATACAGGTGAATGAGGTGAAGCTAATATAAAGCGTGTAGAAATCTAAATCTGTCTTTGTCTTTCGTAGGTGTGTGAGAATGTTGGCGGCCGTCTCCTGCTTCGCTACGATGGCGCTGACGACGATCAGTCGCAATTCTGGATATTCTTCTCCAACCCTCGACTGAGTAGCTTCGGCTTTGTTACTAATAAGGTAAGCTATATTTTTAATATCTATTTTTTCATTTTAAATATTCATAGTGAAAACTGTAAATAATATGGAATGTATGTATATATATATGTAATGTATGTATATATATGAATGTATATAGTATGGAATTTACGGCTTGGGCGGGCTTAAGCACGCTCTCAAAACAGTATCACGGATTTTGTCAGAACTATTTAGTGTCGTCCACCTCGCTGTCAAAAAATTAAAGGGAAATTCTAATTATAATAATATTCATCATCTTCCTAGCCTTATATTTTCCTAGATATTTTGGGATTCAGCTACTAGTAGTATTTTAACCGGTTTTATTTAAATATCAGTTTTTCCGCGGAGCGACTGGCTTCGGACCGTCACAACCCTGAGGGTAAACCGAATTCGAAGGTTGAACTAGTTGTCAATATATTAGATTAACAATATTCGTGAGTAGTATTTGTATTTTTAAAGAATTTTACATATATTGGTTTTAAGTAGGTACATATCTGGGGGCACGGTCGTGCCCCCGCCAAGACGAGCCAAGCGAAGCGCAAGGGCACTACCTACCTTTTCTCGAAGTGTTTCGTCATTTTTTTTAACACTCATAACTTTGGTTCCCGATATACCAGATCGTTCAAATTCTCAGGATATGATGTTACCAATAGACTAATGAAACATACAAAGATTCAATTGCATAGCTCTAATACTTTAGATTTTATTGATACCTAAAAACACCGATTTCGTCACTGACACACTGATGATCATCAAAACTGTTAGGGTACTTCCTGAAGTGCTAGAAAGCTAAAATTTGGTATGTAAACTAAGTTTAGTATACAAACAACAAAAAAATTCATAAACCTATTACTTTTGCCCCCAACCCCCAAATTTGGGGGTGGAACTTTGTATGAGACTTTCACAAATTTTTATGCTAGAGGTTTTCTTTTTGGTACACGAACTTTTTCGAAAGAAGAAAGAAGATATACAAGAAATACAGCCCAAAAAAAGAAAAAAAAAACTGCCTTAAGCAACTTACAAAAAGAAATGAAATCCCACCAAAAACATTTTCATGTAAAATGTTGCCAAGACGACTCCATATGGCTTACCCTGTAAAAAAGATATCAGATCTCATGTAGAGCCAAGGTTCTTAATCTACACGCCCTTAATCTACCAACCCTAATTTCAGTAACTAAATATTCGTATAACACATTACTTCAGAAACAAGATATTTGCAAGCACAAAAGGCATTCGTTTCCCCTTCGTGACGGTATGGTAGCGAAACGGCGAAGCCATACATTTTTACTGAGATGAAGAGTTTATGAAGTTACGGTTGGTAGAGTTAGGGCGTGTAGATTCAGAACCTTGGCTCTACAGGAGATCTGATATCTTTTTCACAGGGTAAGCCATATGCAGTCGTCTTGGCAACATTTTACATGAAAATGTTTTTGGTGGGATGTGTTATTGAGGAAGCATCGGTTTGGTATCAGATTTATTGTGCATCCTATGGAGTATCGCATAAACCTCAGTCGTTTAAAGTTTCCTTTTATTTAATGTAATATTTAGTTATATAAATAAATAAAAAATTGGCAGTCATAAGGACTGCCGATACAAGTGAAAACTTATAACTTACATTGTTATTTGTAAAATTAGAAATTTCATAAGCTTTCACTTCAAAAAACCATGAAAAAACTTAGCTAGTTTCAGAACCAAAGAAGGCTCTTTTTCAAGGAGTATAAAGTCCCGTAGCATTTCGAACATCCCGAAATATAAGCGAGAGTAAAATAATAATTTATACTCTCGATTGTCGGCACTTGATGGAACTTGTTGCAATACATTCTGATACCGACTGCTGATCATGAGGTCTCGGGTTCGATTCCCGGGTCGGACCAAATGTTTGTATGATCTACAAATATTTGTTTCGGAGTTTGGGTGTTTTCTATGTATAATATGTATGTATTTACAAAAAAAAGTATATATGTATTTGTATCAGTTGTCTAGTACCCATAACACAAGCTCTGCTTAGCTTGGGACTAGATGGCGTTGTGCGTTAGATGTCCGAAATATTTATTATTTATTTATTCTAGAATACAAGTGAGTTTGATTCTACAATGTAAAATAAAAATAATAACTTAAATGAACCGAACCTGCATGACCGAGCTTTGCTCGGTATTTTTTGTTATGGTAACTTTTCTAAAAATGAATTCTAGCCAGATCGATTTATCGCCCCCGAAACCCCCTGCATACTGAATTTCAGGAAAATCGCTGAAACCGTTTCCGCGATTCATATTTTACATATAAAAGAATTGCTAGTTTAAAGGTATTAGATAGATAGAAATTTCTATTTTTACGCTACATTTGAACTAATACCTTGACCTAGTGACCTACATCAAATTTACCAATTTAGTAGTTTTCTTATATAAAATATATGCTTACTAGTTTATTATTTAGATTAATAGACAGAAATAGGATTTACAGTTACGTAATTATTTATTTCGTGTAACGTTTGCGTCTCTTTTGCTTACCCTAAAATCTAATGGGACTAATGGAAGGAGGAAATTCAAAGAGCGGTAACTTAGAAATGACTATAATAATTAATCCTAAGATGTTTTAAAACCTTAAAAAAACAAGACAAAGAAAAACTCAGAATATTGTTGGCATTAAAATAAAAATGAATGACTTAAGAAAATTTACTTTTTAACCGACTTCCAAAAAGGAGGAGGTTCTATGTTCCACTGTATGTATTTTTTTTTTATTTTTTTTTATTTTTATGAATGTTACCTGATTACTCCGTCAGTTGTGGACCGATTTTGAAATTTTTTTTTGTATTCGACAGGGTATGCTTCCGTGGTGGTCCCATTGCCAGCATATCAGGATCTGATGATGGGATCCCAGGGAAATCGAGGGAAACCCTCATTTTTTATAGGCACATACTATGTTTTTCGTATATTTTCTGAAGTTACACCGGTATTTGCGTCTGGTAGTCATCATTTTATGATGATGAGCTGATGATGTAAGGTACCACTCCTTAACGGTTAGGAGTTGAAGGATAAATCTTTAAATATCATATGTATATAAGTTACCTTTAGTCGTATTCTTACAAATTATTTAGGTAAGCTGATGATGGAAGGTGGAAGGTACAACTCCTCAACGGTTAGGAGTTGGAGAATAATTCTTTCAATTTCATACGTATCTAAAGACCTTCAGTCGTATACTTTCAAGCTATTTAGGTGAGCTGATGATAGAAGGTTAAACTCTTCAACAGTTAGGAATTAGAGGATGATTTCAATATTACACGTACGTTTAGACCTTCATTTGTATTCTTGATGATGAAATTTGATGAAATAGTTCAACTTACTACTTACCTACGATTGTTTGCACTAAAAACTGTAAAATAAAAACTTTTTATAAAAAAAAAAAACCGACTTCCAAAAACATCCAACGAAAACTCTCTGTCAAAAAACACTTAAAAGCGTAAAATAAACTGGTTCTTCATAAATTGCCTATACCTAATTCTTTATTCATTTAAATAGTAGTATTATAATGGGTGCTAGGTACCTAAAATCTGTTTGAAGTCGGTGCTAAGCCAAAAAGAATACAAACAAACAATTACAAAAGTCTAAGCGATAGTCACTTGGCACCGACTTCAAACAGATTTTAGGTACCTAGCACCCATTATAATACTACTATTTAAATGAATAAAGAATTAGGTATAGGCAATTTATGAAGAACCAGTTTATTTTACGCTTTTAAGTGTTTTATGACAGAGAGTTTTCGTTGGATGTTTTTGGAAGTCGGTTTTTTTTTTTTTATAAAAAGTTTTTAAAGAAATAAATCACACGCCGTGCATCGGAAAGGACATGTTGAAACTTGAAAGTCCAAAAAGATTCTTTTGACCATCGCCATCGTAGCCAGCTTTTATAGTTTTGACGCTTTCGGAGGCGAGCTTTAAAAAAAAAGCGATGGACAGCCAATAGGTCCCTTTTTCTACAAGGTTTTTCTATGAGGGAAGCTTTGTGTGTCGCAAAATGAATGCTCCCAAAAATTTTACGTGAACAAGATTCAATTATAACGTGTACAATGTACATCTGCCAGGATATTCTATTGAAGTAAAGAGAGCGACTACACGTGTTACACAGTTACACATACAATGCGTTTCAAATAAGAATAGGCTTGGATTTGTGACTGAAATGTTATATAAATATAAAACCAAATAATTTGATGACATTATAACACATACATACATATAATATTAAGTACCTATATTACCAAAAAAAATATGTAAATCCTCCTTTTTTTTTGCACACCATACAAAAATATCTGAAGTTATTTACAAATATTATTTACATTTACAACCTATTCTTATTTGAAACACATTGTACATATACTTAGGATTGGAAAATTAATCTATCGGATTTGAACTTCATAGGGAAACACGTCTTTGTCACAAGTTCTCATAGATTTAAAATTCAACAAGCGAATAGGTACATACTCGTAGTCTTCCAAATTATAACGTCAATGAATGCAGAAGAACAGGCAGAGACGTACTAAACGTCCACATTTTACAAACTATACATTAATTGTATAGTTCGTAAAATTGTGTTTGTAAAAAGTAGAATAATTCCACTTAGAAAATAAAGAGAAAGCTTATTGCCTTGAACCATGGCACTAAGAAAGTAGTTGAGAAAATTTTGAATAGGTACCTAAATTAAAACGAAAACGAAATGTAGACAATATGAGAACCCAATGTTAAGAAGGAAGGATACTTTATCGTGTACAGGTGATTATTGATTGACGTAAACTGCAGCGCGAGAAAAAGAACCTAGTATGAGTTTTATGTATGGTTTTATGTCTCATCTACGGGATTCGATCGTCATGGTGACCGCGTACGGCGTTGACACTAGAATCTTCACTAATCGCAACACCGGACGCGCTCGCCAAGGGAACTAGTTGATGAGATGTAAAGTCTGACTAACCTGCAGTACAGAATAACTTAAATTAGCTATTCACCGAAAGTTGTAGCTTTCCAGCCTTGAAACACATGTCTCATAAGTATTCTATGAATACAATGTTGTGTTGTGTTTAGTACTAACATAGAGTTAATTTAAGTTCATGTAATGTCATTTGAGACAAAGATGGAGAGCCCCAGACTTGTTTAACTTGCTTGTTTACTTTGGTAATTCAGCGATTGAACTATTCATCGTTCTTATTTTGCTATCATACCTTTGCGACAAAGGACATTAAACCTACTAGAAATTAGAGTAAAGCTCAACTTTTGAGTTTTGATTGTCGCTTTCTTATAAAGCAACACTATATTCTTGACATTGGGATCCATATATATGTCTCAAAGTCTCAACTAATTGCTTTGGTAATTGTTTTAGTATATCTGTAGGCGCATTCCTTTCTTTTGGACTCGCTGTCTCGGCTTGATAAGGCGCCAGCGTTTAGTATGTGTTTTTTTTAATGTTTGAGCTGCCAAAATGACTCTGCCCCGCCTCATAGAAAGCACAAGCAGAATCCAAGAGTGGTGGTCACCATCCTCAATGCGAACAAGGACAGTGCAGCATGGTGACCAGCACTATGGCGGCCTAGTGAGATGCTTATTTCACGCCCGCTTAAAGGACCCAGGATCATAGTGGCTCGCTCGGCACAGGAAGGAAGAACCGAATCGATGAATGCGAGAGCGTATGTCTTCCACTCTGATATAAAATTCTCGTGTCACAATGTTAGTTACCATACTCCTCTGAAACGGCTGGACTGATTTTTATGAACTTTGGTGTGCATATCGGGTAGGTCTGAGAATCGACCAACATCTATCTTTTATACCCCATTTTTTTTATGGCAAAACAACGTTTGCCGGATCAGCTAGTGATCTATACAATTAGATTTGTAATTTCAAATTAACAGTTTTTCAATAAATGCATAGTAAATATGGTACTTACTTTTTAAAAAGCATTTTTTGTGTCTGTTTTTTTCCGACTTATCTCTGGAACTGCTGGACCGATTTAAATGGGAATTTCACTGACAAATAGGTGATGATATAAGGAGTAACTTAAGCTACTTTTTTTTATCCGCGGTTGACGTGAAGGTACAACAACCATTTTCCTTAAAGTTACTATTTCCTAACTCCATCGGCTGCGCAGATGCCTGTTTGCGACGATTCAGTGTAAAAAATCAATTAACCCAAATAGTTGAATACAAGCTACGATTGCTATTGTATGAATATAACATACATACTTTAATATGTTTACTGTGATAACGTTCCTACTTGTTGTATTGACCCCAATCCCGACAGTACCAAACTGCATTCTAAATGTCATTATTAATTGAAACTTATTGATAGACTTGTTTTGTGCCATTTATTATGTAGTATGTATTGAATATCTAAGCGCAATTTCTATTTAATAACTCCTTTATTAATAAACGTTATTTAGCCTTAGCCCCTGTTTCACCGGTTACAGATAAGTTTCGGATAATTTGACGTATCTTCTATATAAATTGTGTCAAACCATCTGTCAGATAAGCTTTCCGGAACTTATCTGTAACTGGTGAAACAAGGCCTTAAAGTTAAACATAAGTAGCCTGTCAAAATCATAACCCTCTTTTGGCTTTGCCGTAGTAGGGTAAAAATAACACAGAAACGTAGTTTAAAGTTAAATAACGTTTATGAATGGGAGGTTTAGTTCTTAGATTCATTAGTTTACTGATAAAGTGATAAAGAAATTAAGGACATTGTGGAAGACTACTTTATTTTTTCCATTACTAGAACGCAGTGAATGATTAAGGGTAGATAAGGGCATTGCTGAACAAAAGAGTAAAAAAAGCGGCAAGTGCGAGTCGGACTCGCTCATGAAGGGTTCCGCAGCAGCAAGTAACATATTTTTTAAAATTATATTTGTGTTGATTGAATGAAAGGTAAATTGCAGTTTACGATTTATGACGTCTTAAAAAAAATACTTACTAGATTTCGTTCAAACCAATTTTCGGTGGAAGTTTGCATGGTAATGTACAACATATATTTTTTTAGATTTATCATACTCTTATTTTAGAAGTTACTGGGGACACATTTTACCACTTTGGAAGTGTCTCTCGCGCAAACTATTCAGTTTAGAAAAAAATGATGTTACAAACCTCAATATCATTTTTGAAGACCTATCCATAGATAACCCACACGTATGGGTTTGATGAAAAAAAAATTTTTGTGTTTCAGTTCCAAGTATGGGGACCCCCAAAATTTATTGTTCTTTTTTATTTTTGTGTGAAAATCTTAATGCGGTTCACAGAATACATCTACTTACCAACTTTCAATAGTATAGTTCTTATAGTTTCGGAATAAAGTGGCTGTGACAGACAGACAGACAGTCATGACGAATCTATAAGGGTTCCGTTTTTTGCCTTTGGCACGGAACCCTAAAAAAGAGTAAAAGGCGGCGTCTCTGATGTTTGAAAGCTTATAAGAATCGCTAACTACACCACTCCCATGTAATTTATTTTTATTTTGATGTATAAAAAATATTTTTTTTTACCTACGTGTGTATTTCGAAGATTCACAACTAGTTCCGGACCTAACCGAGGACTTGTATCAAAGGATGAAACGATCTATTGCGTCGCGTCTGTTAGAAATGAGCTAGAATTGCGCGGGAAAGTCGTTTTGCTCCTACTGAAATGAGATGACCAAATTTTTTTGGTCATGGGTCCCTGAAATATACACAGGAGTAATATTGCTAGCCTTTATACATATAAATACCGCTCACGAAAGTTTTATTCCCAGATAATTTTATGTTATTATTTGATTAAGACTTGGAGAAAGAGATTTGAGAAAATAGAATCGACATCGGATTTCGATGCTTTTCATCGAATGAGCAAAGTTACCGGAGTCCACTCGTCTTGATTTGGTGCACCGTGACTCTTGAGTTGTAAGTTGCCATAGACGGCGGTAGTCACTTACCATGAGATTGCTAATTTGCCCCTATGCCATAACAAAACCACCATTATTTTTATCATTCGGTCCGACAACGCTAAATACTTGAACTTTAGAACCGTGGCTAAAACGTAACACTGTATTGCAGGGTTCGCCGTGGCAATTTAAGTATCCTGGCAAGGTGAACAAGTTTTCATGCAAGAACAAACTGAGCACACAGCTGCGACAAAGCGCCGAGGAGTCCATTAAAGAACCTACACCCGCAGACCTGTTCCAGGTAATGATGAGTTTTATACTACCATGTGATCAATCATGTGATCTTTAACAGTTCACTTCTGGACATAGAAGAAAGTCCTACTATACCACGCTAGACGCTAGTCAGACAAGGTAGTTTAGGGTTTCAAGTTTCCCTTCTCTTTGCAGTGAATTTCTTTTAGATTTGTTCCCTTAGTCGGCTTTTACGACACCCGTGGGACTATTTAACCCATTGGGTGGTGACATTTTTAACCGACTTCAAAAAAGGAGGAGGTTCTCAATTCGACCGTATATATGTTTCTTTATGTGTGTTCGCCAAGTTATCCAACTTCGTTGTTTATGAACCGATTTTGATGATTGTTTTTTTAATGGAAAGGAGATATTCCAACGGTGGTACCATGAAAAGGGCACTGAGATCTGATAATGGCATCCAAGAGAAATCGAGCCGAACCTTGAAGTCGGTTTTTGATTTGTATTTTTTTTTAAATGTATTCTTAATCCGTCACTACATTTTTTTTCTTTGTTTATGTATGGCCCTGCAAAAATGACTCTTTTATGCCTGATGGAAAGCATAAGCAGAATCCAAGAGTGGTCGTCACTATAATCATTGCGAATGCAGACAATGCAACAATACAGCATGGTGACCCATGGCGGCCTAGTGATGCTTCTGCATCATTGGGCCTTCGGTCTCGCACTCACCAACGAAACACGACGGCATGAACGCAGTCATTTTACGGTGATCTTTTCCGTTCGAGGGTAGTACCGCCCCGGTCGTGCCGGCCCGCTCGTACTGATATCAGCGTGTCTCTACTACCGATACTCCAACACTAAAATAGTTTTTCAAATCGAACCATTTTCTTGAGAGTAGTGTTTTGCTTTCGTGTTCGCCATATTATTACAACCAACATTATCCTTCCTAATCAGACTTCACACTAATATAATAATTGTGAATGTTACGCTTTCACGCGAAAACTACTTCATCATGAAACTTTGTACACATATTCTTGGAGATATCAGAAGTAACATAGGATACTTTTTATTAAATGCGAGCGAAGCCGCGGGAGAAAGCTAGTACATAAATAAAGAAACTAATTTAATATTTTTCATTTTACAGCCGAACCAACATTTAGAATCTCACAACTTCGTGAGCGGTATGAAACTAGAGGCCTTAGATCCGCAAGACATGAAGAGCATTCGTCCTGCCACCGTCACCAAAGTGTTCAACAATTTCCACTTCCTCGTAGTAATTGACGACCACGCCGAAGATTACGAAGACACTAAAATGGCCTGGTTGTGTGACTCCATGCACCCATATATTTATCCAATAGGATGGGCCCAGAAGAATGGCTTAAGTTTTAAATCACCAAAGATATGGAAAGAAGAAAACTTTGATTGGGACGATTATCTTACAATGACGTCATCAGTTCCAGCCCCTGATTATTGCTTCGGGACCAAAACACCATTGGAAGGTATTGAAGTAAATATGAAATTAGAAGCAGTTAATCCACAAAATCATGAAGAGATCCATGTGGCAAATGTTGTTGCCATCGTGGAACATATGATATGTGTTGAATTACTACCAATTGGGGAAAAATATTGGTTTGCCCAGGACAGTGACTTGTTATTTCCAGTAGGATGGTGTGATAGCAACGATTATGCTTTGCACATTCCTAATACGAGTGCACAAAAGGAACTACCAAAACCTGTTGAAGAAAAGGAAGCCGCTATTGATAGCAAACCGGATGAATGGTGTGATCGAATTTTCATTAATTATAAGTGCTATTCTGGTCCATCTATCAGCAGGAATAAATTGTCACGATTACCAAGATATGTGGGCCCAGGACCACTATCGTTAGTGCTCAAGGAAGTGCTGAATAAAATTATATCGGCCTCGTACAAGCCTGCTAAGTTGTTGAAGGACTGGGAGGCTGAGGAAGCACCAGAGGAGGGGATGAGGCTTGAAATGTTAAGAGCAAAGTAAGTATATTAATTTTTTGTTACATATTTATAAAATGTGTAGTGTTAGCTTGTTAAAAATAATAATTTTTCATACCTAATTTCCTGATAGTTATAATTAGATTTTTCAGAAGCTTTAATTGAAATAATAACTTAAATCGAATACCTAACTGTTAATTTGTGAAAAAAATAAGAAAGTCCTCAATTATTTTTATCGCATTTAGTGACGACGCGATGTTTAAAGCACTTACAAAATAAGTCTGGTGTATCTCTAACATTTTAAAAACAAACTGATCCCCTGCAAAGGAGGAGGTGTACAAAGGTATAAACTTATGTTTTTAAACGACTTAAAAAAAGGAGGAGGTTCTCAAGTTTTTTATGTTTGTTACCTCAGAAGTTTCGACTGAGTCAACCGATTTTGATGATACTTTTTATTATTTGAAAGCTGATGCGTCGTATGTGGTCCCATTTCCATTTAGTCCAGTTCTTGAAGTCGTTTTTTTTTTTGTGTCCGTCAGGTTGAAGACGAGCACGTACCACGCGTACGTGCCCATAGCTCGCTGGCGGCGGCAGGTGGAGAGCTTCTGCAGCCAGGCGTGCCGCAGCCTGCAGGCCTGCCCGAGCCTGTTCGGGCCCGTCGATTACTACAAAGAGACGTGCCCACACGACTGCCAGAACGTCGACAAGTCCACTTTCCGTAAGTCCGACTCGCCTTATTATTTATTGCATAACAGAGCGAGTGTACAAACACTAAATAGATAATAGATTTAATAATCATATTAGTTTATGGATGAGTTAGTGTGTTCAATGTTATGATTTTTCCTTTGATGTAGAAATTGCATATTACTACAAAAAACAAATTTACCCATCTTAGAAATTAAATAAGTTGTTCGGGAACCAGGCTATAGGAAAGTAGTTTAATAAAAATATTTTTCATTTTAGATAATGGCACAGAACGTCGAGGTCGTCCAAAAGGCAGTCTCAACGGACGCAAAAAAAGGAAAAAGGCTGTCGCAGAGAAAAAAGAGAGAGAAAAAGAACCGCAACCGACTCAGGAGTCGGAGAGCAACAAAGACGTGGAGTCCGTAGAGAGCGAGCACAGCGCCGGCTCCACGCCGCCCTCGGAGCAGGGCACGCGCCCCAACTCGCCCGACAGCGCCGACTACAAACGCGCTCAACGTCGGAAAAGAGAACCAAAAAATGATTACCCAAAGCTAGAAATGAAGACTCGAGGTGCTAAGCTCCCGAACTTCGCTCTCCAAATGAAAGAGGCTCATTGGAATAAAAAAGATATGCAAACTATATACAGCAATACGTGCACAAAGAAACAGATCTCACAGGATAGCGATACAGAGACCAATGAAAGCAGTACGATTTCTAGAGACGCCAAAAATATTTCAGACGTGTCCGACTCCGAGGAACCGGAACTAAAGAAGCTCAAGTTCGGTTCTTACGATTCTCTGGCATCTGAAAACAAGATGTTCGAGAAAGACACGACCATGTTGTGGATGAAAGAAAATCTCAAACTGTCTCCGAATCCTCTAGACTGGTCCGTCGATGATGTTTACGCGTACTTAAGTAACACAGAGGACTGCAAGTTCATCGCGGAAAAAATGAAACAAGAGGAGATCGATGGCCAAGCCTTCGTCATGTTAGATCTGCCTGTTATCCACGAATTTTTACACATGAAGAAAGAATTCGCATTACACTTAAGTAAACATATAGCTATGATACGCTGGTATTTAATCAATTTTGAGGAGAATAGTGAATCATGACTTATCTTATTTTATTCTGTATCTAGTCCACAATAAAGTATTTGTTGAATAATTATAATAAGTTGTATTTATTAAAAACATAACGACATGACCTCACGATTTACGAAATTTACGACACAAAAAGTTGCATATTTTGGATATAAAAGATTTTTCATATTCTCGATCATGACTGAAGTCCTCATTGAGGTAAATATTCTTCTTAGCACAAGAAACCTTGACTGGTATTTCTCTATCCGGGACATCGCATTCTTCTTGTTCCTGTTCTACATATTTCTCAAGTTCCATCTTTTTGGCAGCCACTTTAATCATGTTCTCTGCAGATGCTGCTTGTTTGCCATGCTCATGGGATTTCGAGGGTTCTTTTATATTTATTTCCGACAGTAGATTACGATCGTTCATTTTGATCTGTACACAAGGATTTCCGCTAAGCAGATAAATATTGAAAACTTCTTCTTTCGCACTTCCTATTGCTTTATTAACCTTCTTTTCGTTTAAAGTAGAATCAGTGAGATATTCTTCATTTTTGTAAGCCTCCACTATGGGTGCCAGGCTTTCGATATCAGATTTTTTGTTGAGACTGGTCAATGTGAAAGTGTCCTCTACGTGAATGGAGGTTTGTATAGACGATTCTGTTTCCTTGTTTTTTAGAGAGTCATCACTTTTCTTAGAATGATCTGAACTCTTGGTCTCGCATGATCTCGAACTTTCATTTGATATTGATGTGTCAGAGGACATTATGTGCTGTATCATATCTTTAATGAAGTCTTCCATATCGGCAACTGCTTCTGTATCGTTCTTTGCAAGAATTTCATAAAATCTTTTCTTATAAAGCTCAAAGTCCTGCATATTAGCATAAAAGTTGTCAAATATCTGTTGGACCGTAGTTTTAAAGAATTTAAAATTAGACTCCAGACTAGTTAGCGAGTTATCGTCAGTATGAAGTTCCTGAGATATATTTTTGAAAATTTTCATTTCAAGTTTGTCAAGTTCTGAATTAGTTAGTGACCTTTGATCGCCAACATCAGCAAAATCGTAGGACTTCGAATCCTTGACAGGGATTTCATCATGTTCAAATTTTTTGTAGTACTCTCCCAAATTCCTTAGATTATTAACAATGTTTTCCCGCTTTATTTGTCTGCATTTTAAAAAGTTTATATCAGATTTGCAGCAATTATCAGATGCGGGTAAATGTTTCGGTGTTCGTGGTGTGCAGAAACTATGGCGCATTTTAAGTTTTGACTCGGAATCATCGTCTGTATTAAAAAAAATAGTGCATGCAATAAAAACAAATTGCAAATATACATCATGGAGTTGGTTTTTAAACTATGATTAAACGACAAATCAGATCGACTTAAGCCGCGTTTTCACAATAAGGCCATGTTCAGATGACGAGCGCTCAACGCGCGTTTTGCTAACGCGCGTTAACAACTCCATGTAAGAACGCGCGTTAGCATGTGTACTCCTAGAACAAATTACATGTAGTTGTAAACGCGCGTTAAACGCTCGTCATCTGAACATGGGCTAAGAGTTGGCTCGGACCGAGTGCACTCGGATGTCTACTCGGGCGTTACTCGTATTATGTGAACACCTAATCCGAGCGCACTCGGACGCCGGCATCAAATCCGAGTAGACTCGGACACTGCTCTATTTTTCGAGCTCACTCGGATCATTTTAATAAAAACAAAATGGCGACAACTAAAAAAAGTGGAGTGACTACTAGTGGTGGGTGCTACTTTTTCTAATAAATACTCAAATTGTGCGTTGTTTAATCTCAAATGATTTTTAACCGTGTTTTGATCTTCCTCTTCTACTTCACGAAGAAAATTATTTGATGCACCCTGTTGGTCACGTCTTAAAATCAATTTCCATGTCCAAATTTTTTCTCTTTTCGTTTTTTCCCCATTCGTGATTTTGAACTTCCGCTATTAACATATCTGCTACAACATCTATACCTCGCAGCAGCACATCAGTCGATGACATCTTGATTGGGCAAGGAGATAAATGACCACAATACGAGTGCACTACTATCGTGTGTAAACCACTATCTGAGTACACTCGTATGAAGCCGACTCGTACGAGTGTACTCGGCCCGAGCCAACTCTTATTGTGAAAACGCGGCTTTTTCCTCCTGTTCTGGATATCTGTAGGGATATACCTACAGATATCCAGAACAGAAACCCTCTGATATGCCTCCACCAGCTGGGACTTTGAACATTTTTGTCTTCTAGGTAATTCCAGAATACCTTTATCACTAATACATGTAATAAAAGATTCCATTTAAAAATGTTCAAAAATTACAACTTTAGGGATATTTCAGCAGGGCTATAATATGAAATAACGGGTATCTTCAAGTTCTTCTTTTGTTGAAAAGGCAACCAGCCGGATCAGCTATTTCTGCTAATGTCAAGTATTTAAAGTCTTCAATTCTTAAGTTTAAGAGTCTTCAAGTCTTTGTCATGATGAAATTAATGATAAAAATGGTTGTCTGTAAAGTCTGTTTACGGACGATAGTTTAACGTGACAACGTAATAACGAAACATTGATGAAATCGCCTCAGAGCGAGGTAACGCCGCATAGCGAGGTAACGCCGCATAAGTCATGTTTTTTAGTGTGTCCAGCCGGCTCCATCAATTTATAAGACGTCATCACGTCAAAAATTTAAAAAATGTGGATGAGATAAAATGGCGACCGTGATTTCGATGTTATATCTTCAAGTTACTTCGCTCCGAGGAAACCGAAGCTCAGGGAAAATAGTCAGAAAGAAGAATTTCTAACAGAAATAATTCCTTGTTGTAATGTTAATAAAATATAAGGCTTGGGCTTAATTTCAAAATTATATCACTTACCCATATTGTTTTATTACAAGTCAAAACACAAAATTTATCGTGTTACGAGAGTGTAAGAATGGTTTGCAACAGTTTTTGTTTGTTCTAGTTAATTTTAGACTATAAGTACTTGTAACAGCATTATAAAACTATCATGATTTAGCTAAAAGCAAAGATTGACATCAAGATTACAAAATATGAATAATGACTGAAATCCAAACGGTGGTCGACTGTGATCTGTTTTTA
Source organism: Diaphora mendica (assembly GCA_949125395.1). NCBI lineage: Eukaryota > Metazoa > Arthropoda > Insecta > Lepidoptera > Erebidae > Diaphora > Diaphora mendica. The sequence goes on from OX421315.1 coordinate 28,404,990, forward strand.
AAAATAGCGCCTAGATTTTTTTTAATGAACCATAGACTAATTGAGACTAATGAACTAAAGCTATATTCCATACACGCACAGATCTGCCCAACAGGCAGATCCGTGATTCGCCACACACGCACAGATCTGCCCGGCAGGCAGTACGGGCAACTGACGGGCAGTAGTTCAAATCGTAACTCCAGCATATACGCTCATATACGGTTGTCTCTAAAAATAGCTAGCCACACACGCACAGATCTGCCCGGCAGGCAGTACGGGCAACTAACGGGCAGTAGTTCAAATCGTAACTCCAGCATATACGCTCATATACAGTTGTCTGTAAAAATGTCTATTTCAAAGCCTAAATTACTTTGTATCTGCAGCGGGATTGATTTTGTTGCATTTTCGACCAATTTTTCGTATGCTTGTGCCTTTAATTCTATAATACAATTAACAACTGCTCATCTTTACTGCATACAATTGCTCATCTTTGGCTCTTCAAAAACAAGGCAAAGACTTAAAGGCTCTATAAAACTTGTCCAAAATGCTTTATTTTCGCTTATCACCATTTTTGTGATCAAACGCATTTAAACTAATTAGAGTGTTAGTGCGTGACTGACGTCAAATCTGGCGGGCACATCCGTCGCTAGGCACACACGTACAGTTGGGAGAACGGATCTGCCCGCCCCGTGCCCGATTTGACCACGGGCAGCGGGCAGGCACCCGGCGGGCAAATCCGTGCCCGTTCTCACCATACACGCACGGATCTATCCGTCAGGCACGTCTGCCGGGCAAATCTGTACGTGTATGGCTAGCTTTAGCAATAATATGTGGTGGTTTTATTTGTCTTGAAGAAAGAAAACGAAGAAGAGTTTCGGTAAAGCAATGGCTAGAAAAACGGCAGCGATATAGCCATATGAATCTACTTAGAGATTTGTCAATCCATGAGCCTGCTGATTGTCTGACTGTCAATTCGTGGGTGTACAAGGGCGTCGCCTAGGTAGGGGCAAGGTGTGGAAGGAGCTCTCTCGCTAACGGTCGTCATCCACTCCATGGCCGGTAGCAGGCGCGGTTCTAGGGGGGGGAGACACAGGGGACATAACCCCCCTCCCAAAGAGTACACATTTATTTTTTTCCTTCTGCTACTAGAACCTGTTTTTTCTCTCCTGTTTCCGTAATTATTCAATCGAGATAAGAAATCAAAGGATATGAATTGTTTAACACCTATAAATTAAAACTGTAATATAATCTGGATAGCAAAACTTTGCCCTCCTGTCCTGATTCAGGCCTGCTCTGACATAAATACCTCAGATAACACTAGGTACTAGTCTGGACCGGAGTTCCTAGGAAGAGTGCTAGACAGACACGCTCTGTCCAAGGGGCCAGGACAGTCCCCCGATCCCTCCCACGCAATCGGACCGACAATTCTGGTCCAACGAGTGTGAGGTATCGGAGGGAGAGCTGGATCGAGCCGTATGGCGGCTGTATTCCCGCAACACCGCTTCTGGACCTGATGGTGTTTTCCAGGTCAGGCGCTGGTGACTCACTCTGTCGGTACTGGGAGAGAAACTAAGGCAAATTTTCACTAATTATTTCGGCCTCGGTATCGTCCCCCTTGGCTAGAAAGAAGCGAGACTAGTGCTCCTCAAAAAGTAAGGGAAGGCTGCAGATTCTATCTCTGCGTTTCAACCTGCCTGATCTATCGGACTGCGAATTGGGATTCGGATAGGGGGGTGGTGTTGACAGTTAGCCTTGATATCGTTAACGCTTTTGGCCTCCTTCCCTGGCGCGCGATTAGAGCGGCCCTTGAATATCATGCGTGCCGTCATAGAGGCCTATCTGCGCGACAAGGCAGTGAAGTTTGTCGATCGGAACGGAGTGGCAAATCGAAAGGAGCTGTGTTGTGGGGTTTCTCAGGGCTCTGTATTGGGCCCATTGTTATGGAACCTCGCATACGATACGGGCTTTCGCACTAGTCTGCCTTCTGGCCTCAGTGTCGCCTGCTATGTAGACGATACCGCAATACTGGCTAGAGGGTCACGCTTCGGGGAGGTGCTTCTGCTCGCCGAGCAAGGGTTGGCTTGTGTTTGTGTCGTGGATAAGACTCGTGAGCTGGGCCTGAGGGTGGCGCCTCCATGGCTTACGTAAGCGCCAGGAACCACCCAGCTCAGGTCTCTGGGTGAATAACACTGAAGTTCAGGAGAGCCAGTACATGAAGTACCTAGGCCTCATCCTGGACAGACGGTAGAGCTTCGAAGAGCATTTCGGGCGACTAGTCCCCCGAGTACGAGGGGTAGCAGGGGCGCTACATCGTCTGCTTCTCAATCTCGGGGGACCGCGGGAAGAAAGGTCGCTGCCTCTATATGGGCGTCGTGCGATCCATAGTCGTCTATGGGGCACCGTCGAGTTTCTCCCGATGTAAGGCTCAACTTGCGAGTCTGCAGCGGTTGATGGGGCTACCGTACGATCTCGTACGAAGTGGCGACAATCCTGGCGCGATCTCCACCCTTCGACATTCTGACCGACATGGACACAATGGTCTACATCGAAATTCGTTCTGTCTATCGGAATGGCGAAGAGACAGCGCCGGATCATGAGCCCGGAATGCTTCCTCAGAACGCACGTATATGCGTTCTGAGGAAGCATTCCGGGCTCATGCCCAACGGGCTTGGCGGGCACGGCTCGACACCCAGGTTTGTGCCAGCCAACGCGCTGTCGGAGCCGTTTTAACTAGCTTCGAATCTTGGATAGAGAGAACTGACTGTGTCACCTACCGATTCAATCACCGGGCACGAATGCTTCGGTGAATATCTGAACAGAATCGGACGTGAGATTACGGCACAGTGCCACCACTGCGGACAGATCGGACGAAACCTGTCACCAGCATTGATCGCGGCAATGCTGGCGAGTAGTTAGGGATGGGAGGCCGAGTGGAGTTTGTGGAGACGTTTTGCTCCAGAACGAGTCCGCAGAGCGGGATCGGGAAAGGACCAATCCCGCTCAAAACGGGCAACGAAGGGGGAGCGGTAGAAGCCGCTTGCTCCCCAATCGTTGGTTAAGAGTCGTTGTGGCCACATCCAGGGGAGATGAGGTCACTGCAAACGACCTGAGACCGGTGACACCTCGGTGCGGCCGGGTGATGCCGTCTAACTGCGTAGAGCTGTGAGAAGCTCAACAGCGACCTGCCCCGGGGGTGAATCTGTTTACCCCGGGATGTACCTTACGCGTGAGGTTCGGTAGGGGTACTCCAGAAGCCGCTGATGCGTTTCTGCAGCTCCTCTTGACTGCCGAGTTAGGCCGTCGCGGGGTTTAGTGGGTAGACTGATTTGTCGGGAGTCCCACACGCCCCCTTCGTGTCTCTCCTCTTCCCCCCACGGAGCTAGCTCCTCTAAGTGTTCATCCAGAGATTGTCCCAGACGTCTCAAATATTATCATACTAATATATTTACCAATAAAAAAGATACCCATTTGTTTTTAATGTGTGACTTAAATTGATTATTAGTGAACCTCCCCCCCAAATTTCAGGATGAATCCGCTCCTGCACGTTGTCCTACAAATTGCGTAGTACATTACAATTGTTGTGACAATAATTCTTGTCGGACTAGCGATATATACCTGTTTTCGTGTAGGACATTGTTTCACTTGGTCAGAGAACACTTTAACCTATTATTTAATATTTTTGTCCTACGGTTAGTAATAAAAAGAGGGGTTGGGGTATTAACGAAACGAATTCCCAGCATATTAAAGTACGCTTTGAGATGTATCTCGTTGGCTTATCATACTTGCCGGCACAAATGAACAGTTTTCGTTCAATTTACCTAACTTACCATAATATAAAATATCACTAATTAATTTTTGTGCTATGGTACTTTGCATGGTATCCATGCTATTCATATCTTTAGCGACCATTTCACCAAATGCTTCAAATCCGGTCCTTGGAGGTGCTGATGTTAAAGCAGAAGTAGCAATCTCAAGAAATTTGGCTTTCTTTGCGTTAAAGGATAATGGTTTTTTAATCGTTTTTTTGGAGATGCTACTACTACTGGTGCTTAATGTCGAATCTGGTGTCTTAGGTGGCTCGGGCGTATGTGAAGATCCGTCCTGAAAAGAATGACACATATAATTTTGTATTTTGTTTCAGTTTCCAAATACACAGGAAGAACGGCTCAGGATTTCGAAAGACTTTTGAGAGCTCAGGCAGTTTCCATTCTGTGTTGGAGCTATGGATGGGAAACATATAGCTATCAAGGAACCTCCGAATACTGGTGCATACTTCTATAATTATAAAGAATTTTATAGTATCGTCTTATTTGGTATAGCGAATGCAAACTATGAGTTCATCAACGTACACGTAGGCACTAATGGTAGAATTTTAGATGGAGGAATATTAAAGGAAACCGACTTTCATGATATGTTGGAAAATGAAACATTAAATTTGCCAGAGCCTGAAAGAGTAATAGGATATGACATGCCTTACGTATTTGTAGGTGATTCTTCATTTGAATTAAATGCGCATATTATGAAACCATACCCATACAGTACTAGAAACCTAGACGAACGTATTATTAATTATCGTTTAACAAGAGCAAGGAGAGTTATAGAAAACACATTTGGCCACATGTCTGCAAAATTCAGAGTACTACTCTGCTAACTACAATATCATTGACTAATTTAAAAAATATTGATGGTGTGGTTTTTGCTTGCTGCACACTTCATAATTTTTTGAAAAAATCTTGTAATAGCAACTGCACAGCGAGAAACGTTGATCATGAAGATGAAAGTCTTCGTTCTGTTCGTGGTGGTTGGCGTGAAAATAGTCATAAATTACTGGATTTACAAGTAAATCGCACATATAGCAATTCTACTGGAAGAGAAGTTCGCGGTAAACTTAAAAATTATTTTAACTCGTATGGTGCTATTCCTCATCAAAATTACATTACTTTATGAATTATTATTATTAGTTTCTGCTTATGAGTTCGTCTACGTTCATTTCAGAAAATAAATAAATGTATTTTAAACTTACATCCTCTGTATCTTCTTCACTTTTACCTTCACCGATACTAGAAATTCCCGACCGAAGCTCTTCTCGATCTAATAAAAATAGCATTAAATCATAATACCACACAGTTGGTATATATACGCTCTCGAAATCAGAACCAGTTCGTTTAGATATTCTAATTAGTCGAAGTTCACGCCGAAATCCATTTTTCAATGATTCAATTTTAGTTTTAACGTATTTTGTATCTGCAGCGGGATTGATCGCGTTGCATTTTTCGACCAACTTTTTATATGCTTGTGCCTTTAAATCTTTATTAGGGTACAATTTCTTATCTTTGATTTTCCACAAACAAGGCAAAGACTTATATAGCTCTATAAAGCTTGCCCAAAATTCTTTATTTTCACTAAACGCCATTTCTGTGATCCTAACTTCAAATACTTCGAATGTCAGTTCGCGACTGACGTCAAATCCCGTCGATTTCCGTCGCTACACACACACGCACAGTTGGGAGCTCGGATCTGCCCGCCCCGTACCCGCACGCTCGATTTGACCACGGGCAGCGGGCAGGCACCCGGCGGGCAAATCCGTGTCCGTTCTCACGATCCGACGGGCAGATCTGTGCGTGTATGGCTAGCTATTTAACTAAAAAACTGTTACTGGGACTTTTTGAACTGTAAACAATGTTACCGTTGGTCTAATAAAAATGTATTATTCTGAAAGGCGACCGCGTATTAATAATCCATACATCATCATCACTACATCACTACATAGTAATAAAACAAAGTCGCTTTCCCTGTCCCTATATCCCTATGTTTGCTTAAATCTTTAAAACTACGCAACGGATTTTGATACGGTTTTTTTTAATACATAGAGTGATTCAAGAGGAAGGTTTTTTGTTTAATAAATGCATAATATAGTATGGAAACACTGTTAATTTTCGAGGTTTTTAATGTGATGTAGCAAATAAACACATTTTTTGCGCTTAAATTGCAAACGCTGGTTGCACCCTACGAGATAGATCAAAATAATGTACTACAGTATTGTACACCTTAAAAAAAACTACAAAAAAGTTAGCGACGGTATGTGTCTATCTCTTAGGGATAACCCACAATAAACATTTTTATTCCTTTCTCTTTACGTGTAATAATGGCTTATTTACGAAACGATATTAAGCAATAGGTACAGAATGAATCCTTATACAATTAAGTAAATTAAATACATTGTGCATTTAATATAGATGGAAATGGCTCTTTACTGTATCTAATTTAAATTAATATATTCGAAGATATTACAGATTTAAAATGCACGAATCGTGTCGTCGACGCGGCGGGGGCATCTAAACTCCACCCGTGCGAAGCCGGGGCGGGTCGCTAGTCGCTAGTAAATTATAAATGTGAAAGTAACTTTGTCTATCTGTCTGTCTAATCTGCTTTCACGGCGAAACCGCTACACCGATTTGAATGAAATTTGACATGGAAATATGTAGTTGGCGTAGTTGGATTCTTGAGGAATGACATAGACTACTTTTTGCTGCGATAACCGACAAACACGCGGGCAGAGCAGCGCGCAAAGCTAGTTCATAAACAGATACATTGATATTTTTTTGTCATGCTTATAAAACAAAATTGGATAATCTTAGCGTAAACTATTCTTTACGGATCTGAAGCTCTATAAACCCTTGTGATTTAACAATCACAAGTCGACGTTATCAATTCAATCACAACGAAACAGCATGATGCTACGGAGCGTTTTGAGTAATCAATTTCATGAGATCATTAATCTGGGTTTTCAGAATCATAAAATAGTTAAGGTAGGTATATTTATTTAATGTTCTTATGTCTGGAAATGGAAGAGGATGGAATAGATCTATATTAAAGTACTACTTTTAAGCGAGTAGCATGTAGAGCGAGTGTGTTTGTAAAGGAAAATGATACAATGCGAACAGAAATAAATTAAAAACAAAACTTTTAACACAATGTGCCTAACGGAAATTCTACGTTGTTATTACAGTACATAAGAAAACTAAAAATATGTTTTTAACATCTAAATAATATGATTTACGAATGCTTATATAACAACAAACTTGTAGTTATTGTGGTAGTATTTAAATATAATTTGTTTCTAAACTATACATTCTTCTTCCCTTGTCTATGCTACGTTCACAAAGCCAAGAGAGAGAGAGAGAAAAGCATCAAATTGTCATAGGTGCGAGCAAGAAGACTTGCCAACTGTCTCCAGGAAAAATTGTCTATGTCAAGCCAGTCATTGAACGGTGAACCGTCAATTATTGTTGAACGAACGAACGATAGCGAAACTCAGAGGCCCCGCCTTTATATTCGTATTTTATTATTTCAGTTGGCTTTCGCGATGATATTGTTATAGAAACTGGCACTTAGGTAATAATTTTACTGAATAAAATATTTTAGTTCAGCCTACTATAAAACAAACCGATGTCACTAGTAATGGAATGCAATTATTGATTTGTCGTGTACAGCAACAAATAGTGAGATTGTGTGGTTTTCTAGCGGTAGCTTCACCTGAAATTGTGTAGTTCTAAGGGCTCAAGTTTTTCAATATTTTAGTATTTGCCTGGCAAGTTTTAGTGTCATATTAAGTCGGCAATTTAGTGTATTGGATGAAGCTATTTTTAGTGTGTGTTGTCATTGTGGTTCTGAAGCTTTATTCGTATTAGGTCATCGAGTGAGGTGAACATGTGTGCCGGAGAAATGTGTTGAACTATGTTTTAAAGTGGTTAATTTCGTTTCTTGTTAGATAAACGAGTACTACGAAGTAGAAGATCTACAAGAATGGGTACAACAAGTGTACTGTGTTTTATCGCGCTAATATCATGTTCGGCGGCTTTATGTGAGTACTATTTACTTATATTTGTTTATAAGGCTCTCTGTACCTGTGTGTGTTTATTAATTCACTACAAATCGACTTTAATTCATTTTTTCTTTCATCACAATTAGTTTCTTAATTTATGAGACTGAATTTGTTGAAACTTGAATCTGAGAGAAACAGAATCCTATTAGACAATCCTTGAGCTATATCTGTAGTGGTAGTATCTGAATAATTAATATAGTACATACTCTTTTTTCCAAAAGTTCAGATGTAAATACTTTATACATATTTATGGGGTTTATCCTGATTACTAAGTTACTATTTACACTTGTATTACTATTTACAATACCTTAGAGATTAAAAATAAAAGTATTCATTTGTCCTATTTTGCATTTTATAATACAACATAATCTCATTATGACATAGGTTTATGAAATCTTTATACTTACATATTCTAAAAAAGTTAAATAAAAATATTGGTAAAATAATTTCATTGTTTGTTTCATATTTTGATAGATCATGGAATTAAAATGTGTATCAGTAATTTCTGACTTCAAATAGGTCAGAATTATTTAAGTATGTTAAGTACCTAAATAGTTTCCAATTCTAATATATCTATAAATTCCTTTTTTCTTCTATGACCTCTTTTTAGTTCAGGAATATTTACATTGTCAGGAATCATTCTGAACCACAGAATAAGTCAGTTGTGAAACTTTTTGTGTCAAAACTTAGGTCTTATAGAGAAAAGCAAAGAAATAAACTTTAGAGTGACTTTTTAAATCTTCTAGTATATAATTGAATACTTAGGCTACTATTTTTGAATCGATATATGTAACTGTAATGGTAATCGTAATAGGCACAAGTGCAAGCAAGCAGGACAGGCTTGCTTAGAGTCAGCCACTGGCTATATAAATACAGTATGTTTCTTTTGACAATAAAGTATTTTTATTAGAGATGTGCCGACTAGTCGACGACTAGTCGGTAAAGCCGACTATCCGGCAACAATCGTAGTCGACGATTAGTCGGCGAATAGTCGGCAAAAAGCGCCAACTATTCGGCTTATTACTTTGTATGTATTTCTCAATAATATGTTTGTCAATTTTTATTTTATAATCAGTTTTATACATTTCGAAATGTAAAACAAAGCAATCTTTCTTTTGGTAACCAGATTCTAAAATTACTTGCTGATAAAAAACATATCTGACATTTATTAAAAAAAATGTTTGCTTGTAGTGTTTGCACTTTTTTCCTTTCCACCACGAGAAATAATCATTGACATTGATTACACATAACAGCATTAGGGTCCAATGCGACGGCGTGGTCTCTGATTTTGATTGAAAGGGTCGTTGTGGCCACATCTAGCGGATATAGCACCCATGGCAGTCCTCTATCGCCATTATCATGGAGAGTGTTCTGAAGAGCTCTTCCAACCGGTCCTCTCCTCTACAGGACAACACGGGCCGGCCTCGGAAGTGACCGCTTCAGAGTGGTAGACATACGTTCTCGCAATCATCGCTTCGGTTCTTCCTTCCTGTGCCGAGCGGTCAAAACCTGGAACTCAGTACCAGCGCACGTGTTTCCTTCCCACTATGAAACCGGGTCCTTTCAGCGGTTCGTGAAAGAGCATCTCACTAGACCGCCATAGTGTGGGTCACCATGCTGCATTGTCCTTATTACCTACCTACTACCTACATTGAGGATGGTGACTACCATTCTTGGATTCTGCTCATGATTTCCATCAGGCAGGGCAGAGTCATTTTGGCAGCAAATACATAAAAGAAATTGAGAGCATCACTAAGGCGGCCTCGCGGAAACTTAGCGTACTGAATAGGGTGAGACGGTTCTTTGCGCCCGAGCATCTGTGTCTTCTTTATAAGACCTAGGTTCGCTCGTTCGTGGAGGACTGTTCTCATCTTTGTAATGGGTCCACGCAGAATTTGCTTGATGCTCTTGATCGGTTGCAGCGGCCAGCAGTCCGCATTATCAACAGTCCCGATGCCACCGAGTCCCTTGAGTCTTTGCACTTGCTGGGAGATATCGCCTCTGTGACAGTCCTATAGCATGTTAACCATGGACAGTGTTCTGAAGAGCTCTTCCAACTATTCTCACTTTCTCCCATCTTCTACAGGACAGCACGTACTGGCATTGGAAGTCACCGCTTCAGAGTCGTAGAAATACGCTCTGGAACTAAACGGTTCCGTTCTGCCAGCGCACGTGTTTCCCTTCCACTATGATCCGGGTCCTTTAGGCGGCGTGTTAAAATGCATCTCACTAGGCCTCTCTCATCACGCATATTGCATTGTCTGTGTTCGCAGTGAGTATGGTGTTGGATTCTACTCAAGCTTTCATCCGGTTCAGCAGAATCACTTTTGCAGGCTTTTAAATAAAATAAAGAAACAAAACATTGTCCCCATGTTAATAAAAACATCGGCACAAGTAATTTTCTTTTTCATTTAACTCTTCATTTCAATCAACAACAATAATAATATCTTGACACAAAAATATTTTTTACACTAAAACACCGCTCCGACTCCGACCATTATAGAAGCATAAATGAAGAAACAAGGCAGCGTTTGCGACTGGGGCGCGAATCAGCTGTAATCGAAGAGTTACGGAAATGGCAGAGACCACGATCGGTTTGGCCGATTAGTCGGCCGACTAGTCGGCATTTTTAGGACCGACTAATCGGTTAGTCGGCTAGTCGGCCAAAGTACTGATCGGCCCATCTCTAATTTTTATTTATTTACCACGAATACTGACACACATGCAGGCAAAGTATGGAAATTAGTAAAAAATATAAAAAAAAATTAGTTATAATCTTCTAAAGTGTCTAGTTTAGCTAAGTTATGGAATCAGGCGTTACTTTGCGGAAATCCATGACATTAAATGCTATGAAATATATTTAGCCTAGTTCTAGTTTAGCTCCCTAAAATAGTAATAACCTAGTAATTCCTATTTTCTCCTTGTCACCCAAAGGTGTACTTCTCCAGCACCTAAAATGCATGATGTATAAATAAAAAAAATAAAATGGTGGTATCGGTCATGTCTTATTCTTCTACACTATTATATAAAGAGGTAAAGTTGTGAGTTTGTGACATTGCAGAGGGTAATCTCTGGATCTATTGAACCGATTTTGAAAATTCTTTTACCAATAGAAGGCTACGTTATTTGTGAGTGACATAGGATATATATAATACTCCGACAAGTGGAAAGACTTTTTCGTGGTAGCCAGATTTGCAAAGTAAGTTGGAGAATTTTTTTTTTACCGCCCAGTGAAGTGGGCACGGGTCAGCTAGTGTAAAATAACTTCATTTAGTTCTACACCAGATTTATAATTGATTACATTGTTTTGTCCTTGACCAGCCTCTATCAAGTGTTTGATGACATCGGATTTAATTAAACTAGTGAATTACCTATCTTCAAGAACTACATTCATAATCCTAGTACTAATATTCTGAATTCGAAAGTAACTCTGTATCATCAATGAAATTTGCCATGGAGATACTTTGATTCTTGAGAAAGTACATAGGTTACGTTTTACTGTAATAACTGACATACTCGTATTTACCATTGCATTGTAATAAAGTTTTGGTAGTGTCATTGTTAAGGTGTCTGATTTCCAAGGAAATGGTACACTAATGTTCCTCTCTTCACATAAGCGTTACATTCGTTAAGTATATATAAGTTTTCATAATTTTTTTAAAAAAAAATTAATGTTCGTTGTTTTGCTATAATTATAGGCGGTCCACACTACAACGATATATCGTAGCGATTTAACTGTGCAGTTCGATATTTCTCAAAAAATCTGAGCCAATTTCCGTCCACACGTACGATAAAACTGCACAAACGAACTGCACAGTTAAATCACTACGATATATTGTTGTAGTGTAGACCGACTATTAGGAATGCCCAATATAAAGAATGCAGCTCTACTAGTGCTATAATATAAACGGTGCAAACAACCCCTGTCTTTGTTATATTGATTAGAATTTCTTCTTGGAGGATGATGAAAGACCTAAAATATATAATAAAATAAATAAAAATAATACCTATATTCAAGCACAGAATTCCCTTAAGGCTAAGCGCGCACTACTATTAGGTCTTTACCTATGAAATTATTAAAAATCCTATTATTAAAAATCGGTGCTAAAAAATATCGCAAATCTGTGAACAATAGAAAAACACTACAATATACTCACTACGAAAATAAATCGTTAACGATTTAAAATTGCAAATACAAAATCGTATGTAAATTTTTTATGTAAATAAATCATAGTGCGCGTAGGAACTATTGCGATATTATTTCACACTTATAAAATCGCAACAAATAAAAATCGTAGTGCATGCTTAGCCTAATACATAAATTTTTACTTACCTGTGTAAAAAATAGACAGACTCTGTGCACTTACTTGCACATTAATGGAACTTAATGTACATTCTGTAATACAGGCTTCGAGCCTAGTATGGACTCCAGCTCTCACTAGGGAAATTTTTGGAAACTTTAGTTTGTACCTAGATCTCTTGTATGTAACCAATTTGTACCTTCCAGTGAGAGAAATAAAGTTTTATTATTATTATTATTCTTCTATTATTTTAAGCCTTTTAATTCTTAACAGATTTTGTTATGTTACAATATACACAATGTATAATGTACAAAAAATATTCCCTCAGTTCAGCATGCCTCCTGGTAAAAGTCTCATCCACATGTTTCAACTGCACTCTATTGCAAGCCAACAAATACGTTACTTAACCATCTAATAAAAATCAATATAAAGTTTAATGCAAATAGGATTTGTATAGCATTTTATGTGTATTAAAGATTGTATAGGTACATTTTTCTCTATTTCTTCTTTACAAACTGTTGTATCCTAAATTATGTGGATTCGTCAAATGTCATTGTATGCATAGTTATTAGTTTGTGCATAATTTTTCACTAAACAATGTATTGTTGCGGTACTATTGAACATGTCATAAACACGTTATTATGCTCATGGCATCTCTTAAAGGGTTCCATTGAATTCGTAATTGATGGCAAGTAGATAAGGAAATCAATAAATATACATTATAATTAATTAGAGATATTATTTCTAAAATACTAGCTTTTGCCCGCGCCTCCGCCCGCGTATATGTCATACTAGTTTTTGCCCGCGGCTCCGCCCGCGTATATGTCGGTTATCACGACAAAACACGGTTCAGTGGTTTAGCCGTGGAAACGTAACAGACAGACATACCGTTACATTCGATTTATAATATTAGTATGAACTTTCCCACGCTAGTTTACTAATCGATTATTTACTCGGAAGTAATGAGGTGTCCACTTACCTGAGCGGTTTTGTTAAGATCGCTAAACTAGTTATGTATATTCAATACAACTTCAGTGTTAGACGACAACGGGAAAGACCAACGAACATTATTTACAATAGTAAAAAAACAAGTTCGTAAAAATTATGATGAATGAAAAAAAAGTTCGCGGTTTTTTTGTACGCCTTTACATAGTACGAGTATAGAATGAAGTCGATAAGATCTTTTGAACTATTTAACGGATTTTAATACAGTATTCAGCAATAGATAGTGATTTTAGAGAATGGTTTATATGTAAAATACATGCATATTATAGTAGAATACAAGTTTTAACAAAAAAAAAAACGACTTCAATCTGGACCAAATTCAAATGGAACCATTCGGGAAGCACCAGCTTTCAAATAAAAAAAGAATCATCAAAATCGGTTCACCCAGTCCAAAGTTATGGGGTAACAAACATAAAAAAAAAAAATACAGTCGAATTGAGAACCTCCTCCTTTTTGAAGTCGGTTGAAAAAACCGAGAATTTCATAGACTTCCGTACGAAACCGGGCTGGGTCACTAGTAAATAATAATGTCGGAAAATAAAATTAATTTATATATTTAGATCCATTATCATTGTTATGTAATCTATATGTATATCGATATCTTAATTCGCGTTATTTAATACTAGCTGACCCACGAAAAGTCGTTTGCGTCTCCTTGCCCGTAGCGTGATAATTTTCCCCCGTTTTTAATACATTTTTCATTGGTGCTCCGCTCTTATTGGTCGTAGCGTGATAATATATAGCCTATAGCCTTCCTCGGTAAATGTACTATCCAACAAAGAATTTTTCAAGTCGGTTCCTGAGATTAGCGCTTTCAAACAAACAAACTCTTCAGCTTTATAATATTAGTATAGATTAGGTATGCTATAATGCTTCATAATATTATAAAGCTTTATAATATATATGCTATAATATATTATGTATTTGTAATAGTTTATTTATTTTTTGCAACGACTTAACCATTCAATTAACCATTATGATTTTTTTCAAAGGTAGGTTCGTTGTAGGTAAGGGCTCGACACATAACTTCGAATTCGCAACGCATCGCAAATATCTGTGAATGCACCGCCAGAACTTTACGCTGCATCGCATTGCATCGTAGTTATGTGTGGGAGCCCTAACATGATCATGATCATGATTTACTTTCTTACACGACTCACATCCCAAATTACTGAGGTCGTCGGAGAATCTGAAACTAAAAATGCCTGGCCATTCTACGAAATTTCTCGATCACTCCTTTTGTGTCCAAGCAGTTCGGTTGTGGAATGCTCTACCAGTAGCAATTAGACGTGCACAAACACTAACTGCTTTCAAGAGATTGGTAAAGGAACACTACCTGGAAGACATCAATGTCTCTTAACCAGCTATTTCTTTTTAGTCGATCAATTGGGTCACACTACCACATTTAAGTATGTAATTAACTGTATATTTAACTTATTCCTTGTTTGTAACACCAAAAAAACCACACTATGTATAACTATAACGGTATATGATAATCTATACTATTTTAATTTTTTTTTCTCTTTACCTAGTTTTACACCAGACACTACCCCACAGTTTCTCATAATCATGTTTTTCTCTCCATCCAAGGGTTGCCTGTAAGAGATTGCCTCCGGCGATAAGGCCGCCAATTGTACTTCTCTAATTTTTATGTTAAACTAGGAACTAATCTGGTGTACAATAAAGATATTTATTATTATTATTATGGAATACAGCAAAAAGATGCACTTTTGGTATATAAAAAAAATACAAACGTTATGTAGATTTTATTGATGATTCTAATCGTATATTTACTTTTTTGACATTTAGGTACACTAAACATTGTAGCAACATTGAAATCTAGGACTCCAAATGAAACAAAAAGCTAAATTACATTCATGAATAATATTATGTCATTTCTATTTTACACGATTACGCTAAATATATATAAACCACCACACACACCACGTTTTATACCATTGAGTAATCGAGATTGACCTACCTATACTTCCAAGAATATATAAACTTGTCTCGTACACTTTGGCGAATCTTCGTCTGCATATTAATATTTCCGGTGTTCATGTGATACATTTGTGTACAGTGACGTCACCGCCGAAGATAGTCAAGCAGCCGACGCAAGAAGAAATCCTGTTCCAAGTGGCGCAGGCGGGAGAGGTGGATAAACCATTTATCATCGAGTGCGAGGCGGAAGGTGAACCAGCCCCCAAGTACGTCACTTTTTAATATATATATTTTATCGTTCCGTAGCCTTTTCTATTTCGGATGTCCTTAGGCTACAGAGTAAGCAAAAGAAAACAAAATGAAAGCGATACAAAGGTTACCGTCTATAAATGATTTAATATATAATAATTTTAAGGTTAATAAAGGTTTAGGTATTTTAATATCCGCTCGAGTCGAGTTTCGACCGCTTAAAATGTTGTTATTTATTTGATTAAGTAGTACTTGAAGTCTATAGAATATATGATAGAATAGCTTTATGCAACCGATTTGAAATTCCCTTTCAACTAGCTTCAACATTTTGTTTAAGAAATTCAGCTCTCTGCACTTATAAACTATAAGTATTTCTACAATTATTCTGGTCTGTGCCTGTTAGCTGAATAAATGCTCACAAATAATTCTCCTCACGTACCTATAAGAAAATTTCACCTTCTAATACGAAACGCTTCATTATAGTACAATGCTAATCTTAGGAAAATTACACGGTTAGAAATTGTGTTATATATGAATCATTTGCATCTTCTTGTCAGAGCGTATTCGGGCAATAAGTGCTATAGTATGGGCAGGTTAAACGCGTGTGTGTTGTACCTCTGTATTTGTTGAAAATTGATGAACGAGAAGATCAGGTACCAATATGACCTATGTCTAACAGCTGACAAGCTAATTGAGACCATGACATTATGTCAACAAGACTTTAGTTTAATTTAACCTCAATAGTACCTAATGCAATTAATAAAACATACTGTGGTTGTAACTTTTATCACATAGTACCCAGTACATGTTAGACTCGTGATGTTTCTAGGTTCCTTACTGATGTGTGACTCATACAATCTTCATCTTTTAGCAGTGACAAGGGTATACGGGCCGAGACGGCATTATATTAAGAGCCGTATTTGGTACCTGCCTTGTAGGACGTCTTTGATAATGTAGTTTGTACATTGTGATTTATATAGGTGACCAGCTTGTGTCAGACCAGCGCGATAAAGAGTGGCCATGTCCTTTCTCATGAGTCAAAGCATTTTCATGACAAGTTTGTTTGAAATAGATGCAGCGGTTTGGTCGTGAAAACATAACAGACAAGAGTTACTTTCGAATTTATAATATAAGTTTTGATTATGTTATAGAAACTAAACCTTTTCACGATTAAATCTATATTTATAATGAGACTAGCTGACCCGGTGAACCTTGTACCACCATATTTATTTTCGTGAATAATAAAATTTAAAATCTAAATTACCGAAAAACTTATTTTAGTATTTAAGTCCGACTCAACTTCCTGCAGGACCTCGGTAAATAGAACTAAGCGGACTAAGAAAATATAACACCTCCGGTTTTCTTTTAATTTTCTTCTATACAAACCTTGTCCTGATAATAACAAACACTTAAAAAAATAATTATCCCACTTGGTGCAGTCGATCGAAAGTTATGCGCGTACATACATTTTTGTGATTCATTTTTATTTATATAGATTTGACGAAAAATAAGTCGTTGTCAATGAAAGTGGCCTAAGACGTCTAAATGGGTTTCATCGTATGATATCATCGTATATATGTACTTCTTGCGACGATTGGATTACGGTTGAGACCAGAACGCTTTAAGTGCCAAAGATTTGATCGCAACCATAACAAATAATGGTCGAACCCGAAGGGAGCGATGTTTGCATACACAGAGTGTACTTATACTCAAATAAAAATGTATTTTTTTTTAGAAATACCAAATCTGAGGTCCATACCTCAGATTTTGCAATTTCTCGTCGATAGACGATACGAAAGGATGGCGACTTTCGTCCAGAAAAAAAAATATTCGCTTATGTTAGCGATGGCGATACTGTCTTTATTTTAACATCTGGTAAATAGTATTTAATTTCTAAATAACCTCGGCCTCGGTTTTACTGTATTGTTCTTTTCGTCATTTTGTAGAAATTTACTCCTATAAATAAAATGAGTATAGAACCGAACAATCAATTAATGACTTCTCATTCCCAAAAAGTTTTTAACGATAACCCAGGTTATCAACAAACGTGTTTCGTTAAAACAAAATAACATTCGCTATTTTTAATTAGGTAAACACTGATAACAAAGATGTAGGTACTCAGCACTATAATTATGCTGTATCGAATTCTGGAAATCTTTTGGTTTCTTTTGTTTTTAAGATAAGTATTTCAAAAATATGTACCGAAGGAGTGTAATGATTTGTTTGATAATAATTACAAGATTTTAGGTCGTTTTATATGTCGTAATGATTCATAATATAAGTTCCAGCCTATTGATGGTGCGTTGTATGCCAGACACGTTTAGAAATGTTGATAAATCCCTTTTTTTTAACATAAACTTGAACTACGTATGCAAACTTAAGCTATTTGGTTGCTTTTAACCGAAAAAGTGACATTAACACAGCCTAAAATTTCTCTTTACCGATTCGACCCGGTCGAGCCAGCTCGGCGGGACCCCTCGCACAGAAGATCAACCTAAAATGACAGCATTCACGCTGTCGTGTTTCGTTTTTGAGTGCGAGACCGGAGGCCCAACGATGCAAAAGCATCAATAAGGCCGCCATGGTGTGGGTTACCATGCTGAATTGTCTGTATTCGCAATGAGTATGGTGATCACCACTTTTGGATTCTGATTATGCTTTCCATCAGGCTGAGTAGTAATAGTAACAATTTAACGGGCCCATACAAAAAAAAGAGTTTCACTCGTGGCTGACTACAAAAAAAACTCAATCTTTAATGTTTTCACGGCTAAACTGCTGAACTGATTTGGATTAAATTTACAAAGGAGATCCTTTGATTTTCGAGAATTGACATGGGCTACTTTTTGCCTTTTGTGGTTTTGAGTGTTTCCCCGGCCTACCCAAATGTCCTGCTGGCGGAAGTGTCGCGCTTCGGGTCCTTAATCTTATACCGCTTAGGTAACACGATGGCTGGGGCTCATATGCCGTCTGTATGGACAGGCCGACTCAATAATACGGTCCTTTCTTTAAAAGGCCAACCAAGATCCAATACGGACTTAAAAAAAAGACACTTCTGTGGTTTGTTTCGGCATTTCTTCCCAGAGTGAGTCTTAAGGCGTGTCTCCACCGAAATTTGACAACACAAAAAAGGTTGACAACACAAAAATTGCTAATTTTTGTTTGGTGGAGACTCTGTTTTACAGAAACTTTTGTCACCAAAACGTGTTGGCAACACAAAAATTGCCAACTTTTCTTCGGTGGAGGCCCGGTTTTAGGAAATCTTCTAGCAGTAAAGTACGGTGTGTAAAAATATCTGTAAAGATTTACTTACAAAATAAATATCATTTATTTTACCGCAATAACTGACATACACGCGGGTGGAGCTGCGGACAAAAGCTTGTGACTAATAAAATTAATGGCATAGACAGAGAAATCGGCAATTATCTGCAATCCTATTAGTTACAAGAAGAAACATCTAAATAAACTTCTTCTTTGTCATATACATAAACAGTTTCTAACCGCCTTATTCTAAACGTTATTAATCGTATTCAAATAATAAGGACAGTGAGGGTTCTTAATTCGACTGTATTTTTAAACGTATCGCCTGATGGTAAGCGATTACCACTGCCCATGGACACTCGAAACACCAGAGGTGCCACAAGTGCGTTGCCGGCCTTTGGTGTCACTTAGCCTCACTGACCACGCGCAAGCGCTGTTTCACACCGGTTTTCTGTGAGGCCGTGGAATCACTGCCGTCGAGCCGGCCCGAAGCGTGGCTCTCCCACGGTAGATTCCTAATACGAGAGTTGTCTTTAAAAAAAAGTTCTAAGAACAGGCATTACATTAAAAGATACTTAGTTGATTTGTCGAACTTTTTAAAATAAAAATGAAACTCAAACGTATGTAATTGCCAACCACCGCGTTGCAAATTCACATGAGAATTTGAAATAAAGTAAGAGCGTAAAACATTAATCAGTCTTCGTAAACCGCATTCCAGTGAAGAAGCTCACTGTATCGATTAAACTGTATCGATTCAAGAATTTAATTACTTTCACTCCTATATAATTGGAAGTAACAATGTAGCGTACATACATACTCAATCCTATTGGGGCAGACAGAGATCTGTTAAATTCCCAATTTGTGACTGTAGCTTTTAGCCTAACTGCACTTTAGTGATTAGAAAAGAAAATTAGAGTATAACCTTCTATCTATATAAATAAAAATGAATAAATATAGAATATAAAAATAAAAATGATAACCGAAATGTAGTAGGTACGAGCATAACTTCCGTTATTGTCAGGACAAGGTTTGTATAGAAGAAAATTTGAAGAAAAATGCTGACGGCCAAACGTGCATGACTGCACGTTTGGCCTAGTGGTTTAACGGTCACCACGCCGTTTCCTACTTCGCCAAGTGTCGTGGGTTCAAATCCCACATAGGACAACACTTTGTGTGATACACAAATTGTTGTTCTGAGTCTGGGTGTTCTTTGTGTCCGTTTCATATATGTTTGTAAAGTCCCCCGCGACACAGGATTTATTCCTAGTGCGGGAGTTGTCTTTTTAAAAAAAAAAAAAAAAAATTAAACCAAAAGTGTTATATTTCCTTAGATTGCATCAATACTAAGGCAGAGCGCAAACGTGGACACTTTTCTGCCTTGTGTCGGATACAAGCTACCGATGAATATTTAATTTCTATAGAACCAGTATGAAACCATCCACTCGCTGCGCATACGTAAACAGTTTTTGTGTCTAGTTGCTTCCACTTAACACATACTCATGACGATCAAAAAGTGTTCGGTTTCGGTAACTGGAAACCTGTTGAAGACACAAGCAACATTAACAAATTTCCTTACAACATCGTGAGACTGACGGAAAACAAGCGACGAATTGTGGCCAGTAGTAGCGACCGGTGACTGTTTACGGTTACCGCCACCGGACACAGCAACTACGGTTACCAGTGACCAGTAGTAGCAACAGGCGACACGTTTGCGCAGCGCCTAAAACAAGTTTTTCGGAAATTTAGAAAATATTTATTAAAACAATATGGCGGTACTATGTTTGCCGGGTCGACTATTGTGAATATATATATGTATAAAGGGAAGATATAAAATGCAATGGTAGAAAAGGGGTATTGCTTAAACAGATAGATTGGGATAAGCAATAGTTTGATGCGATCAGGTGATCAGGATCGCATACTTGTAACTTGAATAGGGTATTCCGTCAAATCTAGGCTTTAAAAATTAAATGTAGCATACGTTTGTCATATACTAACTTTATGTTGCAATAAGAATTGTAAAAAAAAAGGAATTATTACTTTGACTACGGTCATAAATGACAAACGACCTGAATAATAGATAAGGCTAACCTTTGCATTTATTATGTCAAGCGATGCATAGGTATTGATTGAGAATAACGGCAAACACGTAGGCAAGCCAGTGTTCATAATATTTTTATCAACTTTATGATCATGACTGTCATCCCTCTCTCCACTGGCATCCCCAGGATCTGGAGATTCAATAGGATTTTCTGCCTCGTTAACACAAAAATATAAAGGCATCTAAACAATTGCACAGTTTAAACAATTTTCTAAACAGCAATAAATTTGCATGTTTATCATTGATATCATATACATAACTAGCTGACACGGCGAACTTCGTACCGCCATATTTATATACAATAATTAGCAATAAATTAAAATTGCGACTATAATTTGAGATTTAAACTATCCTATCTCTCAATTTGGATCGAACTGCACATGGTGTGCAAATTTTATTATAATCGGTTAAGTGGTTTAGGAGTCCATTGAGGACAAACATTGTGACACGAGATTTATATATATTAAGATATATGTATGTACATCGTAATGTTGAAATTGAGTTCCACGTGGATGCACCAAGGGAGTTATCTACTCTGATGTCCTTACCGTAACGGGAATTTCCTGTTCTGCATCCGCTGCACTGATTTGTACCAGTCATCACTGACTCACTTTTAACTCTTTAGCTCTATCATACTTTGTTGACTAACAAACTTCCTACCATTTTCCTACTACTTTTGGTTGCCTGAGATCCTTAAATTATGACGACACCGAATCCCTACTTCGTACTATTTATAGGCTGCAATTTGACATTCAATTAAAATGGTAATGTATTATACTTCTATGTATTTACTAACAACATACAGTTTCTTGCATACCTCAACTGATGATATGATAGCTCCACGTATTTTGTAATTTAGAATATTATTTATTTATTTATTTATTTATAACTTTATGCACTTTTGTACATCGGCGGACTTAATGCCCAGGGCATTCTCTACCAGTCAACCTTAGGGTGGTGTAGAAATCTTGTGAGGTAGGCGCGCATAGGTTTCGTACCTATCGTGCTAAACCAAAAAGAATACAAACGAACAATTACAAAAGTCGAAGCGATAGTCACTTGGCACCGACTTCAAACAGATTCTAGGTTAGGTACCTAGAATCTGTTTTACACATTATAATACTACTATTTAAATGAATAATTATTTATTTTACGCTTTTAAGTGTTTTTTGGCAGAGAGTTTTCGTTGGATGTTTTTTGGAAGTCGGTTTTTTGTCCTATTGAACTCTATGTGCAGTGTCTCGTATATCTCCTGAATGCAGTACCGTACTGTATTTAGTATTGTGTTGGTCTTGGTTCACTTAATAAAAACTGTTAATTTTCATCGACTTTCCGTCATGAATTTTGTGAGGTTAACATCTTTTTGGAGTGTGGTTCTGTTCCTCCTCATAGAAATCACTCCATTGTGACAGTTTAGTTGCTGGTGTCTATGTTCGGTGGTAGTAGCTTACCATCAAGTCTGCTTGTTTGCCCCTACACCGTGTAAAAATATATCATTTGTGTTACTGTCCTTAAAAACGAATTCCACTTACAAAATCTAAAGCTTTAGTTAACACGAACTACTAAAAATCCTAGTGAATTGAAAGACTGAAGGGAGTTCTAAAGCTATTTTTCTTCGTAATTTGAGTCCCCCTTTTCCATTAAATTACCATAGATACATTTCTAAGCCAATAGGTAAATTGATACCCTATGCGAAATCCTTTTAAATGCTGTAGGGCTTATATCACTTCCTTGTCTTCGGTGCAGGTTTTCTTTTAACTTTCTGCCTTAGGATAGTAGATTTTCTTATAACTTTCTGACTTAGGGTAGTAGATTTTCTGTACGCGTTGCTACTAAATATTATAATGGATATTGAACAACAAAATATTATTTCTTGTATTTTTCTTTATGCAGCTAAATAAATCTTGAATGCGGGTAGTACAGGGCTGGTTGAGGCGAAACTTCGGGAAGGTCTACGTCCAACAGTAGACGTTTTTCAGCCGAGAGACGAGAGAGAGAGAGAGATGACAAATTCTGGTTCAGCTTTTTTATTTATGGCTTAAGTGACTCCACTCTGCCTCATAGAAAGCATAAGCAGAAACCAAGAGCGGTGGTTATCATATCATCATCATTGCGAATGCAGACAACGCAACAATGCAGCATGGTGACCCACACCATGACGGCGTAGTGATGCTTTTGCATCATTGGGCCTACAGCTACATTCACAATGTATATACAGACATAATCTTTATATATATAATTCTTCTGTGAGTGTGTATGTCACTGAACTTCTCTCAAACGACTGGACCGATTTTGATGAATTTTTTTGTGTGTGTTCAAGGGGATCTGGGAATGGTTTAGATTCACAATTTTGTCCGCTGGACAATGTTTTTTTAATTAATTTTTGAAATTTTCAAATTAAAGACGTGTAGACAGGACAACGTCTGTTGGGTCCGCTAGTATACCTATATTACGTGAAGCAAAATGTTTGTAAGACTTTTAACGAAAATGTTGCGAAAAAATGTGTATGAAAAACACACACACAGTTAAAGTTTAGTACCTGGATGACCATTTCCGAGATTCAGATTACGTCATCTATACATCTATACAAATAAATCAAATTGGAGTGTCTGTTTGTAATATTAAAATAACCGCTTTTTAATAAATGCATGTATGTCTCATATACACGGTACATGTACCAAAATAACATTTTTACAATTTTTGTGTCTGTCTGTCTGTTTGTTCCGGGTAATCACTGGAACGGCTGGACCGATTTTGACGGGACTTTCACTGGCAGATAGCTGATGATCTAAGGAGTAACTAAGGCTTTTTAGACTATCTTCGCCCCGCGGCGTCACTCGCGGTACGACCTTAACCGCGGGTAATACCGCGGGGTTCAGCTAGTAGTATATATGAACGGCGCTAAGCTGGACTAGGCCAGGTTGTTGATTGAACGACTAATTAAGCTGGTTAGCTGCGACATGTATACAAGAAAGAAAAGGCGACCACTAATTCAAATAAATATAAAACATCTGAAAACAATTTCACTTAAACTTTCCACATCACAGTCTTCAATAAAAAGTAACCATATTTTATTATATTAAGTAATCTACCAGTTGAAGTGAAGGAAATCAATGACCCGACGTCGATAACGGTATCTAAGTAATTATAGTGATCATATATAATAGTAGAATTGACTTTCAATTGATACTTGAAAGTTAAAACAGAATTTCTATTGGCTTATACAGAAACCTGTCATTTCTTGTTACAAATGAGTTCTTTGTGTGAGCTTTGTAAGCGACGTTGATCCAATAACAATTCTTCTGTAGACTATGTTGATTATATGCCGACTACCTGAGCCTCGCGGTGTTACTTGACTATGTTGATTATATGCGGACTACCTGAGCCGCGCGGTGTTACCCGATGATGTTGTTGTACCTTTACAACAACTACCGCGGGTAACGTCGCGGGACGAAGCTAGTCTAAAAAGAGTAGCCTAAATTACTCTTTACATTATAAGCTGAGCATCTGCCAGTGAAAGTAGAAAGACTAGCCTGAACAGACAGACAAACATTTTCAAAATGTTTTTTTCATGTGCCGCATATACTTTCACTAGCTGACCCACGCAACGTCGTTTACGTCTCCTATTGCCCGTAGCGTAATAATTTTCCCCCGTTTTTGTAACATTCTTCATTGATATGACTCCTATTGGTCTTAGCGTGATGATTTATAGCCTATAGCCTTTCTCGATAAAATAGGCTATCTGACACTGAAAGATTTTTTCAAATCGGACCAGTAGTTCCAGAGATTAGCGTGTTCAAACAAACAAACTTCGGCTTCATAATATGTATTATTTATTTAGTAGATGTATCTTGTTATCAATTATTAACAGACTTCCAAAAGGAGGAGGTTCTCAATTTCATCGGTATCTTTTTATGTATGTACTTCGATTACTCCATCAATTGTGAACCGATTTTGAAAATTCTTTTTGTATTCGAAAGGGTATGCTCCCCATGTGGACCCATGGCCACCATATCAGGATCTGATGATGATATCCTAAGGAAATCGAAGGAAACCCTCAAATTTACGTGAACGCCTGCAATGAAGTTACGAGCAATTGTCTGCATGCCTTCATATTCTGTAGACATAATTTAATTTTAAATGAAATGATGATGAGAGACTTGAGAAAGACTAAAAAGCGAAAAATAAAAATAAAAACTTCGTTTAAAAAACCGACTTCAAAAACTAAAAAGTATAAAATAACTTAATTTGTATGTGCTACCTATTCATAGGTTTGAAGTCGGTGCCAAGCCAAATCTAATAGATTAAGTTATTTTATACTTTTTAGTTTTTGAAGTCGGTTTTTTTAAACGAAGTTTTTTTTTCTGTAAGAGATTGCGCCCGGGTTAGAGGATTTGTATTCTGTATCTTCATTTGAATTTGATTATATACGATTTTGAGTTTCCCTATTGCAATGAGTTGAAGTTGAAGAAGTAAAGAAACTTCTTTAAAGATGATTCTGATAGTAGCTAGTTCAAGTAAATAAAAATAGTCGATATCATGTTATTGTTATTAACAATACCGATTGTTGCAAATATTTGTGTTCATTTTGTTTATGAATACAAAGTTATTATATCCATTTTTTCTTATCGTAAATATTAATAATACACAAAAAAGGTCATATTGTTATTTGTTATACTCGTAAGTGTTCTAGAACTCGGCTGAATTTATTCATTCACCTTGATAGTGTTGGAGGTGAATTTCTTTTTTATCAGACCGAAATTAAGTAACGTATATTGCCTATCTTTACACGCATGCATTGAACGCACACACGTACGCATAAAACATGCAGTTAGGCACCCCATAATTCGATATTACTCCTCCGAGTCGTAAAGCGTACAGTAAATTAATAAAAATACAATATGCAGTATTCAAATGTGATGTATTATTAAAATACGCCCTTACCAAATGATTTGGTTTCTGACTTTCATCATCAGCGTATCGCAGTCCACTGCTATACCCATAGGACTCTCCAATTTCAGTCCACTTAAAATATTAAGATCATCATTCCTCTAGCCTTTATTATTCCCAAGATTATTTAGGGTCGGCTACTAGTTCAACCGGTTTTATCTGAATATCAGTTTTTCCCTTAAAATTATAAGATAGAAATAGAATATGTATACAAGTAAGCTAAGCTTCTAAGTTTTTTAATGTGCCAACATAATTATGGCCCTGTAAGATAAAAAGGTTTTGCATGTTGAGGCAAGTTTAAGCTTTTCCATTTTCCTTCACAATCATGAATCACATCACACTAATACACACATCAAAAGTGTCTAGGGATCAACATATGTGTCTAGGGATCAACATATATTTTTGCAATAACTTTTCTCCTGATTGATATTAATTAAAATTTTCTTTAAGGATTCATCAAATAAAGTGTTTTCGTTTGTCACAGTAACGATAAACCAAGTCACCTTTGCATTAATAAAGAAATTTGCCATTTTCCTAATAAAGGGATTTTTGACATTTGAACCACTAACATTAAAGTTCGAAAAAAAGACTGAAATAACAGTTTTCTTTAAAATGTTATTAGGTAACTTAAACAATTAATAATCCGTGTTTCTACCGCGAACACTAACAACACAAGAATCGGTTTGGCATACTCAAAATGAGTTCATCCAAATCACGCTGTGGAATGGCCGCCCATGTTCGTTGCAACAACAAAAAAAGGTCTTCTTGCGACTGGATACCCTCCATATTCGGCAGAGCTCTTCTCTGTAGCATATCCCATGCATGCTCAATCGTGTTCAAGTCTGGCGACTGAGCAGGCCAGGGCCAAAGCCACATCTCAATCTCAAGAAATCCGCATAAAAATGCTTGATCCCTAGACACTTTTGATGTGTGTATATAAAGGCGAAAGTTTGTGTGTATGTTTGTTACTTCTTCACTCAAAAACTGCTGAACGGATTCGGATGAAACTTTACAATAATATAGTTTATACATCAGAATAACACATAGGCTACTTACTATTTGCCGCGATAACCGACATAAACGCGGGCGGACCCGCGGGCACCAGCTAGTAAAGTATAAATATGAGTGCAACTGTAGTGAACCATACAGTATGTTACAAATGGTGTAGTGCTCCAACTTAACTACGTGTGTATTCCTTACCTTTGAAAACACGGAATACGAACGATTAATCGCATACTTTATTCCCGAGTGGACATCCAAACTGGAACCTGTTATTCATTGAATAAAGATAAAAAATAAGTTTAACGAGGTACAGTTAAACTTGTTATTCTTATTGTCACCATGTTTGGTAGATTCGCTTCCCGTAATAAACCATCAATGCTCTTTGTTGTATGTGCTGATGAGAACTGAGTTCGATGACATTGCAGCTTCACCAAAAATGTCAATACATATACACAATTGAGATCACAATTAAGTAATGGTTATGCATATCCCACATAAGGAAATTTACAAAAAAAAATTCAAACTGATTCAATAACATGATGTTACCGTGGGAGAGCCACGCTTCGGCATGAATGGGCCGGCTCGACCGGAGTGATACCACGGCCTCACAGAAAACCGGTGTGAAATAGTGCTTGCGCTGTGTTTCACCGTGTGAGTGAGGATAACGGAGGCCCAAACCCCTTCTCCCTATCTTCCCCCCCATACCCTCAGAGGCCGGCAACGCACTTGTGACGCCTTTGGTGTTGCAGGTGTCCATGGGCGGTGGTAATCGCTTACCATCAGGCGATGCGTCTGCTCGTTTGCCCGCCTATTACATATTAAAAAAATACATACGCGAGTGTTCTTGAAACCATACTCTATTACCTGCCAAGAGGGATGAAGCCAATATCCGTTGATCCTACTTGTATCCTGTACAGGATGAGTTGGCAAATGTAGTTCCTCTTTCTTCACCTTCTTGTACACACCTTCTTGTAATTGTCTTATTAAATTTCACATCATACCATCTCTCATTGAACTTTCATAAACAAAGTACTATATCATTTTTGTAAATGTTCTAAACTTAGATAGTTTTAATTATTGGAGGAAAGCGCCGGTGTCTGTCACACAGTCTATACTAGCACAGACATCGTCGATAACTCTATCTTAAATTAGGCATGTATAAATTAGATTATAATTAACATTACCACTATATAAAGATAGAAGATTTGTAACCTTGATTTTGTTTAATAAAGAATTATTATTATTATCTTTACACTACAGTATTGTATCCGCCTAGTAGTCATCTACAAATATAGCATTGTCGTTGGTTTTAGTTTTCAGGAAGAACTATTCAAAGCATTGTATTTAAAGGCCATATTGAATTGAAGACAACAGAAGTCTGAGTATATTCAACAGAACTTATATTTTATACACACATCAAAAGTGTCTAGGGATCAACATATGTGTCTAGGGATCAACATATATTTTTGCAATAACTTTTCTCCTGATTGATATTGATTAAAATTTTCTTTAAGGATTCATCAAATAAAATGTTTTCGTTTGTCACAGTAACGATAAACCAAGTCACCTTTGCATTAATAAAGAAATTTGCCATTTTCCTAATAAAGGGATTTTTCACATTTGAACCACTAACATTAAAGTTCGAAAAAAAGACTGAAATAACAGTTTTCTTTAAAATTTTATTAGGTAACTTAAACAATTAATAATCCGTGTTTCTACCGCGAACACTAACAACACAAGAATCGGTTTGGCATACTCAAAATGAGTTCATCCAAATCACGCTGTGGAATGGCCGCCCATGTTCGTTGCAACAACAAAAAAAGGTCTTCTTGCTACTGGATACCCTCCATATTCGGCAGAGCTCTTCTCTGTAGCATATCCCATGCATGCTCAATCGGGTTCAAGTCTGGCGACTGAGCAGGCCAGGGCCAAAGCCACATCTCAATCTCAAGAAATCCGCATAAAAATGCTTGATCCCTAGACACTTTTGATGTGTGTAATATAGCAGATTATACTGGTCACCTGATGGTAGCTGACCACACATAGACATCTGCAGGAAAGATATTGAGACCACAGACTTGGAAGTCAGCAGGAGCGGGGAAGCGGCGGGAACAGCGGAGCGTTCTAATACATAGATTTATATGGAACTGGCCTAGCACAGAGAATGGCGCAGAGAACGGCAGCGAGCATACATTGCCGCTCATCGCGCCGCCTCCGCTGCCACTCCGCCCTCTTTATCTTAAAGAGCGCGTGAAGAAGATTTGCTTAACACCAGTTTTCTATACAGCCGCGGTATCACTCCACATGGCTTCCACTATTGTCCTTTTATCGAAGAAGCAACAAACCACAATAAATCCATTCAAGAGACGAATATATGAATAAATATATATTAAATAGAATTTATTTGTAATTAATCGATAATGAATTATTCATGATGTGATTCAACCTTGCGAATGCAGTCATCGCTTAAGTTGTATATATTATATATTATGTCATACTATGAATAACATTGATTATAACATTACCTAGGCATTGTTGGTTAAAACTATTATTATTGTTCGTATTGATTTTCCTATTAACATTGATATTTAAACATTATCCTGTTATTGTCATGGTGTTTCGTCACAGAACCATTAAGAAACACTTGCTTTACATGATCATGAAAATTGCCAAACTTTCTTTTCTGTTCGTGATAACCCCTAGAGATAAAAGCAACGTGAAAAACAGAAAGTATCAACACCTCTATTGATAGCCCACACGTGAGCAATTAAATAATTTCGTCAGACCTGAGAATAGGTTGTTTTGCTAGTACAACCTACGGATAAACTCAACGTGACCAAATAATAAGGTCAGTATGCTAACCCCTACTAGCTGACTTAAGTCACTTTGAGAACTTGAGATTAAATAAGTCAGGTGATATAAAACCAGTCTTGACCAATATTTCACTGTCATTATCAACAGCTTTTAATTGTTTAATGTTGTACATAGGACTCAGTTAAAAAGCAGATATTGATCTACTACATCACACTAAGCCAGACGGATCGGTATAGGATTTGTCTCTAGTTTTCAGTTAAAGACCTAGGCAATCTGCCAACACCAAGTTGCTTAAGCTATGAGGCAACTTGAGTATCTAGGAATATCTATACTAATATTATAAACGCGAAAGTTTGTAAGGATGGATGTTTGTTACTCTTTCACGCAAAAACTACTGAACGGATTTGGATAAAACTTAACAGGAATATAGCTATACATATATACATCAGAATAGCACATAGGCTACTATTTACCGCGATAACTGACATATACGCGGGCGGAGCCGCGGGCAACCACTAGTATTACCATATACATAAATGATAGCCTGTGGTAGCCTCTGGCCAGCCGTCGCTCGCAGATGTTCTGAATCTGTGAAATGATCCTTTATATCGTTCAGCACCGTCGAGTATGTTTGATATACAGATGAATATATCCTCCTCTACGCTGTATCATTCTTACTTCGGAGTACGCAGACAACAGCCGGCTACCTGCTTCTATCATTACACCTTGCATACGAGATCATTAGTTTCGAATATATACTTCTGATATCTTTCTTACTTGTATTATCTTTCTTAGCTCATTAAGCCAACTGTGTGTATAATAGTTAGCTATAATAGTTAGTTAGTTAGCATACAATACAATTATGAGTGTATAATACACTCATAATTGTATTGTATGCTCTGGATGTAAATAAAAAAAAAAGTGTCTAAAGCTTGACGGTTAATTTCCGTCAGGTTTTATTAGGCTTTTAAATTATGACTACTGCAGAAAGAAAATATATATACAACAGAAGCATGTCTGAATAAACGCTAACGAGATAAATTATACACACACACTTATAATTATAAAGCAAATTATACATCTAATAGAGCTGATTTTCCTAGTATTATTTTAAACGTTATACTGAAATGGAAACCTGTTCGAGTAATGGATTTCTCGTGTAAAATAAATGGGTTCCTTAATACATGAAAATATAGGTACATTCGACTAGTTTTCAAGAAACATCCATAAATAATTGGGTTTAAAAAAAGCGTTTTCTTTTACGAAGAAAGTTTTTAAGTTTATAATCAGTCTATTACTAAAGTCTTGGACCGATTCTATAAAGTTCAATCGTGACATTACAGAAATACATATTGTTGTTCCTTGCCCATCCTACGGTAGACAATTTTTTTTAGGATAAAATTAGCCTTTGTGCTACTTCAAACTATAATCTCTTTCCCATTTTTTTTTTCCACCACATGGTCCTTCGAAATTGCTATAAATACAGCACAAGGTGTAATTGAAACATTTCGTTTTCCGGTTGCCATTGACACCACATAATTATTGTGGTCTCGTCGCGTAAGTCCAATAACTTAGATTGCAGACACCTCTATTGGAAAAGGAAAAGAGAAACAAATAGAACCGGCTTAGTTTCATTGAAATTAGTTTGCGCCATTTTGAATGTAGCTCTTGAATAGTTTGTATTATAGTAAAGTGTTCTTTATTGCCTGTGTTTCAAGAAATCTCGCTCTGCCCGCGTGTATGTCGCATATCGTGGTAATCATTTTCGGGTTAACATATAGCATATGTACAAATAATGTTTATTTCTATTGGTAAAAGAATTTTCAAAATTGGTTCAGTAGATCCAGAGATTACCCCCCTACAACCTCTCGATTCACGAACTCATAAACTCACCTGTTTATAATATTTGTATAGATAAAGCACATAATGTATTATGGGGATGGAATGATAGTAAACGAAAATCTCCTCAATAGAAATTGCGCTGATAAAGTACTATGTAATTTTTCTGCTTTAAAAAACTGTAATTTAATTCAATGCAATACTTATTGTATTACTATTGTGTAGTGAGTATTTAGTATTTCAAGTATCTATTTATTGATATTTTTTTCATATAAAGAAAACTCTTTTTTGTTTTGACTACAGACGAAATGGCTGTCCCTGTGCTCATTTTACGTGGCAAATGCAAACAAACTTTGATGTTCCCTAAAGTTTATAATATACACCTGAGCTGCGTTATGGTAACCAGCCACAGAATCCAGATCCCTAGCAGTTTAATTCATTAATTCATACAAATACTCCTGTATGCAAGGATGAAATCTTTCCTGCCGCTAGTTAAATTACATCTGAGTCTGAATGAAGTAATCTACATCCACTTCCAGTCCAGGAAATTAAATGTCTTCAAGTAGTTTACGTAACAATTCAGCGTTATTGACTTTTGTCTCCGGTCGGTTGTGGAGCGCATTGTCGAGATCAAAATTGTCAGACCAAAGGCGATCGAACTACAAGAGAAGTGGTCGTTAATTGCGGTACCTGGTCGAGGATATTGCGGCAGATGGCCCGCAATATCCTTGACCAGGTGCTGCACACTGGCACTACGATTCTAATAACGTGCAATTTTACAGACAGGGATGTCTATTTATTTTTTGTCCTCTGTGCCGATATGACCGGCATTAAGGGTATATTTTTCGATATTTCCTATATCGAAAAATATTGAAATACGGTGAACCGTCATTTTTGTTTGAGGGATCTCTCTTACAAGAGGGACAGATTAAATTTCGCTTTCAATCCATGTCATTTCATACATACATGCGTACGAAACCGTCTGCTAATCAGACTAACACTTGTCCGGTTTTCCAGTATTTTTAAATACAATGTGATTCAAATTCATAGCAATGATACGTTTAGATCCGATATGAATATGGTCGTGATTTCGTCATCCCTAATACCACATATTGCGTACATCAAAGTAATCCTGTCAGCTTGCGGAACGCGTCACATTACCTAGGTCGTATTATGTAGGTGTTTGCACTAGAAGTGGGTTAGCTACAATAGCTTCCGCCCTTTTGCAAGCGCCTCGTCAGGTCATCGACTCGCCATTTCTGGTGCTTCACTTTTATGAAAAAAAATATGGTTATCATTGCACTAATTGAATTACATATTATAGACTAGCTCACCCATAGCACTTCGTACCGCCTTAGGGTTAAAAAAATGTGTTTAGTTAATAGCTGATGGTGACATACCGACAGCAGCGGCACCTGCCGGGTGTCATTGAAATATACACACGAAATTTTATCCAGTTGTTTAGAAGGAATTAGACGACAAACAACGTAAACAGAAGAATTGTATAATATTAAGATGTGGTACTAATACTTTTAAACACTAGAAATTATACCAGTAGTACCTTAATCTATACTATTATATAAAGCTGAAGAGTTTGTTTGTTTGAACGCCCTAATCTCAGGAACCGCTGGTCCGATTTTAAAAATTCTTTCAGTGTTGGATAGTACATTTATCGAGGAAGGCTATAGGCTATATATCATCACGCTACGACCAACAGGAGCGGAGCACCAATGAAAAATGTTTCAAAAACGGGGGAAAATTATCACGCTACGGGCAATAGGAGACGCAAACGAGGTTGCGTGGGACGGCTTAATAAACAGTACTCCAATTGTTACCTCCGCCTTACGGCGGGCACAAATAATAAAACTCTAAAGCGATATAACAATTTATTTCAATAATAAAAACTATATAAAACAAAAACTTTAACTTGATTAATAAATGGGTGTGAGGTTCCAAGCACTGGACGTCTTTATTTATATTGGGTCGAACCCTAAGCCACTTAACTAAGGAAGTCCTGTCCCGCAGCGTGGGGTCTTAAAGATGGTGACTGGCCGGTGACTGGCCGTGCAGGTCGATCTCCTGGTTTCTGATCCGTCGCGCACCGGTAGTACTGGAGACGGTGGCTGTTGACGCCAAAATGACTACTCTGCCTGATGGAAAGCATAAGCAGAATCCAAGAGTGGTGGTCACCATGCTCATTGCGAATGCAGACAATGCAGCATGACGACCCACACTATGGCGGCCTAGTGATGCTGCTGCATCTTTTAGTCTAGTCAACAAGTATGGAACTTGTTGACTAGACTAATTGGGCCTCCGGTCTCACACTCACCAACGAAACACGACAGCACGCTGTCATTTTACGTTGATTTTCTGTGCGAGGGTAGTACCGCCCCGGTCGAGCCGGCCCGTTCGTGCTGAAATCAGCGTCGCTCTACTACCTTTTTTCTATCCCAAGTCTGGTCGTTGGGTTCAACCCCAAATCTGGTCGTTGGGGTCAACCCCAAATCTGGTCGTTGGGGTCAACCCCAAATCTGGTCGTTGGGTTCAACCCCAAATCTGGTCGTTGGGTTCAGTTTCAGTAATAAAAACAGTACTTACTGGAAAGCCACAAATAGCCACGTATAGTCCGGCTCGACTGACGTGATACCACCTCACTGGAAAATGGAATATCTTCAACCGATTTTGCTGAAATTTTGCAAGCATATGTATACAGCGTGACAATACAATATTATAATGACATGGAGCTGATATTATGATGCTGGTGCTGGAGGGTGGCCATAGGAACTCTGTAAAGAAACGTCGCAACATCACCGAGTTTGGACTCGTTTGATTCGTCTCAAGGCATTACAGTAAAAGCTTTTTTTTTTAAATCTTTTTAAATTAATTTATTTCTCAGAAGATTACAAAAGATTTATAAACCCTTTTTTTATTTATTAATAGGAAACTCAACAGCTTTTTTACAATAATCATGACATATTTACATGTAATAATGATTCTAAAGCCTATTAGAGTTTCACGACATGTATACAGGAACTTGACATCATTATAATTAAAAACATTACGAAGTTAACAATTTAAATAAAAGAACAGAAAAAGTCTAAAACAAAGTAGCAACTACCGAAGTAGCAACTTTCATAATTAAATAGCTAGTAGATATATACTACATCATGAAGTTATAGTGTACTAGCTGCGCCCGCGACTTCGTCCGCGTGGAACAGTGACTTTGGGTAGCAGTTTTAATTATTAAGGCTAATATTATTTTAAAAATAAGACACACTTTTCACTGTTAAAAACATATTTAAGTATTAATATAAGTACATAAAATAAAAAGTATTTTGTATGAGCTTATTTCGACATTCGACATGGCCAAGGCTTTCAACCTGTTCTTCCACCGTTCGCTTCTCTCCGACCTCTAAGCATTCGGTCTGCCTCCTAGAGTCGTCTCTAGATTGACTCTTTTCTTCATCAGCGCCTTCGCATTCGGGTTCTTTGCGACGGACGGCGCGGCCTCTGTTATTCTGGAGGTAAACGCTAGCGTACCTCAGAATTCGGTCCTGTCGCCCAAGATGTTTCTTCTGCATGTCAATGACATATTAGCCCTTGGCAATATACATTGCTATGCAGACGGTAGCACAGTGCATGGGCGATATTATGGATACCCTGCAGCCAAGATAGTAGACGTTGAGG
This sequence comes from Diaphora mendica, assembly GCA_949125395.1. Taxonomy (NCBI): domain Eukaryota; kingdom Metazoa; phylum Arthropoda; class Insecta; order Lepidoptera; family Erebidae; genus Diaphora; species Diaphora mendica. Next base: position 28,439,998 of record OX421315.1, read on the forward strand.
AAAATGGATAGGAGCTTGTCGCTGAGCTTGACCGGGTTTTGAACCGCATTTAACAATGGGGTGATGAGAATCTGGTCCAGTTCAACGTTAAGAAAACACAGGTGTGCCCGTTCTCTACCAAAAAGTCTCCGTTGCAGCGGCAATCATACGCATTATCAACAGTCCCAATACTACCGATTCCTTTGAGCCTCTGCAGTTTCGGAGAGGTATCGCCTCTATGGCAGTCCTCTACCGCTTTACCATGGAGAGTGTTCTGAAGCGTTCTTCCAACTGATCCCACCTTCTCCCTTCCTCTACAGAACAACACGTGCTGGTCTTGGAAGTCACCGCCTCAGTCTTAGAAATACAATTCAGAGGTAGTAGAGCCACGCTGATTACAGCACGAACGGGCCGGCTCGACCGGGGCGGTACTACCCTCGCACAGAAAATCAACGTAAAATGACAGCGTTCGTGCTGTCGTGTTTCGTTGGTGAGTGCGAGACCGGGGGCCCAATTAGTCTAGTCAACAAGTTTCATACTTGTTGACTGGACTAAAAGATGCAGTAGCATCACTAGGCCGCCATAGTGTGGGTCGCCATACTGCACTGTCTGCATTCGCAGTGAGTATGGTGACCACCACTCTTGGATTCTGCTTATGTTTTCCATCAGGCAGAGCAGAGTCATTTTGGCGGGCCAAACATAAAAAAAAAAAAAAAAAAAATACGCTCTCGAACCAAACGGTTTGGTTCTGCATTGTCTGCTTTCACAGCGAGTATGGTTGCCTCCACTGTTGGATTCTGCTTGAGTTTTCCCTCAGTCTGAGCAAATTCTCAATTTTTTCAATTTTAAAATACTACGTTTTTGATTTGCCATCCTTTGTCAAAATATAGTGATTTAGCTGATTTGATACAGGCGATTGTGCTGCCCATTTGAAAAACATGTTTTTTTTTTTAAATGAACTGCAACTTTAACCGTCTGTCTTTGGGCTTTGATAGTTGGTAGTGCAAAGTATCCGGCGGGATTTAAACACAAAAAAAAGCAAAAGGGGTACGCCGCAAGATGAAATAAATTCCTGTATGAAACATATGTATTATGGGTACATGTTAAAAAGTTTTGTCTTACTACAATTATGCGAGTACAACTTCACAATGATTAATGAGCAGTGTCAATATGCAAATGCTCTTCTAAAAATAGGAGATGATTGTATGCCAAATGACAGTAACGACATGATTACACTGAGACGTGAGTTCTGGTATATGATAGCACACATGATCTAAAAATAATATCTATTCTGATCCGCCGACTAATGAGACAGTTATCAAATAAACGAACGGATCATGTCAGACGTGGAGGAAGATGTTAACGAATACCTCTCAGGAAACAATGCAAGGGAAACTGAACCATCCTTTCCTTCGGATTTTTTCACGAAGAAAATTATTTGAATAAACAAAAAATCATGTAAACAAATCGAATCCTAGTGAATAATAACGAATTTGTAGTAGCAAAATTCAACATCCGCATGCGGCACAGTCGTCTGCCCTCACATGTCTGCCCGTTCGGGTAATAACACTTAAGCATATTGTGATAACTCAGTAAATGTTACATCTGAATAGCTCTAATATTTTGTCTCCTGTCCCAAACTCATGAACCATTTTCGCAAACCTTGCATCATCATCATCAGCCTATCGCAGTCCACTGCTGGACATAGGCCTTGCCTTGCCTTTCCTTCACAAACCTTGCATATTTCCATACAAACTTTCATCCCCTAATGCTATTTTACCTTGATCTTAAAATTTTATTTATTTTATTATAAATTTAATTATTATTTTATGGAAGCCTTTATGGATAGCCTTCCTCGATAAATGGGCTATCTAACACTGAAATAAGTTTTCAAATTGGACCAGTAGTTCCTGAGATTAGCGCGTTCAAACAAATAAACAAACTCTTCAGCTTTATATATTAGTATAGATGTATTTATTATACTCTTCTAAGATCTAATACTCATAATTAACAACACAATTATTTAGATAAAGATTAATATTACGCATTATGTTGATAAAAACTCTTTGGCAAATAACTCATTATTAGGTACCAACTCTTAGCGTCTTATACTCGTGATAACTTCTAAACGAAATGTCGGATTGGGATGAAACAAAAAGTATTTTACTTCTACATAAATACCCTTGATAACATAAAGCTTAATTTGGATAAGGATTAATATTACGATACACATTTAACGTAGTTTCTTTCTTCAGACGATTTAATATTTTTTTCGAACACAAAAGCGGTTATTGTGACTAAACCATGATAGCTAGATATATGCTCTCGCGGACTTTTTTGTAGATCTTAATGGGTCCTACAAACCCGTAATACATTATTTTGTTCTATTGTCAATAGTCTTTGCAGCACACGCAAAAATAGGTTTTCGATTTCACACCTTGGATTAGAAAATAGCAATTTTCTTACGGATCCCTAATTTTTTTGAAAATAAAATATAGCCTATAGCCTTCCTCAATAAATGGACTATCCAACACTGAAAGAATTTTTCAAATCGGACCAGTAGTTCCTGAGATTAGCGCGTTCAAACAAACAAACAAACTCTGCAGCTTTATAATATTAGTATAGATGTGCATGTTTGAACGCAATTTTTTTGTTCCAAGAAAATACTTGATGAAAAATTATAATTAGAATGAAATAAGGTAATAGAAATTGAACTATTCTGACTGAGAGAGCCACGCTTCGGCATGAACGGGCGGCTCGACCGGAGTGATAAACAAAAAATCCCACGGCCTCACATAAAAACCGGTGTGAAATAGTGCTTGCGCTGTGTTTAACCGAGTGAGTGAGGATACCGGAGGCCCATACCCTAATCCCCTACCCCTACCTCCTCCCCCATCCCCAAAAGGCCGGCAACGCACTTGTGAAGCTTCTGGTGTTGCAGGTTTCCATGGGCGGCGGTAATCGCTTACTATCAGGCGATACATACGTTTCTCGTTTGCCCGCCTATTCCATTAAAAAATAAATACACAATTAAATCGAACTTCTGTTGTATAGGTACCTACAATGAGAATATAAATAGAACAGTATTTATTACTATTTATATAATCAATTGTGTATATAGGTACAATGCATTATTACTGTGGTAAAGTTATAGATATTATAAAAAAAACCCGGGAAATGGGTGTATTTTATTGCTGTGCCTACTGCCTAAGCCTGTTTTCATAGGGAAGTGATAATACAATTATTTATACCTATTAATATTTATATTATCGCTTCCGTATGGTCACAGGCTTTAATTGTACTAACCACAATTACGCATCAATAGGTCAATTATGGCTAATAGTTATGATATTTAGAATTTCATGAATAAGGTAACTAAAAAATATTTCAAAGAAACGTGAATAAAATTATGCTTTTACCACATAGCAATGAACTAATTACATTATTTGTTGAAACATGGTTTGTTTTTCTTGAAAATTGGTTAAATTTAGGAGACGACAAAAATATGTTTATTAAGATTCACTAACAATGAGTGAATTGCCCACCGATTGCTACTTAATCAATAAAAACATCAAGTTATTCCCAAATCACATTTTCCTTATTACCATTCCTGAAAATACTAATATCATCCCTTGTATAAATACTTATGCTGTTTCCCGAGTAACAAGGCACTGGTCTGAACTTAAAAGAAAACTTTTATATAACGACATAAAACAATAATTTAAAAAGTCTTTAAAATCTATAATTGACACTATTATTTTTTGTCCAAACAGATATCGATGGATCAAAAACGGCAAGTCATTCGAGTACACCAGCTACGACAATAGAATCTCACAGCAATCTGGACGAGGTACTCTGGTGGTCAGCCAGCCTCGGGATGAAGATCTCGGTCAATATCAGTGCTTCGCCTACAACGAGTGGGGAACAGCCGCTTCGAACTCCGTATTCGTACGCCGAGCGGAACTCAACTCATTTAAGGAGACTGACAGTCAACAATCTATTGTTGCCGAAGAAGGAAAACCTTTCAAACTCACTTGTGAACCACCCGATGGTCATCCAAAACCTAAAGTCTACTGGATGTTGCAAGGCGATCAATTCCAACTCAAGACGATCAATAACTCCCGTATGACTTTAGATCCTGAAGGCAACTTGTGGTTCTCGAACGTAACTCGCTATGACGCTAGTGAGAACTTTGCATACATTTGTACTGCGAATTCCATCTTTAGAAATGAGTACAAGTTTGGTAACAAGATCTACTTGCAAGTGACGCAGACTGGTATTTCGCCTACTTTGAACAAGCATGAGCCTGTGCGACAGTACACCACCAGGAAGGTAGAAAAAGCCATGAAGGGAAAGAGGGTAGAGCTGTATTGCATTTATGGTGGAACGTGAGTATTATTTTTATATTATCTGTAAAGTAGTTTCTTAAATTGATCAAAATTAACTAGCTCAGCTGAGGCAGTAGGAAGCTCATCAATTGAGTTCCTAAGTGAATACAGTTATCATTGAATCATTTTAGGTAACCCTAAATTGTGATCAGCTCTTTCACTTCACTGATGTCAACTTAAGTTCAGTAAATAATAGTGAATATGATTACTAGTGTGTAAATTTCTTTGTGAGGTGGTAAAATTTGCTGTTTAAATTCCTATCGCGTTTGGCTAAAACCTTATATGAAATGAAATTCTACTTTTGTACTACCAACGTTAGTGGCCTGAGATCTGATTAAACTCCTTTATTACTACACTCTCAACATGCACTATAAACTGTTGACCTACAGCGCCCCCGTCCGCGCATGAGTGGCGGCGAGTGGGCTATCCTCTATCATATTACATGTGCCGTTAAACCGACCACATTTCGGTCTGTTTATGAAAGGATGTAGTCGTAAATTCCAAGGTTATATGGATATGCAGATGTTTGCTATTTCGTTAACGATATTAGCGAAATACGAACGAAGTTACTGAATTTTATCTATATTTAACATTTAACCTTGATCGGGTATTAATACCTACCTTTGTTGCTGGAATTCAGCAAAAAAGACAAAGCCTTAGCGAGCATAAGTTTATAAGATTGTAACTTAAAGTTTTTGTGTCTACTGTTGCCATTTGTGTATAGAAAGATCTCTAAATACCATTTACATTTGAGCCCCATATACTTGTCAGCTTGCTTGCCAATTTCCTAACTGACAACAGAGTCGTCAGAAAAGGTGATCTAATAAGAGTTTATGAATTTGTAAATTGTGGATATGGACTCGTCTACCCGTCTACGTAACAATAGACACAATTTCAGATATATCTCGTGATTTCATTACACCCCCGGGTGTAATGTCAAAGATAGATGTTTTTTATGTAGTAGCTGCCAAAATGACTCTATTCCGCCTGATGGAACTTCGTTACGCCTCTATCCTCATTGCGGACGAGGACAACATGGTGACACACATGTAGTGTTTTGTAAAATTAGACTAAATAATTCAATTACCAGTCTTTACCTAACCCTATTTTATTAAATGAAGAACGAAAGGAAGCATTGTCCTTTTATTTGTCAGTTCGATAACTATATTTAAAAAATATTATTTCACACAGGCCCTTACCCCAAATTGTATGGAAGAAGAACGGTCGCAGCATTCTGTCGTCTCAAGGCATAACTCAAGACAATTACGGGAAGACCTTAGTGATCAAGTACCCCACATATGAAGACCAGGGCACGTACACGTGCGAAGTGAGCAACGGTGTTGGCACCGCACAATCTTACTCCATCACTCTCAATATTGAAGGTAAGAATTTATATAGGATTTTTTTTGTGTCATTTTATCATCTTTCGAGAGTTGGCCGGTTCGGTAGTAACTGGAGCCAGAAGTCGTAGAATCGATTCCCACCCTGAACAGTCTATATATATAAAAGCGAAATAGGTAGGTTCCTTATAGGGTGTAGACATCCGCTAAGAACGGATTTTACGAAACTCCACCCCTAAGGGGGTAAAACGAGGATTGGACGATTGTATGAAAGTCCTATGTTTTTGAAGTAAGAGACTTGAAAATTAAAATGTATGCTCTATAGATGGTGTGGAGGTGTACTAATAATGTATCTTTAAAATCAACCCCCTTTTGAGGTTAAAACGGGGGATGGTAGTTTTGACGCAAACGAGGTTGCGTGGGTCAGCTAATAAATATATAGATTTAAACGGGCTAATTGAAACACTACGCAATTGCGGTCTACTATTTTTGTAGCGTTTCCAGGTTACTATTTTAATGGCATATTGATAGAGGGTTTGAATAATAAAATTACATAATTAAAAGACATTTACCCTACTATCATCTCCTTTCTCATTCTCTTTTATTTTTAAAGGCCGGATTACATCGTTTAAATTTACAAAGGCTGTTTAATGAGCTAATAATTATTCATCGAATATCGTCATGATCTATGTGATTAATATTCGATTATGAATAACAAAGCACCGTCTCTATTGTATCAGCTTGTTTTTGGTGTCTATTATGGAACGGCTATCTTAAAATACATCAGCATTTAGGGTTCCGTGCTCCTAACAAGGAGTCCTCAAGCTTTTGTCACAAAAATTTTCCGTTCGCGACTTAGCTGAGTGTGACTATTATTATCAGAGACCTGACATTTTGATTGGCTTCAGTTTACCAATCTAATCTAGGCAAAAAAATGCAGTTGGAACAATTTTTTTCTCATCTATCTCATGGTGTCGGATACGGTACTGACATTAGACATGAAAGCTGACAGGCATTAAAGAACTGTGACGTTTAGATAAAGGCTTTCTATCAAAATGTAATTCTTACAAAATGTTATAATGACTTTTTACTCATTAATTTTTAAGCATAGTTGGACATCGTTTACTACTTTTTCAAAATATCTTTGTAAAATACCTCTGGACTTTTTAGGGTTCCGTGCCAAAGGCAAAAAACGGAACCCTTATAGATTCGTCATGTCTGTCTGTCCGTCAAGCCACATCGTTCCGAAACTATAAAAACTATAATGTTGAAACTTGGTAAGTAGATGTATTCTGTGAACCACATTTAGATTTTCACACAAAAATAAAAAGAAACAATAATTTTTTTGGGTCCCCATACATAGGATTGAAACTCAAAAATTTTTTTTTCATCAAACCCATACGTGTATCTATGGATAGGTCTTCAAAAATGATATTGAGGTTTCTAATATCATTTTTTTCTAAACTGAATAGTTTGCGCGAGAGACACTTCCAAAGTGGTAAAAGTGGTGTCCCCCCCCTGTAACTTCTAAAATAAGAGAATGATAAAACTAAAAAATTATATATGATGTACATTGCCATGTAAACTTCCACTGAAAATTGGTTTGAACGAAATCTAGTAAGTAGTTTTTTTTAATACGTCATAAATCGTAAACTGCAATTTACCTTTCATTCAATAAACACAAAAATAAAATATAAATTATATTATGTTACTTGCTGCTGCTGCTGCTGCTGGAACCCTTCATGGGCGCTTTTTTTGTCCTAGTTTTTTTTACAAAGTCTGCTTATTAATTGGTTAAGAAGACCGAAACTAACGAAAACTGTAACAGTTTCAATATTCTGTTAGCGTCGCCGCGTCGTATAAACAATGAAGGCAACATTGTGCCAAATATAGGAGTTTCCCTACACCACCTACGCCATTTCCGCAATGCTAATTCATAATTGGAAGTGCAAGGGCCGGCGCCATAATGAACACGTTATTTATTGTGTCATGAGCGTCATTTCCGCTTTGTAAGTTTTCAAATTTAACCTGCATTGATTTGTTATTTCGTCGTTTATGCATAGAGCTGTTTCTTTATAGTTTGTTGTAGGCTTATAAAATTATTAGATAAGGAGTGCGGACGAATTCGGTATGAATATAATAATGCATTAATTCATTGAAATATAAATTCGTATAATACACACTATCTAATCTAACTTTTAAAATTATATTATAGATAGATATATTTAATAACGGCTTGGGAAAATTTAAGAAATGCATCTTAGAACACCTCCTAGGTTGAGTTGACGTATCTCATTTTATTTTTTATTTTTTTATTTTGTTTTGTTTATTTGTTTCATCTCATTTTGTTTAATTTATTTAATTGATTTGCTTTAATCTGTTTCTTGTAAGGGGGAGAGATAGTTTATTGTGATGTTGTTTGATTGTGTTTGTATATGTTATTCTAAATTTGTGAACCCGCTTTAACCGTACATAAAGCATGCTAAATTCACCTATAATTGGTCAAACAATTAGAAGGATACATTATTTTTATTTTTTATTATATTGTTGTGACTGTTGGTGAATCTTTACTAAATAAATTAATACATAAAAAAAATTGTGAACAATATCAGAGACTAGCCTTTGTCCGCTGCTCCACCTGCGTGTATATAGTACATATAAAAAAAAACCAAAAAAACCGATGAAATTGAGAACCTCCTCCTTTTGGAAGTCGGTTAAAAAAGACTGTGTTATTCCTTTTTATTTTAAAAGACTACTCAGTTATTCTGATGTCTAAGCTATATGTATAACTGCAAGGTTTCATATAAAACCGTTCATTAGTTTTTGCGCGAAAGAGTAACAAACATCCATACATTTTCATAAACTTGCATTTTATAATATTAGTAGGAAATAGGATAGATTTTATTTTGTGTGAAATATCTGAAGTGAGTCATCTAATTACGAAATGGCAAAAGTTGATCCTTTTCAATAAAATCAGCATTATTGTCTTTAATGACATCATCAGTATAACGTCACGATTTAAATTAGACCGGTCCACACATGGATCAACCAGAAATAATAATAGCTTTTAGACAATAAGACGCTTACGACTATGAAATATAGCTTTTGAATGTCAATTTTTGTCGAGTTAAGGCGCGTCTCCACCGAAATTTGACAACACAAAAATTGCCAATTTATGTTCGGTGGAGACTCGGTTTTACAGAAACTTTTGTCACCAACACGTGTTGACAACACTAAAATTGTCAACTTTTCTTCGGTGGAGACCCAGCTCCAGGAACACATGACGAGGGTTGACGTTTTCAGCTCACATATTTCTCTTTTTTTATTCAGTATTCGCTACTGGTTCATATAATATGGATCACAAGTTGGTCCACATCAAATATTCTCCCTGCCAAAAGTAGTAAATGATGTCATCGGTGACGAGGTCGGTTTTCTCATCAAAAATGTTAAGTTTTTTATATGTAACGAATAAATTTAAAAACATATTCGTTTTTACATTATGCATTGGAATAATTTCATCAGCTTTAAAGTAAATCTGTATATTAATAAGTGAAGCAAAAAAAAACCTTTTTACGAAAATTATGTGAACGGAGGACCATGAAATTTAGCGCAGTTAAATTTTATATGCAAGATAAAGGTTTACAAAAAGCTTAAAAATATTAATAATTTAACTAAATAATTAAATGAGTTATGTTCAAATTCCGACCACTGGTAATACATGATGATGATATAAAACAATTAAGAAATCTGGACGAATCAACCGTATCGAATTTCTTATGGCTTCGCAACTGTTAACTGACCACCCAAGTACTTATCGTATGGAAGGAGTGTACGAAAGTTTTGCTTAAGAACAAATCATAGTAAACTCGAGGACTGTAGAAGTAGATGGTGTCTACAGCGTATTGCTCTCAAATCTCAATGTCCATGCACGCCAAGTTCCAACTATATAGAACTATAACACACTGATTTATCTATCAATCAAAGTCAGAATAATAATCCGATGAAGCTTGCCATCACCTTGATTTGGCTGTACGAGGTAAACAGGGTCGAATTCGCACTCGTTCGAATTGTATCTAACTTGGTTAAGTCCCAGCAAAATAACTACTTCAGTAATGAGCTAACACGACTTTTTCTACATCTCGTTGCCTCGTAAAAGTCTACGCTGGTTGAGAGAACTCATATCTAGAGCTACATTGACACATTTTAATTTTCATACGTGTTAGCGCGCGATTGTTTAAGTTTATCCTGGCTTGATACTTGTGCTACAAAACTTCAGTTTTTTACCCGACTACGGCTAAGCCAAAGAAGGGTTATGATTTTGACAGGCTATGTATGTAAGTATGTTCGTCTGTTCTCTGATAGCTCCTCAACTACTTATTAGAACTGGACAAATGAGGTATCTTTAGAAGCGTCTTGATCGTCCGCTGGTTATAGGCTATACGACGTGTCACTGATACTAATTTCGCGCGACTAATTAAACACTTTACCAACGCGTGACTACGGCTTTTCACACTTGTTTCATACTTCTTCAGCGTCGTTTTTTGTCGTAGCTGGGTTTTAGTTTTTACTTTTTTTTATTGCAGGTAATCTCTATGAGATCTGAAGGTTTAGTTTTTTACTGCAGCAACGCGCATTTGATGCACCAGGTGTTTCCATTGCATTACCATAATCAAAGCTATGATAATCACTCCCATTAAAAATATCAATACCCTTTTATATAAAATCATTAGTAATGTTGTCTTTGTGATTGAAACCTCCATTGACAGTTATTTTATACCTATTTACAGTTTTGATTGCTATAAAAATCATAGAAGAAGTTGTTTTTTCTCACAAACACTACTAACACAGTAGGAATTTCGACGCCAATAATTTCGATAATGTAACAATCGACGTCACATTTCGTTTCAACCAATAGGACGCGTTTTGCAGGTTTGAATTTCCATCCCTTAATTTTCACTTTTTATTTAATATTTTCTGGGTTTAAATAATCACTAAATAAAAAAAATACCATTTATGTAAATTGTAAAGACAATAAAGAATCTAGAAAAAAATGTTTGAGACAAATAAAAATTTTATGCATATTCCCTATTGGAGTAACAGAGTTAGATACTGGCTGTCTTTTGCTTCGCTAAGTTTTGTGGGTTCAATTTGAAGTTTTTTTTTTTAATTTATTTAGTAATGAGGTTTTTTAACAATAGTTTCTTAAATACTAGTCTCGCCAAACTTTGGCGTTTGATCGCGAGATGCGCCCTTTTTTACAATAATTATCACTATAGTCCTGTTTGCTATTTATATATACATGTAGATGAGATCGTTGTTCTGAGTCTGGGTGTTCTTTGTGTGCGTTTCATTGCGTTTTCATTATGATACAGAAAGCTTAGTGCTGCTGTCTTTAAAAAATCCAATATTTTGACGTTTGTAATATAAATAAAATTTGTACACAATCCTATGTGCACTTTTCAGCTAACTGTACTTACGGTTTCGTATATTTACTGAAGTGATTATAGGAAATATTTGTTACAAAACTGTCCCAACTCGACACCTCAACCTCAAGTTACAGTTACAATAGCTAGGGTTGCCAAATTTAAGTTACTTTAGATACAAACATTGAGAAAAACAAAGTTATACAAATATTTTACCAAGACTAAATTCCGCCTCACTTTATGAATAAAAAACATCATTTTTATAAAATAAAGTAATACTTAGCGACTTAGAGGATTTATTTATCTTTGCGTCCTTTCCAAATAGGTCAGTTCTGAATAAACTTGGATGCGGGATAAAAATTTAAATGAAGAGTTTGCCAAACTTCATATAATTTCTACTTGGCAAAATATTAAATTTGTATCTCAAACTTTATTCAAATGTGGCCTTTTCAATTTTTTTTGAATTTCACCAAGATTTGTATGTCAACTGTTTAAGTTTCCACGTGAGACTCCTGACCTATTTTCATCAATTTTTCCACGTGACAACCCTATATGTGATTCTGCTGTTTACGAGTGAACGAATGTCCACTGTGACGCAATACACTTGTCATGCATACAAATAACTCGGTCACCCAGTTGCAGCCTGGCCCTTTTATATTGCCGTCCTTCTTATTATAGAATGGTCATTTTATATATGTATATGTAATTGCCACTTTATTAATTATTGTATTACGTGTCGTCCGTGACAAAAATTTTCATATATTTCGAACGTAACATTGTTTGGTGATTCTCTGTAGTTACATTTGAAAAAATAACACGATCGATGAAGGTTTACCACCTCAACATATATTTTATATCAGTTTTCCACCTACTGTCAAAGTAATTCTAATTTTAAATAGTTTTTTTTTAAGATAAGCCGTGTCCAGGTGTACTTAGGTTATCGCAGAAGCAGGCCGAATGTTTGTTTACCAATTTTAAGAAAAAAAGAAATTGAGTCTCTCAAATTGTTATGGATCTACTAGCTAATCCAGCAAACGTTGTTATGCCATAAAAAAATGGGGTATAAAAAATAGATGTTGGTCGATTCTCAGACCTACCCGATATGCACACCAAATTTCATAAAAATCGGTCCAGCCGTTTCAGAGGAGTATGGTAAGTAACATTGTGACACGAGAATTTTATATATAAAATGTACATATTTATTTTTTTATAATTAGGTTTTGTTTGTACATTGCGTTTAAGCTAGATAATCTTACTTACTGTGTAAGTGTGTACTTCGAATTATGAACGGCAAATACACACTCTTACTTACGGTGAATGAAAACCTACCGTCAGACCCTCTTTAACCAAACATCAATCATTTTCGCTTGACAAATGCTTTTCATTCGCGTTATTTATTCCTTACTTTTTTACTTACGGATACACCGAATAATATTTTTTTAGATCCCTGACGTTCCTGTTGGCATAATATAAAACACGCTACAAGAAAATAAATTTTACATTCGTACATTACATTTTCCGCCGCTTTCAACATGTAAAACTACTTCACAAAATGTCGAGACTTTTGCAAAAAGTTTTGTAAGAACCTCGTGTGCAAAGCCTCGGGCTGTCTGCATTTGCAGTATCTACATTTGTCGAGTTTCGCCTTCAATTTGTCTAGATTGCGAGCACTTGACTGTGAGCAACTTGGTGTAATCGCGCCAGCCATTGTTGTAGGTACGACTCGGGAACGACTTCCCGATTTTAATAAAGGTAAACAGGAATGGAGGTATGATGTTTTGTTAGAAGTGGATCGGATCAATACACTCAGAGCTGTGTTTGTTTTCTAGTCGAAATTGTAATTTAATATTGGCATTTAACTATGTATTGTATGTTAAGAATTATTGTCAGTCATTGTTTATCCAAGCTTACGAAAATCATTGAGAGGCTTGTCCATGGTTAGAGCTATATCCTTATATAAGGCTAAATGCTCAGCATGTCCGAAGTCCGCCAATGCACCAAATTTGCATGAAGTATAAAATACCTAAATAATAAATGCTGTTACCATCCTGTTTATGACTGAGGAAAGTGGCGAATATAACTTTTTTGCTATTATATTTTTAAAGTATTTAGGTGGAAGTGATTTATCCTAGAACTTCAAATGAATTTGAGTTATAAACATAGTGTGGAAATAATGTTTATACCTTCTACATTATATTAGAATCAGCGTTGCCAGTGAAATCGGGATTTTGAGACTTTTTATTTAGTTAAAAAAGCGGGATTCTTTCGCCGAAAGCCGGACAAAGTTAAAAAAACGTATCAACGTATCGCATGTACCTAATCAGAAATTACGACACATGAGTAAGAGTGACAAAAAAAAAGGTCATTCGCAAATTTTTTGTTTTTCTGCTACATATTATCCCTAATTCGTGAAAGAACTAGTGGCATTTTTATTTTTTTATTGCCTGCCAATTTTATTGCACTACGGCTAACTAACTTCACTTTGGGCGTCCGGCCAGTTATACCCAAAAAGCGGGAACAAACCTGTCCCGCGCCGGACATAATGATTTTGATTCAAACAGCGGGACGTCCCGCTAAAATCGGGACATCTGGCAACGCTGATTAAAATTTACTAGAAACTATAAAAACAATTAGAAGCTTCCTCTTCACGCATGGAAAACTTACTACTACGTACTGTTGTTGTACATATATGAGCCTGCCAAAGTGACTATTCTGACTGATGGAAAGCATGAGCAGAATTCAAGAGTAATGGTCACCATATTTACTGCAACAAAACAGCGTGGTGAACGATACTATAGCGGCCTATTGAGATGCTTCAGCATTATTGGGTCTACGGTCTCACACTACCAATTAATCACGATTTGTGTCTACTTTGATATATATTTTTTAATAATAGTAGTAAGAGCTAGTACGTTAGCTAGGCATGGGTTACCCTTCGACTTTTCGGAGAATTATTGCACTAGAATATTGATATAATCACTTTACTTCGAAAGCGCATTTTGTGTAATAGGTGCACAGGGGAGAATACTGTTTACTACGTCGATACGTTTTGGTACACCCCAGGGAAATTATAGGGGAAATTTAAGTGTACATTCTAATATTTTATTGACCGGTATGTCTAACAGGGATGCAGCGCTGAAAGCGAATGCGATTTTCAGACATAAATCTTAATCGATAAGATAATCCTTGTAGGCGAGTTTATTTATTTGTAGTCAAATAACAATTATGCTTTTGTCAAATAATAAATCAGGAAAAAAAAAGTTTTTAGTACCTACTTTAATTATAAGCTCGATTGTCGGCACTTGATGGAACTTTTTTTATTATGGAATATGCGGGTAAACGAGCAGACGTATCGCCTGATGGTAAGCGATTACCGCCGCCCATGGACACTTGCAACACCAGAGACGTCACAAGTGCGTTGCCGGCCTTTGGGGGATGGGGAGATAAACTGAGGGGAGTGGGGATGGGTATGGGCCTCCGGTATCCTCACTCACTCGGTGAAACACAGCGCAAGCACTATTTCACACCGGTTTTCTGTGAGGCCGTGGTATCACTCCGGTCGAGCCGGCCCATTTATGCCGAAGCGTGGCTCTCCCACGGTTCAAACTTGTTGCAATATATTTTAGAATCAAACTCACTTGTACTTAATCCACAATTTTAATTAAGTTTACATCTGACCGGTTTCGCCTTTAGGCTATGTATATGTCTTTGACGTGATGTTTTTTCCTTTTAGTTTGAAACATCTTACAGACTGCGGCCATCTTATCCCAAATAATATCAGACTGCGCTGTAGTACCATGTCTGATAAATATACTTATATATTTTAAATACATACTAATTATAAATACACAATAATTTTCATGTGTTTGAATCGAACTCAAGACTTATCTTTGCAGTCAGGAACACTAACCTGTTTTTTCTTTATAGTTTGTAGACTTCAGCGGAGTTAATTTACCGTAGTCTATGTACTAGGTATTATTTTGTAACTTCAGTACATACATATTATATTTTTAAATACATATTTCGGACATCTAATACACAACGCCATCTAGTCACAAGCTAAGCACAGCTTGTATTATGAATACTAGACAACTGATATAAATACATATATACTTTTTTGTAAAAACATAGGTACATAATTATAAATATAAAAACACCCAAACTCCGAAACAAATATTTGCAGATCATACAAACATTTGATCCGACCCGGGAATCGAACCCGAGAGTACCGAGACCTCAAGCGAAGACACTGGCCCTTGAAATACAGTTTAAACTAGTTGAGCGGCCAGAGAATTCACATTTAATGGAACTAACTTTGTGTCAATAAATAAATTATCAAGTACAACAGTCGCATAGGCTACCGCTTCGCCACCGAGGCAGTCCGTATAATCATTATATAAATAATCATAATATTATACAGTCTATACTAATCATTTTTTTCTTCCTTTCTCCTAGCTGCACCATTCTTCACGGTTGAGCCAGAATTCCAGAACAAGGCTGAAGGCGAGACTGCCGAGATAAAATGCGAGGCTGAAGGTACTCCAGTCCCGAAAATCACGTGGATCCACAACGGCAAACCTATCGAGCAAGCGGAGCCGAACGACAGGAGACAGGTTACCGCCAACTCGATCATCATCACCAACCTGGTGAAGAAGGACACTGGAAACTATGGCTGCAACGCCACCAGCTCCATCGGATACGCTTACAAGGATGTCTACATCAACGTTCAATGTGAGTACCTAGCTTTTTTATCTTCTGATTTCAGATCTGCTTTTTACTTGATGGTTGTAGATGCGATTTAAATTTTTTTCTAGGTGTGTTTCTTTTTTCAGCATTTATTTTAGGGGCGTTTTTTATAAAAAAATATTACGTTTCCCGTTATCTTTTCATTTTTCTTGTACACAAACCTTGTCCTAACAATAACGAACACATAAAAAAAAAAAAAAAAATTGGTACAGCCGATCGGAAGATAAGCGCGTACATACATTTCGGCGATTCATTTTTATTATTATAGATTTAATTTGTACGTTAGGCGAAATATCTTCAAAATAGAATCTACGCATATATATTTTAATTTTTAATGTATTTCATATTACTGAAATAATACTGAATTAAAGATACTCGTTTTACTACGACATAGGTATATTGATAGAATTCAAGTAAGGTTGTTTATTTTCATTATTGCCACAAATGATTTTGCAAATCAGTGCAAATGAATTGACTAAGCGTTGAACGATTAACTTTGAGCGTGTTCTAAGTTTGGAGCTATTAGTAGCACTTTTTGCCGAATTCGATTTAGATAGACTGTGTAGAAATTATACTTTAGTGTGTTAAAATCAATATTATAGTCGGTAAAAAATAGGTTAATGAACAATATGTTCTACCTCCTCCGGTCTAGGTTCAGCGTGTCTCTTACGCGACCGTTAAAAAATGGAGCACGATGGGCCCCTTAACTTAATCGGTTCATCTTTTTTGTGATCGAACCAATATCTCCATTTTCCATCTTTTCCTGTATATAATATCCATCGATAACACTGACTGACTGCGCTTGACTGCACGGTTGGCCTAGTGGTTTAAGCGATTAGAGGAGCGTACCGTCGTGTACGAGGACCGAGAGGGCGTCTTGAGACGGCGACCCATGTCGTGCGGCGTTCCGCAGGGGTCTGTCCTTGGATCACTCCTGTGGAGCGTGGGATACGACTGGGTCCTACGAGGTCGTCTCCCCCCCGGGCTGGGCGTAATTTGTTACGCCGATGACACGCTTGTCACAGCCCGGGGGGCGAACTTCCAAGAGGCGGCGCGCCTGGCCACCTGGGGTGTTCCTCTGGTGGTCGGGCGCATCGAGGCGCTGGGATTACGGGTGGCCCTGGACAAGACGGAGGCCCTACTATTTCATGGGCCCCGTCGTGGTCCGCCCCCCGGCGCCTCCATAGTGGTCAACTCGGTCCTCGTAGCGGTTCGGGCCCAGATGAGGTATCTGGGCCTGATCCTCGACGGTAGCTGGCTCTTCGACGAGCACTTCCGACAGCTTGGTCCGAAGCTGGTCGACGCTGCCTCCGCCCTTGGGCGACTTTTGCCCAATTTGGGTGGAGCCAGTCGCAGTCGCAGAGTCGCAACGCGACTCCTGTACACGGGGTATGTCCGGTCGATGGCGCTGTATGGTGCACCGGTGTGGGTGGCGGCTCTGACTGCCCTAAATAAGGCCCGCCTCTGGCGGCCTCAGAGGGTATTGGCAGTCAGAGCCATACGCGGATACCGCACGGTGTCGACCGAGGCGGCGTGCGCCTTGGCCGGAACACCCCCGTGGGATTTGGAGGCGGAAGTGCTCGTCGAAGTTTATCGACGGGTGGCTGAGTATCGGGCGGAGTATGGCTATCGCCCTCCGCCCGAAGAGGTACGCGAATGGCGTGAAGCCGCTCGTCGAACCACTATGGACAGGTGGTCGTTCCGGCTGGAGACTCCACGCGCTGGACTCGGCCCAGCATACGCTGGCGATTTGCCCCGCTTGGGCGTCGCAGCGCATCGGAGGAGATCTCTCGCTACCGGCCGTCATACGCTCCATGGCCGGTAGCGACAGCAGTTTTACAGCGGTCGCAACCTTCTGCGAAGACGTAATCTCGCAGAAGGAGGTGGCGGTGAAGGCCCGGGAGGACGATATCCACTCGGACCCAATCCGCCGCCGGCGAACCGGGCGGCGGAGGCGCGCCTCATGCCGCCCTGAGTGTGGCCGCGGATGGTCGGGACGGGCTTTCCCTTCCATCCGCTCTAGTGGCCGCCCGCGAGGAGGCGACGTTACGCGTGTGCCGTACGTCGCCTAAATTGGGATTGTAACAGCTGACGGTGCCCGCTTTTGTGCAGGCAAGCGCTGGGAGGGGTCCGGACGTGTTAATAACTGCAGTTCCCGGATTCCTCCCTTCACAGGCGCAGAGTGGCACACCGTGTGGTTTTAGTCGGTTCGAGTCCGACACACCGCCCCGCCGCAAGCCCCGGTGGGGTGACGGTCCGAAGGGATTTCCACACGTAAAAAAAAAAAAAGTGGTTTAAGCGATCGCCACGCTGCTTTCTCCAAGTGTTGTGGGTTCAAATCCTATACAGGACAGCACTTTGCGTGATCCACAAATTGTTGTTCTGAGTCTGGGTGTTAATTGTGTCCGTTTCATGTGTGTTTGTAAAGTCCCACGCGATACAGGATGTATATTCCTAATGCGGTGCAGTTGTCTTTAAAAAAAACACGTTTATCTTCTGACGTCATTTTGACGATACTGTACAAAATGATACATGTATGACCCTTATTAGATGAGTACGAAATGTACGAGTGCCCGTCCTTGAAAAGCAATTTCAGTAATTAATATATTTGTCGGACAATCCACCTTGGTAATTCATACACCTATTTTATATTGAGCACTATCTTTAATAACACAAATTACCACATTCGTTTTTCAGAGTAGCTAGTTAAAAAGTAAACCAAATTATATAAACCAATGGATATAATGTATATATTACAACAACAACCGCGGGAAAGGCCACAGGGCGAAACTAGTCTAAAAAAGTAGCCTAATTTACTCCTTAAATCATCAGATACGTGCAAGTGAAAGTCCTGTCAAAATTGATCCAGAGATTAGCTGGAACAAACAGACAGACAACATTTTTAAAAATCGCTTTGTTAATTTAAGTGCCGATAGTGATGTATATATACTTTCATAGGCATCTAGTAATTTGCAATTATGAACGGACACTTCAGTTTTATTTATTTGAATAGATAACTATATTAGGTTAAAAAATCCATCCCTATCAAGGAAAAAGGCCAAGTTCCTATGCCAAGTATATTTTATGTAGTCATGTAATAATGTGACGTCCAAAGTCACTGGCCAAGATTTAAGTCAAGGGCGTCTTGACTCTCTTGACCTAATATTTTTAATTCTAATTCATTGGCAACGCTACCTGACTTGCACAACCGAACTCCCACCGTCGAATTAAATAAATAATGTAACAAAGCTAACTCATGCTATATTGTGGTTCGTTCTGAAATTACAAAAGTATAATTTCTTAAGTTTTTAAAAAATTACACGAGTATCCAAATTATAAATGAAGATATAACAATAATATGTTTTGCTCGCTAAGAGACGCTTTACATAGGCAACCTTCTAATATATACAATACATCTATGCAAATACATAAATGAAATTGAAAGTGTCTGTTAATATAAAAATATATAACGGTACTTTACATAAAAAAACAAAGTTTAAAATTCTTGTCTGTCTGTTCTGGCTAATCACTGTAATCTCTGGACTGGTTTGACGAGATTTGCACTGGCAGATAGCTGATATTATAAGGAGTAACTTAGGCTATCCTTTTAGACTAATTTCGCCCCGCATTTTTGATGTAAAGGTATTTACAACTACAACCGTAAGGCTCGGCTAGTATTAACTAAGTTTGTTCTTCGTTACTTTGGTTAAGTGTTATATTATTTCATCATTGTTATAACATCGCATCGTTATTTTTTAACCGACTTCAAAAAAAGGAGGAGTATTAATAGGAGGTAACACACTCGCCGCTGCCGGATAGCTGCTCCTTGTGTAGCACAAAACAACCCAAGCGGGCAGACACGCGCGGGCTGACGCGACGTCTTTGATGGTCGTCACGAAATATAGCGAGTGTGGTAACTACTATTACATTTGGCTTGGCGCCGACTTCAAACAGATTTTAGGTACCTAGCACACATAATAATACTACTATTTAAATGAATAAAGAATAAGGTATAGACAAGAATTGGCACATAGCAATTTATGAAGAGCCAGTTTATTTTACGCTTTTTAGTGTTTCTTGGCAGGGAGTTTTCGTTGGATGGTTTTTGGAAGTCGGTTTTTTTTCTATCCTTTTACCAATTCCTGGTCCATCTTTGTAAATTAATTCAAAGCCACACAGTCTTCTAATTGTGATATCTTACGTCATTCCCATATGAATATGACATTGGTTGTGTTATAATTTTTAATGACATCATTAATGCTAACGGTACTGGTATTTAAGAGTCATATCCTACCGCGCCCTGGTATATGATGCTATCGAACACAGCTAGGAAAACTAATAATACACACATCAAAAGTGTCTAGGGATCAAGCATTTTTATGCGGATTTCTTGAGATTGAGATGTGGCTTTGTAATAAATTTATGATTTTATAAATTTATATGGATCCTTTTTGGTGCATTTCATAATTTGAATCAGGAACTGTCAATCAAATTCGAGTAAAAGATGAAAATCAGCTGTCAATATTTTCCCTATAAAAACATGCAACGCATTGAAGACATTATTAGTGCTACTGTTTCCCTACTACTGATTAAAACCAACGTTATTATGGAGCGGCGACGTCATTTAAGCAGGGAAGAAATGCTCAGAGCCGTGGGAATGATAGAAGCTGGTTCCCGGCAACGTACTGTGGCTTTAGCTCTGAATACAAGTCAGAGTGTTATCAGTCGACTTTGGACACGTTACCGAAGCACTGGTACCGTGGCTGAGCGCCATGGAGGACGGTATCGCTGCACCACACGGAGACAAGACCGATACATTCAAATCTTAACTCGAAGAGCTCCAACAATAACCGCCATGATGTTAGCCGTGAGGCTTCATCACTCTTCAGGGAATTTAATTAGCGACCAAACAGTCAGAAACCGCTTGCATTAAGTGAACCTTCATTCCCGAAGACCGCTACGACCTATAGCAATGCACAATCGTAGGATTCGATATCAATGGGCTCTTGAACACAGAAATTGGGCAGAAGAACAATGGCGTTTCGTGTGCTTTTCTGATGAGTCTCGTTTTGGTATGAGACCGGATACAAGACGTATACGACACTGGAGAACCCCTGGACGCCAACAGCGATTAAAATCCTGCCAGGAAGTCCATCCTTATAGTGGTGGAACCATCATGGTATGGGCGGGTATTTGGATCGGCGGAAGAACTGAGTTGATTTGGATCAGAGGCAACCTCAACGCTCAAATTTATGCTGAGACGATTGTATCAGACGTCATCGTTCCTCTACAAGTGCAAATCGGTCCCTTATTTCAGTTAATGCATGATAATGCACGACCGCACACCGCAAGAGTTGTAAGACAGACTCTCGCCGCAGCTAACATCAATGTCCTGCCCTGGCCTGCTCAGTCGCCAGACTTGAACTCGATTGAGCGTGCATGGGATATGCTACAAAGAAGAGCTCTGCCGAATATGGAGGGTATCCAGTCGCAAGAAGACCTTTTTTTGTTGTTGCAACGAACATGGGCGGCCATTCCACAGCGTGATTTGGATGAACTCATTTTGAGTATGCCAAACCGATGTTCTTGTGTTGTTAGTGTTCGCGGTAGAAACACGGATTATTAATTGTTTAAGTTACCTAATAAAATTTTAAAGAAAACTGTTATTTCAGTCTTTTGTTCGAACTTTAATGTTAGTGGTTCAAATGTCAAAAATCCCTTTATTAGGAAAATGGCAAATTTCTTTATTAATGCAAAGGTGACTTGGTTTATCGTTACTGTGACAAACGAAAACACTTTATTTGATGAATCCTTAAAGAAAATTTTAATTAATATCAATCAGGAGAAAAGTTATTGCAAAAATATATGAATATCCTTAAAGTTTCATTTCCAAAAAATTAACGTGTGACCATGATACACAAGCGAAAGAGTGAGGTCTCCAGAATCTAATTCTTCTATCACAGTGCATCAAAGCACTTCTGACTCTTTGACTTGCATATATCATGTTCTTAGGTGGAAATGTCACTTTCCATCAGGTTCAATCATCTGTCGTACGTTTACCAGTTATTCCATAAAAAAGAAAACCATGGTAGGTAGTGTTTCTGGTTATATACCTCTGCTGCATATCTATAATGGCATACTATTGTTCGTGGTTTTGCTAATAAGTCTGTTTAATTGTACACGATATTTCATACTGCGTTGCGGTTTTTTTCAAAAACGAATTAAAGTTTAACTAACTTCATAGCTTCTTAACAGTTATTTATATTAAAACTATTTTGAATTTAAACAGTTTTATTAATAAAGAATCTTTTCATTTTTAACCGACTTCAAACAGGAGGGGGACACATTTTACCACTTTGGAAGTATTCAGTCTCTCGCGCAAACTATTCAGTTTAGAAAAAAAAAAATTAGAAACCTCAATATCATTTTTGAAGATCTATCCATAGACCTATCCCACACGTATGGGATTGATGAAAAAGAAAATTTTGAATTTCAGTTCTAAGTATGGGGACCCCCAAAATTTATTGTTTTTTTTCTATTTTTAACCGACTTCAAAAAAGGAGGAGGTTCTCAATTCGACTGTATTTTTTTATGTTTGTTACCTCATAACTTTCGAGTGGGTGGACCGATTTTGATGATTCTTTTTTTATTTGAAAGCTGGTGCTTCCCGTCTGGTCCCATTTAAATTTGGTCTAGATTGAAGTCGTTTTTTTTTGTTAAAATTTGTGATTAAATACCTACAACTGAACACAATCTCATTTGAAATCCCCACTTGCGAACACATCTTTATAAGCCTGGCTCAATAAATAAAACAATTTTATTATACGTATCCTTTCTTAACAACTTGTACTTCACCAAACTTTTATAAGGAAACGACAAAGCTTAGCCACCATAAACTGTCACTCATAGTTAATTATGACCCTTATTCATGTGTATACAAATGTGGCATACAAACGAAATTGAACCATATTCTTGAAACTATATAAATCAAATTCATTTCTCAACAATGAATAGTTCGTATTTGCCCCAGGCAGTAATATATGAACTCATAAATACTGACAATAAGTCTTATTATCTCGGAAAAAGTTATTGAAACCGCGTCATAGTTGATCTGCCATACAGAATAGGGTAGGAATAGATTCTTTCATTAAATAAACTTCAATAAAAGTGTCAGAGATTAATTCACTAATGGAAATAAAATATACTATGTGGTCTTGATGTCTATCGTGTTGGCAACTTTGTAAGAAAGTTGGAAATTGTTACCGATGTTCGATGTCTAGTTTAGTAATGAGTTTCTGTAAGAAGTACGAGTATGTTATCGATTAGGTTTTCTAGAGAGTTCTTTTAAACTTTCGCGTTCCATGGTATAATTATTATTATTTTTACGGGAATTAACGCGATCACTATTTCAAGGTACTACATACCTCTGTTTTGCCTGACGTTTCGACCAGGTTGCACTGGCCGTGGTCACAGGCCACAGGTCACAGGTCAGCCTGTAATGGTAATGCCTGGTAATAATAATTATATTCTAGAGAGTTGTTTGGTAAAAGAAATATTTCGATATTATTTGTATCGATATTAAGAATGATGGTGTCCTTAACGCGTGTGTTCATTTTATTTAATATTGCAGTTGTAAAGTAGTTATAATGAGTCATGTACGGTGCCATTTGTCTTATGAGATCATACTTCAAAATTCAAGACATTCCTTTAATTTTGGTTCCAAAAGATACTTTTCTTAGTCAGCTTTTAGTATTCAATCATTAATTTATTGTTAGTCATATAATCTATCTAAAGGTGATTCGGTTAGGTAATAAGATGTTCGCCAGTTTATAAGATAATATTTAAATTTTTAGAATATTTCAAAGGATCAAATTCCTCTTTTATTTCGCTCCGAATTTTCGGTAATTAAAGTCTGCAAAGCAAGCTGACATTTGATACGTTAGTTCAGAATCAATGCATGTTTTTGGTAAACTAGATCTGCAACCAATAGTGTCTAGCAACAAGATGACTTCTCAACGCACAATTATGTTTTTTTTTTTTATGATATAGGTGACAAACGAGCAGACGTATCACCTGATGGTAAGCGATTACCGCCGCCCATAGACACCCGCAACACCAAAGGCATCACAAGTGCGTTGTCGACCTTTGGGGGATGGGGGAAAGGGATGTGGGGAGGGGTTGGGGTATAGGGCCTCCGGTATCCTCACTCACTCGGTGAAACACAGCGCAAGCGCTATTTCACACCGGTTTTATGTAAGGCCGTGGTATCACTCCGGTCGAGCCGGCCCATTCATGCCGAAGCGTGGCTCTCCCACGTTAATTTTTGGTAATGATAATTTGGCCGAAAGTGTTTTTTTTTTTCAATATGAAACTGTTACTCTTAATGGCTATTATAAAACATTTCGACTTAATGGAAACTATTTCAGTCTAATAAAGTAAATTTAGGGTTTATTCCACTTTGTAGACTTTTGGCTTTCCTCATTTACCTTGGAAGGATTTCGTCTACATAAACTTAAAGATAGGATATATGTTTCATCTTATGTGTTTATTAACAAATGTTATATTCTGATGTGAGCTTCGAGCTGATTTGATGTCACGGTCGAACCGTTAAATCATTTGAGTCTTAAGTATGACGACATGCTATTCAGAAGTTAGTATTATGACAGCCTTGACCGCTGCCGTTTATGAGGAACGTGAGAAGGGTACCCAAGTGTGCTAGGTATCGATAATCTAATATTTCAATAATTTAAGGTAGTTGAATCGATTGTAAACGAATCGATTTTATATGTACCCACCCACACCTCTATTATCGATAGAGTTTGCAAACTTTTAGTCTTTTGGTTTTTATCTTTACATAGTATAAAATGAAGTCGCTGCCGCTGTCTGTTCGCTTAGATTTTTAAACTACTGCAGTTTTCAGCAATAGATAAGCAAAAAAACGACTTCCAAAAAACATCCAACGAAAACTCTCTGCCAAAAAACACTAAAAAGCGTAAAATAAACTGGCTCTTCATAAATTGATATGTGCCAATTCTTGTCTATACTAATTCTTTATTCATTTAAATACACACATCAAAAGTGTCTAGGGATCAAGCATTTTTATGCGGATTTCTTGAGATTGAGATGTGGCTTTGGCCCTGGCCTGCTCAGTCGCCAGACTTGAACCCGATTGAGCATGCATGGGATATGCTACAGAGAAGAGCTCTGCCGAATATGGAGGGTATCCAGTCGCAAGAAGACCTTTTTTTGTTGTTGCAACGAACATGGGCGGCCATTCCACAGCGTGATTTGGATGAACTCATTTTGAGTATGCCAAACCGATTCTTGTGTTGTTAGTGTTCGCGGTAGAAACACGGATTATTAATTGTTAAAGTTACCTAATAAAATTTTAAAGAAAACTGTTATTTCAGTCTTTTTTTCGAACTTTAATGTTAGTGGTTCAAATGTCAAAAATCCTTTTATTAGGAAAATGGCAAATTTCTTTATTAATGCAAAGGTGACTTGGTTTATCGTTACTGTGACAAACGAAAACACTTTATTTGATGAATCCTTAAAGAAAATTTTAATTAATATCGATCAGGAGAAAAGTTATTGCAAAAATATATGTTGATCCCTAGACACATATGTTGATCCCTAGACACTTTTGATGTGTGTAGTAGTATTATAATGTGTGCTAGGTACCTAGAATCTGTTTGAAGCCAAGCGACTATCGCTTAGATTCTTGTAATTGTTCGTTCCTATTATTTTTGGCTTGGTATTACTACCTACTTGCTATTATGTGACCCGTCTACTTATTTGCCTCGATATTTTTTTAATGGAATAGGCGGGCAAACGAGTAGACGTATCGCTTGATGGCAAGCGATTACCACCGCCCATGGACATCTGCAACACCAGAAGCGTCACAAGTGCGTTGCTGGCCTTTTGGGGATGGGAGAGGTAGGGGATTGGGGTATGGGCCTCCGGTATCCTCACTCACTCGGTGAAACACAGCGCTAGCACTATTTCACACCAGTGTTCTGTGAGGCCGTGGTATCACTCCGGTCGAGCCGGCCCATTCATGCCGAAGCGTGGCTCTTCCACGGTGATATACCGTAATCACAAAACACATCAACAGCCTTTAACATTACTCTGCCGGACCTTAGGCCTCTCCTTAGGCAACAGGTTTGGGCCTGCTATACCACGTTGCCCAGACGGGTTAGTATAGGATTTGTTTCAAGTTTTGCTTCTCTCTGTAGTGATGTCCTGTGTAGTTTGCTCCCTAAAGGCGCGTCTCCACCAAAATTGTTGGCAATTTCAGTGTTTCCAACTGTTTGCAACACTTCAGAAAATCGCCAACTTTTGTTTCCATTGTGTCTACACCGAGTCGCCAACAATTTGATAAACATTCGAACTAAGCGTCACCACAGAGCCAATAAAAAACTGCAACAAGCGTATTCTTTTGATGTTTACTGCCAAAAACAGAAATACGGTTGTCAACATTTGTTGACAATTTTTGTTGCAAACACAGGGAAATAAAAAATAGTTATGGTGCCACTCCGTATTCTTAATCCGTCATCACACGGGCAAACTATCGAATAAATAGTAAACAAAGTATGGAAGTCATTGACTACTTGAAAGGATCCAACCATAAATTTTATCCAAAGTACGGTTCTTGAAAGCCCTTGACTAGAAGAAAGACCAAAATTACAAACCGAAGTACGTCTTTTTCGTGACTTCGCTATTTTACATCACTTTAATATTGAGAAGTGTTTTCGCTTATTCTAATGGTCGCCGGCGGTTTGTCTAACGCCAATCCTTTTTGGCAATAATCTTTTTCAGACAGAACAATGTAAATTGGATAAAGAAATTGGATAGGATGAGAAGTTAAATGTCATAGCAAGTCTTAGATGAGTAAACCGGCGTAATACTAAAGGCGCGTCGACGTCAACGAAATTTGACAACACAAAAAAAGGTTGAGACTCGGTTTTACATAAACTTTTATCACCAACACGTGTTGACAACACTAAATTTTCCAACTTTTGTTCGGTGGAGACTCGGCTTAAGACTGCTCGAAGAGGTCAGGATCACCTAAATTTATGTCCATCCGTCTTTTTGGGTACGCTATTGCTAATATGTGGTCCAGTCAGTCTAATGGTTAGTTGCCCTTGCTGCAGAGATCGTGTGTTAGATTCCGTCTCAAGACAAATATTGTGTGTGATGAACACAGACATTGTTTTGTGCCTTTGTGTTTCTGGCTACCATAGTACAGACCCGGATAAATTTGTAATTAGATGGCCATGTGTGAGACGAATGGGAAACTAGAAGTTATAGATCGACCAAAACAGTCAGTAGATTTTGGTGTTTTCTTTTCTTTATAGCTTTAATTTAACGTTCATAAATGTCATTTAGTGTCTTAGTTGAATAAATGATTTTAAATTGTAATCAATATCAAAGAGATCAACTTGCCAGAAACATTCTTAACAAGATAGTCTAAATGTAATCTAAGTAGAAAAAAATTAGCATAATGGTATAATTGTAAGCAAACGAAGGTGTACCGACATTTCAAATTATCTCTCTGAAAACTCCATGTCCCATATAAATTCGTATGAAATATCTATTCGTACTCAAAACGACAGTTAACCGGGATTACGCAGGCACCCAGCCATGACCTAGATCCCGGGCCGTCCTGACTCGTTGACCCAGCTTTAGGTACAGCTCGCCTATTTGTAGGTAGGTCGTGACGGGATAATAGTTTAGTGTTCGTTATTAAGATACATTAGAAACGACAATGTTGATCTGAATTGCTTATAAACGGCTTAAAAGGTAGGACGTAACATTTTTTATTGGCTTCTATTTAATTAAAGTTTTTAGTAAGGATTTCAGTTTACTTGGACCTGTGCTTAATTGCAAAAAGCGGCAGCAATCTGAATTATTAAAAACACTGTAACACATTGTTTAGTAATTGATAATATCAATCCTTTATCATTAAGTAAAAAAGATCTCTTCGAAGGAGTACATAATGACAAGCATGAGCAAAATCCCAGAGTGGTGGTCATCATTCTCATTCCGAATGTGGTCAATGCAGGACACTATGGCGGCCTAGTGAAATGCTTTTTTGCACTTCGCTTAAAGGACCCGGGATCATAGTGCCAGGGAAACACGTGAGCTGGTAGTGAGTTCCAGGTTTTAACAGATTAGCACAGTAAGGCTCTAATTCAGATTGAGGGGTAAAATACGTAAGTATTTTAAAAATGCAAATAAAGTATGTACAAACCATATTCAATTTAATAGAATAGAATGAAACTGAAAATTGTAAACAAGTTTAACACTTGGTTATCGGGGTGTATTATGCTGCGTATTCTGTTGTGTTGACTGTTAGATGATCGGGGTATAGGTGGATTTACTGACAATTTTTTTTATGTTTGGCCCGCCATAATAACTCTACTCTGCCTGATGGAAAGCATAAGCAGTATCCAAAAGTGGTGGTCACGATGCTCACTGCGAATGCAGACAATGCAGCATGGCGACCCACACCATGGCGGCCTAGTGATGCTGTTGCATCTTTTAGTCCAGTCAACAAGTATGTAACTTGTTGACTAGACTATTTGGGCCTCCGGTCTCGCACTCACCAACGAAACAAGACAGCACGAACGCTGTCATTTTACGTTGATTTTCTGTGCGAGGGTAGTACCGCCCCGGTCGAGCCGGCCCGTTCGTGCTGAAATCAGCGTGGCTCTACTACCTTGATGACTACCTCTAAATGGAGACCGAGAAAGTATATAGTGCAGTTTCGCCATCACTTTCTATATTGTCACGTTCACTACTGTGATTGCGTTTATTGTCACTGCCCACAACTATCTATGACCCATCCTCTTAGATGTACAGTATGCACAACTATATATTTTAACATCCCTTTTAAGATATATATTTACAAATATGAAACCTCAAAGATATTTTACGATGTCACGCTCGACCTTTACCAAATAAGCGTTCAATTTGTAAATATATCTTTAATCCGCCTATGCAGCTGCACCCCTAATTGTCCAATAGCGTGATTGTATGACGTAATTCTTTACTGCAGGGGTCGTGAACAAAAAATGTTACGTACCCCTGATAAATGGTTCGGTTCCGTTAACTTGATTTTATTTCGGTATTGTCTGCAATTGGCTATGATAGTATGAAATATGATTATCCTAATAAATTGGGTAGGTAATTCTATTGGTTTGTAAATGATTGTTACGGATCGGCAGTAAAGTGTTTATTGCGCTTATTTGAAGTTCTTATTCAATCCACTTACAGAAAGCAGTAGGTTATTAATTCGGTACTATATATATTTTTATTTTTGTTATCGGAGAACTATTTTATTTGTGAACAAGTTTGAATAGTTCCATTATGTGAGAGAGGCGGTATACTTAGGAATGACGTAGGCAATTTATTACAATTCGGTTAATATAGGTGTATTGAAACCGGTGGTACTTTTTAAAAGTTCATTAATGGAATTGTACTTGTAAAGTCAATTCCAGAATTGTTTTTGTACCATAACAGTTCAAGATTATACTGAACGTCTAAAGTGTTAAATATAGGTTTATATGTAATTTAAGGCAAATATTTTTAGAAGACTTATGGCCAGATTCACCACTTGCTGATAAAGTCTCTGAGAGACTAATGACAACTCATCTGTACAATGACAACAGATTTCGGTTTCAAAAGTCTTGGATAGAGAGACATGTCAGATATACATATATTTATCAGCAACTTTTATCTGTTAAATAGAGTTTTATGGCTAATAGCTATCTGAAACATTATGCGGAACTGGTGAAACAGATTTTAACTTTGTTCAAGATCCAACGAGAATAAATCACTGCCTCTACACACAAAACAAGTATTCCAAATATGAAATGCTTCTGTGTGAAAAATTTGTTCAATTTTATTTCGTATTAATATGTGGAGAATAATCTTTAAAGGTGGTAACATCTACCATTAAAAACTTTTAACAGCTGCTTGTTGCTTGACAGAAGTCTTTTGAAATCAACAAAGTTTTTTACACTCAAAAAAATTGCTACGCTTTTTACTGCTTATCGGATATCTATCTAACATTATCGTAACGGGTATCAGAGTGAATTACGATTGAACCCTTACCTGAGACTGCATATTGTCCCCCTTATAATGTACCTTCGTGGGTGCGGTTCAGGGCGTGAAGTGACGCCCGAATTTTTTTCCTCCCAAGTTCGATAACCTCCGTGAGTCATCCCAAAATCCACAATGTGACGTCAAACAGAGTACGGATACACCAATAACTGCTTATTGGGGTTTGCCTTTAATTTTTACGTGAAAATTTCATTATGTAGTATTATGAGGTTGGTGCTTTAAGATTTTAGTTGGGAGATTGGAGCATCTGATATGACCCACAAATTTTGACGATTGTATTCGTGACATCGTATTCGGTCTTGACAGAGACTTACTGATTATAATAATTTTAATTTTTTCATGAATACATTACTATAAAGGTCGAGCATAAATCCGTTTTGAAACTTGCCGAAATATGAGTACAATGCACCTTTGTTTATTTATTTCATAATCAGTTGTTAAAACAAAATTCTCAGATTCGTAGCTTTTTGGCATAAACAACGTTTTTTACTTATTCTTGTATAATGTATAGTATCTAAATGGTTACACTGTTGTGCAATATTTGAGTCAACTTTTCGGTAGCACAACTTAGAAGGTTTGAATAATTGGTTTTGTTCTTGCTGTCGCATGACACGAAAAGCGAAAGTGAACTTTATAAATACAATTGTCATCAGACCTCGTCGTTTATTTTCTACAGTAGATAAATCCCTACTCCTTCCATTTTGTTTTAAACTTTCGCAACTTTTACTCATACGCACAGTTTTTGCTATGATTCGGGACCTTTTTATCCGTCTTCAAAAAAAGGAGGAGGTTCTCAATTGGACTGTATTTTTTTTTATCTTTGTTACCTCATAACTTTCGACTAGGTGAACCGATTTTGATGATTCTTTTTTATTTGAAAGCTGGTGCTTCCCATGTGGTCCCATTTTAATTTGGTCCAGTTCTGACATGTCATGCATGAGAAAATCATTTAAATATTTAATTTGCATTAAGTACGTGCGCGACTAATTGACGAATAACTCAATATCACGCCTACTGATTTCGATGATTCTTTTTTTTATTTGAAAACTGATGCTTCCAGTGTGGACCCAATTCAATTTGGTCGTTCTTGAAGTCGGTTTTTTTTGTTAATATTTTCAAGATTTTCAAGATAAAATTATTGAAAAGGTTTCGAAACCTTCTATTTCCCGACGCGACGTCTCGAACGGGTTGTTCAATCCTTTCGCCAATGTAGCGTTCACCGTGTGAAGTTTGTAATGTCTATAGGGCCCATATGTACAGGCATTCAATCGCTAAGCTATTTCATTGGCAAAAGCATTCAAACTCAGGGCGATTCACCCTGTTCTTATTCTAAGCTAATGTAATATCAAGCACTTACTGGAGATATGTGAATTCCTTGATATCGGCGTTCTGAGGGGCCCCTCTGGTGCGCCCTCTGCTTCGTCACACATTCACCACTCCTAGTGGTAGTACAGGTTCCAAAGTATTCTAATTTATAATACACCCG
This sequence comes from Diaphora mendica, assembly GCA_949125395.1. NCBI lineage: Eukaryota > Metazoa > Arthropoda > Insecta > Lepidoptera > Erebidae > Diaphora > Diaphora mendica. The sequence goes on from OX421315.1 coordinate 28,471,487, forward strand.
TTTTAACTGTCGCGGATCGCGCCTAATTGACGCGACTACTAATCTCGCGTGTCCAAACCAGACCAATCATAACGGTAAACAACGAAAAAACCGAGTCTGATGGACAATCAGCTAAATTTTCTCGTGAGTTCTATCTTTTAACTTCAAACGTCAAACAAAAAACATGACAATCAAAATGTTGCCATTATAATGACGTTCGATTTCTAACACGGGTTATACCGCTCGTCACGGGCATACGTGGTCCCTCAATTTTCTTCTGATTCACTTCGTTGTGGTAGTGTCAAGGTAGTTTAACTTTTTCTGGGATTTCCAGAGTGACATAACTCGGCGAGTTCGTGAGCCACCATTATTGATCTTGGTGTACAGGATTTACAGTGGTTGGCGTGTGGAAGAGAAAAGTCATTTAAAATATGTTTGGCACTTATCTCATCAACTCCTTAAAAATCTGATTTAGGATTTGTTTATTTTGGTCTATGGAAGGTTAAGATTTTAATTGTTTTTCACTTTTGTTTTTAAAAAAAACAGTTTATTTGTATGTGTTTGAATTATTCCGTGGATGGTTGAGATCAAGATTTCTAATTTCACGGACTTCCTATACGGTAACATGAGCATGAACATGAAATAAATAGAGTTCAGGTTAATAAACCCATCATCAGAGTAAAGACTAGTAAATATTAAACAAAGTAGTAAATCATTAACCAAATAAAATTGAATTCACAGAGAAATGGATAAGATACATACATGAAGTAAATGAATACACATTGAATGAACGTCCTGAGAGGGCGTCGTAGGAAGTAACTGGCACGTCAGGATTAAGATGGACAGTTCTAAAGTACTGAAAATCTACGTTATGTCAGCATTGGGCGATTGTAGGATCTGTCGTTTATTTTGTAACGAGTCCTTGTTTATATTCACTTGGAATATCTTACTAATAAGCGTATTCCAAGCGTCTAAACCCTTATAGATAATTTCACTAGACATTGGTGCTTATTCTTTGTTATCATCACTAAACTAAAACTCGTCTGCTAACAGTTAATTTTTCGATATCTAAGCTTTCACTATATTTAGTTCAGCACCAACTAAAAGTTGATGAAAAAAATATAATACAAATGATTTGAAAAATGTAGATGACAGAAGAATACAGTATATATAATGAAACAGTAAACAACAACATCGCAAATGCTAATTAGAAAACATATTTTATTCCTTCTTTTATGACATACTTACAAAGGATATTTATGTATACCCTAAATAGAATATAATTTCCATACGATGCGCCCCTGAATACGTTGAACCTATTCGTAATATTGTCCAACGAATACAATTAGGTGTACTGTACATAGTATTTGTGAATCTCATACGTTTATGTAATGTCCTTCATAATACTGAATGATATATTCCTAATGTTTTTATTTTGTCAACTTTTTTTATATCCACGCACCATGGCTGATGATATTTTATAAACCTTTTTTTTTTGTGGAATAGGCGGGCAAACGAGCAGACGTATCGCCTGATAGTAAGCGATTACCGCCGCCCATGCACACCTGCAACACCTTAAGCGTCACAAGTGCGTTGCCGGCCTTTTGGGGATGGGGGGGATATAGGGGGAGGGGGTTGGGGTATGGGCCTCCGGTATCCTCACTCACTCGGTGAAACACAGCGCAAGCACTATTTCACACCGGTTTTCTGAGGCCGTGGTATCACTCCGGTCGAGCCGGCCCATTCGTGCCGAAGCGTGGCTCTCCCACGGTAAGATTATTTTTCTTGTAGTGTCTTGTGTCTTGAGTAGATGAAGGTAAGACGGATTGTCATAATGCGTTTATGACGTTTTTTTAGATCAGTAAAATGTAGGATATGTCTTTATTGCCTGTCGTAGCATTCTATTTCTTTTTGTATATTTTGGATTTCCTTGCCTTTTTCCAGTGACTCATAAAAGCTGACTAAGTATTGTATATCTATGTATAGGTGCGAAAAACGAATTCGCTTCCCCCACGACTCACGAATCCTACTGAAGATATTGTGAGCAATAAGGGTGCAGGCAAATAATACGATCTCTTTGTGAAGGTGTCATTTACTGCGGCAAATTATTTCTATTTTGTTGTTGTCACAACCATTTTGGGAATTTTATTACTCTAATTATAATCCGTGTTCATATTGACGTGGAAAAATTTAATGAAGTGGGGTAAAACATTTCGTTAGGAACAATAGAGAGAAGTTGAAATTTCTATTGCAAAATCTTTAAAGGTTAAAAATATATTTTGAATGAGTGTAAAGATCTTCTATTTAAATAAAAATGAATCACCGAAATTTATGTACGCGCATATTTTCAGATCGGCTGCACCACATAGAATCATTGCGCCGCAACTATCTCTCATCAGTTCATCAATGTTTCGTTATGACGTTGTCAGTTTAAACTATCGTCCGTAAACAGACTTTACAGACAACCATTTTTTAGTCCACGACTGTACACTATCCATAGAAAGCTGAGCCGGGCATGAATACTTTAAACGAATAAAAACAATCATGATAATAAATTGCGGAATTAAGTTTGCGGGGTCAGCTAGTTTTAAATATTATTAATCTGAGCGTACGCTAATACTAACTTTATATATACCTAGCTTCGGAGCGAGCAAGAATTATTAGGCTGTTGTACCTATTACAATTATTTTTATTTGGATAAAGCTGCGTGGGTACTTACTGCAGATGATTTACAGAACATCGATAAAGTTGATACGACAACAAATCTAAAAGAACCAAGACATATTGGGATCAGCATATATGAGAAATATTGCGATCAGCCCAATCGGCGGTATATGATAAGACCTACATTATGTACCTACCTATGTATGATCACAATAAAGCCATATTGAATTAAATTGAACACAAAAGATTTCTTGCATTTATCTATAAATACTGCATATTTAATATTTCACTATAGACGAATCTACTAAACTCATAACTGGTGACAAAGTGCGCCTCTCGTCTAGTAGGTAGTCTGCATATATTGGGCACATCCTCGCCGCGGCACACATTCACACGCCCACACTTCACCGCGCGGAATATAACCGTATTACTTCCACGGATACTATCGTGTACTGTACATCTTATTGAGATTTATGGACCTGTTTGTTAGCTGTGGCCAAGTGTGTGCCTTAACAAAACACTGAATTTTATTCACTTTTAAATGACATAGAGGTTACCAAAAGTTATGTATAAGAGTGTTGGATCTAACATAATGTTACTTGAGTATAGAATTATCTCCAGTCTTATAAATATACAAGAGCGATACGCATAAGCGACTTAAGAAGCTATTTTAGGATCTATCAATATATACAAGCCTTAAAACAAATACGAGAATCAAAAAGTATGTTTTAAATTAGTTTGTAGTTCCTACATTTTCCGAAAACATTAGAAGTTGCCCGGGGATTTTTCTTCACCCTCGAGGTAAATCGCAATGAACTCATGAATATTTTAATTGGGAAACTGTAATCACGGCAGATCTGCGCTGCCGTAATTACTAGCCTAAAGCTTTTTACACTCTTTCGGTTTCGAAAATAAATACTAACTTCAGTAAGTCCCCCTATAACATAATGTCCAGGAGCTATTTATTGTCCAGGAATGTATCAAGGGGGAACTTCTCCATCGAGTCTTAACTTACTGTCCGTGTCCAGTGAGGGATGCGACGTAACCAATTGCCGAATCCCCAACGGAGGGGTTCCAAAATTGACATACAATGAATTGCAGAAAAACGTGGACTACTTCTATGAAATTGTCTTCAAACTATATAGTTAACCTTTTTAACTACGTTTGAATGAAGGATTTATAATAATAATATTAGCTGTACCCGCTACTTCGTACACGTGACATTTAGATTTTCAAGTATTTTTAAATTTTTCACCGTTTAGACCTTCCCTGGACTACGAAAAACATTTCAAAACCAAAATCAGCTTAATCGGCGCAGCCGTTCTCGAGTTTTAGCGAGATAAACGAACAGCAAATGATTTTTATTTTAAAATATTATATAATATACAGGGTGCCCAAAATGCAACGAAAAGCGGGCGCCTAAAGGTAGACCTGCTAATGAGTACATAAGGAAAAATAATAAAAAAATATACCTAGTTTTTTTTTTAGTTACAAGAAAAATTTAGTATTTCTTTGAAAATTTATACCTTTCATGATATTTTGAACGACCACGATGACAATTTCTCAAATATGCTTAAGATTTTTTTTTATCTTGTACCTAAATAGTGCTACTATTCACCACAACTCTTAAAAACACCAAATTGCCCGCAGTTTTTACACAAAAAACGTTCAAAATCATTTTTTCCCTACAATTTTAAAATATTTTTACTCTTAGTGTACTTTGAGTCATGGTCTTGTAAAAAAAAAGTATGGAAACCACTACGTAATAAATAAATAAAAAAAAAATGAATGGTGTAAATTTTCAAAGAAATTCTAAATTTTTCTTGTAACTAAAAAAAAACTAGGTATATTTTTTTTATTATTTTTCCTTATGTACTCATGAGCAGGTCTACCTTTTGGCGCCCGCTTATCGTTGAATTTTGGGACACATGGTATATAAGATTATTAATCCTTAGTGGAACTTGCTATGACATATCGAACTAAGTTATTTTTTCTTGTGGATAGATAATTCACTTATAACCATTCTAAAAATAGTTCTCTAATAAATCCTTTTCGAGCAATACGTGACTTAAAATCGAAGGTTGCAAGTTTTAATTAAAGTTTTTGTTTAATCTAATCGATAAAATGCTATCATTTATCACTGGCAACGTATGTTTATATAATTTCTAATTTGATTATTTCTCCGTGCAGCTATCCCGCCCGAAATCAAAGAGGGACCAGAGAACCTGACCAAAGTGGACGGCTCAGAGGCTGTGCTTAAGTGCAGAGTGTTTGGAGCGCCGAAGCCGATCGTCAAATGGATGAAGGACAACGTTGACGTCACTGGTGGCAAGTGAGTATTACGTGTATTCTTAAAGTTTATTAACCAGGATCCTGGCAGGTTAAGACATAACAGGTTAAGTTGGAATACAGGAGAAACTACCGCTGTCTTCTTTCTAGAAATAAAAAATGCGAATCAAACAAGGAAGTAAAAGAAATGTAGAAGGGTAATACGCCTGTAGCAGGCCTCTTCCTGATCGATTTTGGGCTTCTCACATCTAGCCAGTATCTCCATGCTAAATTTAATTAAAATCGGTTTAGCGCTTTAGCCCGAAGTGTAACCTTTATGCAGAATTACTTTAGCATTATAATATTAGTAGAATAGTACTACATAGTTGTGGAGATTGGTAACATGCAAACTATAGAACATGAGACAAACCAACCATTCATTTATTGACCTCATTCATGGTTTAATGCACTTTTATTAGATGATTTGAAACTACATTCAACTTTATTGCAAGTTTTATTATTAGTCTCAATCGCATTTCAAGGTTATGTTAATTTTAGTGTGGGTTTAAAGTGATAAACAATATAAACAATCCAAGAATCAAAGTTTAATTTTTCAAAATATCTTTAATGTTCTGTACATTGGACCTGTTACATTTGTATTATAAGTATAGATACCGGAGACCCACACCCCAACCCCTCCCCTTATCTCCCCCCACCCTTCCCTTAAAGGCCGGCAACGCACTTGTGACACCTCTGGTGTTGCGGATGTCCATGGGCGGCGATAATCGCTTACCATCAGGCGATACGTCTGCTCCTTTGCCCTTCCTATTCAATAAAAACAATGTATAATATTAGGATTCTCCGGTCCATTTGTGTAGTTGCAATCCGTCTTGAAACTATTGTGCGTTTCACAACTGTATGTGATTATTTACAAGAACGAGCACTCTCTGAAATCGATCCAATAGCCCTTCCTGTCGGTCTGTAAGAATCCAATAATAGCTACATTATTGTGATGGAGTGTGGTAATGTTCGCTAGTAAAACGTAAACTTCTGTAATGTTGTTATGGACTCATTCGCGAAGTATTTGTGGTATTTTCATACATTGCATCATTGATAAAATATAATAAAACCAATCGTGTAACCAATTTCCTTGCTGTAAATAACTAAAGCTAAACCTTAATATCATCATCATCCTATCGCAGTTTTCTACTCTCCCATTGGACCCCACTGTGATTGATTTTGGTCTTCAAAAATGAAGAAAATATCATGCTTCAAATTTTCCGCTTATTGATTTTTCGACCTCAATTTAAAAGCCATTCCGATCACAGAGTATGTAATATAAATTTGCAGACGAGGCCAACGGTAAATCCATGTTTAATACGCATATCTGGGATGCCGGTTCAACATTTAGTGGTTGGAATTTTCTTTTTTATTCACTTCTGAAATTTAATACATGAGAAGGAGAATATTATCTCCCTTAGTTTACGAGAGCGATAAGGGAGTGATAAACTACTCCCGTTTTTTATTTATTTATTTATGAGCCCGTCAAAATGACACTTTTCCAAATGGAAAGCATAAGCAGAATCCAAGAGTCACCATACTCATTGCGATAGCAGAAAATGCAACAATGCAGCATGGTGACCCACACTATGGCGGCCTATTCAGATGCTTCTGCATCATTTGGCCTCCGGTCGAACGAATACTCAATTTTAGATTGGTCTCCTGTGCGAGGGTAGTACCGCCCCGGTCGAGCCGGCCCGTCTGTGCTGAAATCAGCGTGGCTCTACTACCGAAGTATTTTTCAACAGTCAGTGTCAATTCCTATACCCGAGTACTGTGTAACTCCTGTCAAATATCAGCTAAAGAAATAGCTTGTAAACAGGAATGCTTGATTTTATCTTCACAAAAGCTCATTTGCCACACGTTCGATCTAATCAATGGCTATAATCATAATTTATCAATCATACAAATTACTTTCAATTTACACGAAATTTTCGAAACTGACCATCTACGTTCCCCCTCGATTTATGTCACGTCATAATGCAGTAGAATATTTACGTCGAGCTTAACACTTGTCATAAATTATATCGCCCCATAAATGTAAAAGCTGTAGTGTAGTACATATGTACATGTAAAGACTTCAGAAATCCATACTAGGTTTAAATATTATCAATTCAAAAGTAACTCTGTCTGTTCACTGCTAAAACGATTTGAATGAAATTCGGGATAAAGAATAATATTAATAAATATTTCGGACATCTGACACACTACGCCATCTAGTCCCAAACTAAGCAGAGCTTGTAATATAGTTACTAGGCAACTGATATAAATACATATATACTTTTATTTTGTAAATACATACATATTATACATAGATAAACTATCCAAGACTCCCCGAAACAGGTACAACAGGTGCATACGCTACCGATGCAGTCATCATCATCAGCAATATATATATATATATAGAGACTAGCTAATCCGCCAAACGTTGTTTTGCTATAAAAAAAAAATTTATAAAAAATTGATGTTGGTCGATTCTCAGACCTTCCCGATATGCACACCAAATTTCATAAAAATCTGTCCAGCCGTTTCAGAGGAGTATGGTAACTGGACCTGGACCTTGGAGAAGAACATTGGCTACATTTTGGCACGCGGAGCCGCAGGCAAAAGTCGGTTACACAATATTTTCTCCATCTTCACTCCCCATTGATATTTTCGCAAAACCAGCAATACGTGTTTATCCAGTTGTCTGAATTCCCACCCAATGTATACCAGATAAGGGATCTTAAGAATCGGATATCAAAACGTCCCCAGGATTAAGGGAGGCAATATTATCAAGTTTCCATCCCCTTGTGTACATGAAAAGGCTTTTCGGTTCATTGAACTGCTTCTTAGACGAAAATGTCGTCAGTCAATTTGATTGAAGTGATTGAATTGTTCTACAAGATATCACAGAGTTGTTTTGTGCGATAATAAGAATAGATATTTATCCTATATTGTGTTGAATGAACGAAGAAACATCTAGAACATGTCTACCTATTGCTGACGAGCAGATTCCCTAGCGGCAAGTCGCAGAACTAACGTATGACAGATAAAAATACGTATACACGTTAACATTCCACTTTTAAAATACTGTTCACCCTCACGAAGTGGTCTTATAGTATTTTTTACTACTCCGTAGACTTCTATCAATGAAATTATTGTAAAAAGAATTTAAATGGTGACGAGCAGATTCCCTAGCGGCAAGTCGCAGAACTAACGTATGACAGATAAAAATACGTATACACGTTAACATTCCACTTTTAAAATACTGTTCACCCTCACGAAGTGGTCTTATAGTATTTTTTACTACTCCGTAGACTTCTATCAATGAAATTATTGTAAAAAGAATTTAAATGGTGACGAGCAGATTCCCTAGCGGCAAGTCGCAGAACTAACGTATGACAGATAAAAATATGTATACCCGTTAACATTCCACTTTTAAAATACTGTTCACCCTCACGAAGTGGTCTTATAGTATTTTTTACTACTCCGTAGACGTCTACCAATGAAATCATTGTAGAAAGAATTTAAAATAACAATGCACTCACTCTGTATATTAAACTGTCAGGTAGAAGTATCTGTCATACGTTAGTTCCGCAAACGGTCACTAGGGAAATCTACTCGTTACCAATACACTGATCTTGAATATTTCTTGTTTTTTAGTCACGTCGTTATTTTATTGAGGCTAATCGCTGTCACCCATAATACATAAAACTTGCACTCTTCATAATATACATAATCTTCCTTTTAGTTTGAAAATTTCAATAAAACCATTCCATGTCTTCCTAAGTATACGTTTAACTTCATAACAAAATATAATTATACTTAAAGGTTACTCTGCAAATAATATTTATTTAAAGCTAAAGGTTATAACTATTTATAGAAGACAAGAACCTTTAATAAGATTGTACGCACACAAGTGACCATTTTCTTTACTTGTTATCGTACGTATGTAAGCATGAGACATTTAATAACATATTATAAAATCTATTTTTAATATTTTAGCACTATAAGTTATAAAACGTTAACGCGATAATATTTTGGTTTCTAAATGACTTTTCTACACATTCTTTCTCTCACTGACAGATGATTAATTAAGGCAGAACCTAAACCGCTATAATATAGTAGCCTCTCCTTATGTCCACTAGTGGACTGTTTAAAGGCTGTTGATGTGATGGTTTTTAAACACACACTAACACCCCTCAATGATGGACTGTTGTATGTATGTATGTCGTTCGTCATTTTTTCAAAGTTACAATTATGTAAAAACTTAAAAAGGTCACGCGAAGACGCGCAAAGCGAATCTATCTTGTAATCTGCGGTCAATGGCTAGTCTTGTATAAAAGAAACGGTTTTATTCAACCACATTTGGCGTACGTATTGTTGAGTAACCGTTGATGCGTCGTTTATAGATCGTGCCAACAATTTAATGTTCGGTATGAACCCGGTTGTAAGTCTCCAAAAATATACCGCCGTTTTATATATTTGTGTCGGCTGATAAATGGTCTTGCATGGTGTCTATTAACTACATATTATTTGTTTTCTACGACCATGGAAATTATTACACAAAATATCGTAATTTTCTTGTGTGTGGTGGTCCAAGTCTTTCAGAATCGATTAAACAAGAGACAATCCAGTCAAATTGTTCTTTACGGAATGCTGTAACAATAAGGCACGTCTTTTGCTATAAGAAAGAAGTTAGAAATACATCGATGTTAAAAATTAAACAACATACACGGATTATGTTAAAAAACTGTTATTCTAATTATAATCTTAATTAAAATACCTTTAATAAGATTAGAAGCCGAGGATCGAACGAAGTGACGTGCAATTGGAGAGGCCTATGTCCAGCAGTGGACTGCGATAGGCTGATTTATGATGATGATGAAAATACCTTTGCATATATAATAGAACCTAACTAATAAGTAGCGATTCAAATGAGAGACATGTTTTTCTCTTCTTATCTTTCAGAATTTAAAATTTTAAACCACATATTTGTTTATTTAACAGATACAATATAACTGCCGACGGCGATCTCGTGATACGAGACGTATCGTACACGGACGTCGGCACGTACGAGTGTTACGCCAAAAACAAGTTCGGTGAAAAGTCTGCGTTCGGATCTTTGGATGTTAAGAGTGAGTAATTTTGTTCTGCATTTACCTCTTTAATTTAGCATATTTTTGTTTCATTTCTCCTCTGTTTTGTATCCTTTTACGGACAGTTAATGTTTAAGTGGATTTTTCTATCGGGAAATTCTCATTAAAAGTACTAGACCAAACACATCCGTGGTATGTGCCAATTACCTCGTTACCTGTAACTTAGGCTAACGTGACTGTTTGCAAAAATATAGTTTTCAAAATGGATACATACCTACCCTAATAAACCTAGTTTTTAGAGTAAAAACAAAACTTGTAATACATTAAATTAACGGTAGCATTAAAACAATCATAAATTAAAGAAATTTGCAAATGTTTAGTTTCTGCATTCAATAAATTTTTGAAGATATTTTTAATATAAACCGTCTTGTCATTTAATTAGAATAGTTAAACTATGCAAGCTATTGCTTTTTATCATGCACTAGGTACATACATTACCAACGAGTACCTCGCAAGGAGGATTTTGAAGACAACAATTATTCAGTTAATTTCTCCAAATATGTCATTAATAAAATAAGACCATCGCTTTAAAAAAAGTACTTAATTTTATTTTATACAATGCACCAATATTTACTTTATTCTGAAAAGCATGAATTGTGCCTTTCGATCATTTTAACAATGGCTAAAATACCTAATAGAATCGAATAAATAATCAAGCAAACTTCATCTCATTGTTAACTATGCACAAGAACGAATCTTGAGACAGAAACTGTAATCACACTTTGTTAACCGACTTCAAAAAAAGGAGGAGGTTCTCAATTCGACTGTTTTTTTTTCTGTTTGTTACCTCACAACTTTCGACTGGGTTCAACTTCCCGTGTGGTCCCATTTCAATTTGGTCCAGTTCTCGAAGTCGGTTTTTTCTTTTTGTTGAAATTTGTGATTATTTTATAGATAGATACCTGTGCTATAAGAACTTTTATTTCATCTTGGTTTTTTATTGACGTATTTCAGAACGCACCGTAATAACCGACAAGCCGGAACATTACGAAGTCGCAGCCGGTTCTTCAGCCACCTTCCGCTGTAACGCCAACGCCGACGACTCACTCAAACTGGAGATCATATGGCTGAACGACGGACAACCGATAGACTTCGAGAGCCAGCCCCGGTTCAGAATGACCAACGACTACTCGCTGCTCATTTCGGACACCACCGAGCTCGACTCCAGCGAGTACACGTGCATCGCTAGAACAGCTATTGATGAAGCGAGGGCGCAAGCTACATTGACTGTTCAAGGTACGTTTCATTTGACATTTGACTTGTTTTTTTTTAATGGTACGTGGACCCATAGGTCAAACGAGCAGACGTCTCACCTGATGGTAAGCGATTACCGCCGCCCATGGACACCCGCAATACCAGAAGCGTTACGAGGACGTTGCCGGCCGATGGGGGAAGGGGTATGGGCCTCCGGTATCCTCACTCACTCGGTGAAACACAGCGCAAGCACTGTTTTACACCGGTTTTCTGTGAGGCCGTGGCATCACTCCGATCGAGCCGGCCCATTCATGCCGAAGCGTGGCTCCCGCACGGTAAAATTTTGTAAGATTTTGACAATTGTTTGATTGCGTAACTGTAAAAAAAAAGGAAACTTCAAAACACACAGATAAAAAAATATACACTATCTATTATGCGTTAATATGCTATTAATAACTTTCATAAAGTGTACATGTATACTTATGATGAGAAAAACATTTTCTCTCGACAGACAAACCCAACCCACCAGCGTTAGACCATGTAGAATGTGGGGCGAAGACAGCATCCCTTCGCTGGCATCCGATGGGAGATAATCGAGCACCCATTCTACGCTTCTCCATACAATACAACACTACATTCACCCCGGACTCGTGGGATGTTGCCAGCGATAATGTTCCTGCTACTGACACGGCGTGGACGGTACAGCTTAGCCCCTGGGCTAATTATACCTTCAGGTAAAATCTTTTTAATAATATTTGATATTTTTTTACATGTAGAAACAACTGTTTAATTAAAAACTACATGGTCTGCAATTCACCAAGGCACCAAAGTAATAAATATAATTTTAGAAACCTTTCCCTGGAATTAAAAATTTTAATTTGCTGTTGGTCGAAGTAATGTAGCATTGTTAATGACTTCGGTAGGACAAACAGCAAGATGATCAATTATTTTCTGAAGTTATGTAATTTACATTGGATTATGAGGGTATTTGAATATCTGTTAGTAGTAAAAAGTTTAAATCTGCTATGTTAAAAAAAAAACATGAAAAAATTAACATTTATAAAAATTATTACGTTTTCAGAGTGAGTGCTTGGAACAAAATCGGACCTTCGGCTCCGTCATCACATTCCGAAGTTTGTACCACACAACCAGACGTTCCGTTCAAAAACCCCGACAATGTCAAGGGCGAGGGCAGCGATCCCACTAACATGGTCATATCCTGGTCGGTAAGTGAACGCGCTTGCTTTTAAAGTAGTAAGTAATCATTTTTCATAATTATTATTATATTTGATTAACTAAACTACAAAAAAATATGTATTTAAAATTAATAAGTCTAAAAGTAAGTTTATAAACGTAAATAGTACTCGGTAGACTTAAATGAGGCATTTCAACTAACTGACTATGAGAGGTTTACTGCAAACATTTTAAAAATATGAATGAAATATGGTATTGTCTATTCCGGAAAGTGATCGTATAGTGTCCTAGTGATATCTCACGAATTTATCAACATTTGACAAAAACTTTTTCTGAAATTTTAAATAATTTTTGTGGTGTGCAACAAGGTAGCAAGTTCGGTCCTTTATATTTTACTATTTATAAATACATTTCTAACATGTAGTAAAGCAGATCTAGTTCGAATGTTGTTACGTACCGTAGTGAGGTAATAGTAATAATGCCTACTAGCACAATTAATAGTATCTCACTACAAGATAAATGTTTGTATTGTCAGAAAATGCCTCAAATCGAGCACAACGGCCCCGGGTTCTACTACCTGGTGTCGTGGCGCCGGAACATCACCGGCCAACCCTTCAGCGAGACACAGGTCCGAGACTGGCAGCAGACAGAGTACGTCGTTCTGGACACACCCACCTTCCAACCCTACAAGATTAAGGTATGCTGTATGACAACCCTATTAATTTAATTTAATATTTTAATATCACCCATATAACTTTTGACTTATTTTGATCTCAGGTGACAGCAGTAAACTACAAAGGAACATCGAATGTAACCCCAGTCGAGGTGATCGGCTGGTCTGGCGAGGACACTCCTCTGCAAGCACCGGCCAACTTTACCCTCATCCAAGTCACTACTGGCACTACAGCCTTGCTTAACTGGGAATCCGTTCCACCGGAAACAGTTCGCGGTCACTTCAAAGGGTATAAAATCCAAACTTGGGTCGATGGTGAAGAGGACAGATTGAAGGAAATTTTAGTCAAAGCTGACGCTTCGAGCGCTTTGGTTACTAAGTTTAAACCTTATAAAAAGAACAACGCCAGAATCTTAGTATACAACGGACGCTTCAATGGACCTCCCAGCGATAACCTGAGCTTCCACACGCCTGAAGGAAAACCCGGCACTGTAAAATCGTTCGAAGTATACCCAATCGGTTCATCGGCTATGTTACTCAAATGGGACAAACCCGTCGATGAAAACGGTGTTCTAACCGGCTACAAGATCTATTACCAGAAAGTCACTGGTACCAACTTAGGCCCAGTCCAAGAGCGAAAGAAGGAAATCGACCCTAAATTTGATCGCGCAAAGTTGGCTGGCTTGGAACCAAACACGAAGTACAGAATCGAAATCAGAGCAAAGACCAAGGCTGGTGAAGGCGACAAGTATTACGTGGAACAAACGACAAAGAGTGTTGTTACTGCTAAACCAGATATCCCCGTGTTCGAAACTAAAACGTTACCAGCTAAGGAAGGCACCGCACATATTCTAGTTCGTTGGCTGCCGTCATTGGATGGTCATGCAGGCACTCATTTTGTTGCTTGGTACAGACTGAAGGGTCACCCAGACTGGTCGAAGACAAACGAGATCACAGAAGATGACTACGCGATTCTCACAGGACTTGAGCCCGGGCAAGTGTATGAAGTGAAATTGACGGCACATGACGGCGAATACTTTAGCAGCAGTGAATTGAGAGATGTTGATACTACTATTGGTAAGTGTCTTGTTCCTTCTTCTGTAGTTCTTGAAATAGATTTTTAAGCTATTGCATAGCTTGTATCGCGGGCTTTGAGGCCTTTGAGCGCGGCGAATCCGAATCAAGAAATTCCGCAACGTAACGAAAATAAAACCTGACACCCAAAGCTCGCACGGATCGAGACGAGGTGCTCTGAAATCTGTCTCTTACATAATATATTATACATACTGTAAAAATAAAAAAATAAAAAATAATTATAATTGCATAAGTTGATAAAAAATGCTACGCAATAGCTTTACCGTGCCACACGTCTTTTTTTTTATATTTAAAATAATTCAAAAGTTCGGTTGCAGAGTGACACGAGTATGATTCATAGTTATCCAGAAATATTATATACTGAATAAGATGCACTTAAGGCTTTAATAATCACCTTTTTTTTATTGTTTCAATATATTATTTGAGTGTTGTAAAACTAATCCCAACAATAAACATTCGTTGTACTCCGGCCGGGTATCATTTTATTTTTATCGGAAAACGTGGTAAACTGTAGTTTACTTAATATCTCTAAGAAATAAATTTGTTTCTTATCGGCTAGTAGATGTATTAAGTGCCCTTGTTTACCAAATCAGTAAAAAGTTAAATATGCTCTAATGAATTTTATTGCTTTTAAAATTATATCTTCCTGATTTGATTGGTACAGTGTACCTAAAAGTCACTCTGACATTTGAGAACCAATTGTCGTGCATTGTCGATAATGGAATCCTGTATCTCGGACCCGCAGACGGTCCGATCGTGAAGCCGGACGGCGACAAGACGGCGACGGCGGGCTGGTTCATCGGCGTGATGCTGGCGCTGGCCTTCCTGCTGCTGGTGCTGGTGCTGGTGTGCGTGGTGCGGCGCAACCGCGGCGGCAAGTACGACGTGCACGACCGCGAGCTCGCGCACGGCCGCCGCGACTACCCCGACACCGGCTTCCACGAGTACACGCACCCGTACGTACACACACGCACACACACGCACACACACACACACACGCATACACACAGCGCTTCTGGGACAGGCAGCACCATGTCATTGTACTTCTACGTAAATGCGTTATGAAATGCGGAGAAAATGTGATTCTTTATTGGAACGAAGTTCCATAAGGCGCGTTGCGAAAGGGGGCTAGACGGATTTAGTTGTAACGACAATTTTCGTTGTAACGACACTTTTAACACTTTTAACCTTGACACCTCTCAAGTTTTTGTCATTATTAACGACAAAAACTTGATATAAATATAGAGACCACATATTATAATTATAACAGACCTATTTCTTAGCGTTCCATGGATTCACCGTGCGGGTGCCGGGTCACATGCGACTTCGACAGTGCCTGGGAATTGCGACCCAGGTTTAGGTTTAAGGAGCACTCCTTACGACGCGTCAACGCTCACCTCCACTGTCCGCCGTGTTACCCCCTCTACCTAACCATATTTGAAGTGAGCCTAGCAATGCCGCTTTGGATATTCGTTCAAGAAAAGAGCTTACTGAAGCTCTTGGCAATCCAAGGTCTGTAAGCAGGTTATAGAGGGATTTAGCTGGTATACCCCTCGCACCCACTTCCACGGCATACAGCGCAACGACATAACCATTTTTAGTTATTTCGTTGGTTAAGTCAAAGTACTTGTTTCTTTTTAAAGCGTGGTCTTTAGGGATGTTCGTTTCCCACGGCACCGTGAGTTCTACTAGTACAATTTTTTTTATAAATACCAAAAAATCTTTTTCTCTAAACATCTTCTGATAAGTGTCAAAATAATCATAAAAGACGTGCGAATAAAAAAGTATTCCTTTCTCATTACAGACTTGACAACAAATCTCGTCACTCGATGAGCAGCGGCACCAAGCCCGGCCCTGAGAGCGACACTGACTCCATGGCTGAGTACGGCGAGGGAGAAACTGGTATGTCACATTTCCACTTACATAGAGCTTTTTTAACATCTCGTTGTTTAGAAATAAAACTACTGCCTCCCGGACTATAAGAGCTACATTAAGGCACGTCTCCACCGAAATTTACAACACAAAAAAAGGTTGAAAACACAAAAGTTGCCAACTTTCGTTCGGTGGAGACTGGGCTTTATAGAAACTTTTATCACCAACACGTGTTGACAACACAAAAGTTGACTACTTTTGTTCTGTGTAGACTCGGCTTTAGAAGTTAATAGAGAAACACGGTAGAGAGTTGCCATACGCTCCCCTCTGTCAAAGTATAAGCCCAAATGGGTTACACTGTTGACACAGAATGAGTTTGTGTGTGTGAAATTGAGAATGTTTTGTTTTAATTGTTATGTGCGAGTGCGTACTGACAGACGAATGTGTTTGTATGTGAGTCTAAAATGTGTATGTGTGAAGATTTCCCTTCCGCATCAAATGACAGACTTTTTGTATCGGAAAAAGACTATGGCTACTCTTCTCTTTGGTCTGCGTGTCTGTGTTGTTCTATGTTAGAAGTACATGTTGGCAATTTCAGTGTTTCCAACTGTAACAACTCTTCAGAAAATCGCCAACTTTTGTTTCCATTGTGTCTACACCGAGTCGCCAACAATTTGAAAAACATTCGAACTAAGCTACTCCACAGAGCCAATAAAAAACAGCAATAACACATTCCTTTTGATGTTTACCGCCAAAATCAGAAACACGGTTCCCAACATTTGCTGACAATTTTTGTTGCCAACACAAGGAAATTACAGAAACTTTTGTCACTAACACGTGTTGACAATACAAAAGTTGGAACCTTTGGTTCGGTGGAGACTCGGCTTCATACTCATTCAATGAGTGTTTTCAGCCACTACTAAAATTATGCCAAATGCTGAATGCATTTGGCATAATTTGAACTGCTAGAACTGTGATATAAGTTTTACGCTGATTAGATTTACCGCAGTGAAGCTCGATCGAATGTGTTAGTCAATTTAAAAATAAACCAAGAACGTGCTCGTTTTTGTGAATTAAGACAGTATTTTAGTTTTATTAGTGCATGACTAAAATAGACGCTAATGCCTTTTTGGAGTATTATTTTGCTTCGTTTTACAAGCTGTTAGGAAACTTTTATTTTTGAAGCAGCATTTTGATTTCTGCCTTATTTTTTATTTGTGAATGAAATCTGATATGTACAAAACATTATCTAATATTCCGGAGACATCACAACAGACAATTGTACAAACAGCACAAACACATCTAAATCTAAAGATGTTCTATGATACTATCTACTGAAGACAGATATACGTGTTTTTTCCCGTGTTTAATTAAAATTCACGTTAGATAGATGTCACATTTAGCCAAAAATGTTAATATTAGATATCATTCAACTTTTTATTTTAGTTTTTTAAGCATGTTTGTTGTCGTGTGGCTATAAGCAGAAGCATGTTTTTCAGCGGGTATGAACGAGGACGGATCGTTTATCGGCCAGTACGGACGCAAACGAAGGCCACCCCCTTCTGGACAAACTGACTCCGCTTCGCAGGCCTTCGCCACGCTCGTCTAAATATCTCTCCCTAACTTCCCTAATCCCTATTTACTTTCAAGGGCTTGAAAATGTCTGCTGGGGTTAGTGGTAACTAAATATCATTAAATCAAAAATTCAAAACCTGCAAATAAGTACTCGTAAGTTATAAAAATCATACAGGTTACAAAGTATCACAAAAATAAATAAATACATTTTTCTCACAGACATAAACTCAAGCTATCCTTGCAAATGCGCTCTAAAACCTACGTTTTGAAATCTCAAATGATAACGTAGCATCATTGCAACAAATTTAAAAAATAAAAGTCTGGTACTGACAGCTAATGCCTATTGGCTAATTCTTTACTCTATGAATATTCGATATTTAAGTGTGTTTGCCCGCCAATATTTTATTCGTTAAATTTTTACTGCCAATTATTGTAAACTTTTGTTTGTCAACTATATTGGACCTTTGAGTTGTGTACGAATAATATTCACATATTTTTGTCGTCTTTATTGTACTATTTTAAAAATAGTTTGAATAAAGGCTTTATTCACGAGTATTTTTACCTTCGCACCGAAAAGTAATGCAGCTTTTTTACATGTTAAGTACAGAATAATGTAGTAATAAGTAATTGTAGGTTGTAAAGAAATGATATTATTTTGAAGTGAATGGTCCTACTTAAATGTTTACGCGTGCCTTGTTATAAGTTTTGCATTTGTTTAATGTTAATATTCCTTGTTCCGTCCCTTTCCTCCTTTTGTTTTTGCACGAGCGACGTTTTTGTTTGGTTATGTAAGGTATGATAATTTTGTTTGCTTTTATGAATTTTTGCAATGTTTTTTTTTAATAGTCAGCTTGCTAAGTGATAATGAAATAAAAATATTAATAATGAACTCCTTTATTTATACAAAATTGAAGTAATATATTTTTTATTTATGGTACTATAAATTATGAAAATATTCATTAAAGGTTGTGAGGTCAAGCACTTGAAATCAGGTTATTATACTCTTTGCGCTGTAGCATGGTGTGGCATTTATTTGTAGACTAGAACATTCTGTGGTTTAATTTAATTTACTACAGTTATTAATGATTTAATATATTGCGAATGTGGTACATCCGAAATACTAAGTCATAATTTGTAAAACGCGGCAACTTTCAAGAATGAAATGAAATTACAATAGAAATCTACGGGATTGCTACCATGTACCTTTTTGTTTGCGAGTATCCGATATTTCGGCGCTGTTGCAAGCGCCATGATCACGGAGTACGAAATATCGGATACTCACAAACAAAAAGGTACATGGTAGCAATCCCGTAGATTTCTATTTTAATGTTACTGACCATGAAAGTTTAAAATAAAATGAAATGTTACTGAAACTGTCACGCACCATGCTACAACGCAAAGAGTATGGGTAGCCCTACATGCATCTAAGTATCATAATAGCTCATGATGCCAATTACTATCTTCACTTTCCGTGATGAATCTGTACGTCTTCATATATAGGTTGTATATCAAGGCCAACGACCTGCATTGATTTTCTTGTGCAAGGCATATAGGACGGTTAGCACTGAGGCTTTACCGGTGTTGGCAGGTGTTCTTCCGGTCGATCTCGAGGTGCAAAGACGTGCAGCCATGTACTATTCCACACTACAAAACATGGAATGCGATTTTTTGGGCATACGAGACCGCGGTAAAATCATAAGATTGTTTCAACAAAAAACCAATGTCTATAACGACCTCTTGGATGAATGGCAGAAACGATGGGACGAATCATCTAAGGGGCGCCACCTTTACCAGTTCTTTCCATCTGTTCGCGAAAGGTTGTCAAGGACATGGCTCGAGGTAGATCACTGTGTCGCTCAATTTCTTACAGGCCACGGTAACTTTAAGAGCAAACTATACTCATTTAAATTAGTCGATTCACCATTGTGTCAATGCTCAACACCTGATTCTAGCTGTGAACAGTCGGCTCATCATATCCTCTGGGAATGTAGTCTTTGGTACAATGAACGTAACATGATGCTAAATAGCTTACAAATGACGTCTGGGGTAGTATATTATGGGGATCTTGTGTCAACTGCGGTGAATTTCCGTGCGTTTAAGCGATTCTGCCATACATACTATAGAAATCAAATATAGCTCACTTAGGACCCATAATATTTTTATCCGTGGTGCTTCCCGGTTTGAAAAAGGCGTCTGCCTATTTTGACTCCATTTTGTCTCCCGCTTTGCTAAGGAGGGAAGTGGACTTATTATATTTCCAACTCCTCCAGTTTTCTTCTGATTAATTTCGTTGCGGGTTCCAAGACAGTTAAATTTTTCCTGGGACCTCCCGAGTGTCATAACTCGGTGTTTTCGTGGGTCACCGCTGTTGATCCTGGTGTACAGGAGTTACAGTGGTGGGCGTGTGGGCGGGATTAGTCCCATTTAAAAATATAGGTTGTATATAAAAAAAATGCTTAATGTGCAGGTCGTTTCACGGAGGACGGCTCGTTCATCGGGCAGTACGTGCCCGGCGCGCGCGCGCTGCCCCCGCCCCCCGCGCCGCCGCCCGCGCCCGCCGCCGCCCCGCAGCCCCCCACCTACGTGTAAGGGGCCTACACCACGCCACTTAAGTGTCTACGTACAGCCCACCACCCACGTATAAGTGTACGTACACTACGCTAGCTCCGGACGCACACCATTCTGCTGCAGGTTTGTACACCGGCTAGTGAACTTCTATTCCAGTGTTTGGACGTTTACGTGTTACACTGCACTGCACGTCATTATGTGCGATATCACTGTATTAGCGTGGGGTCCTAAACTTTACATCTTGTATAACAATATTTTATGATGACTGAAAAATGTAGATCGGACTCACTTGGAACTTACGAGGAATAGTCCTAAAAATCAACATTAATTTCAATGTAATGGTCAAATTTTAAACATTTAAAAGCATCAAAATGTAATTATATCAGAACAACAGCTTTTCATTGTACTCGCCATTGGTGATTGACGATATACTTTTTCCAGCGCTCAAACGCTTTAACACCCATTATACAAAGGCGTCTGTCGACAGTTCTATAATTTGTCACTAATTGTATTTAGTTAAAATTTATTAGTGTTTAAGCTTAGTATAAGCTGATAACGAACGCCTACATTTCTCATTGTTTTGGCCCTGACTATTAGTGTCAGTAAGGAAGGGCTGGGCTGAAAACTTAGTACGACAGAGGTTATCGCACATTCTAAATGTATGTTACGCGTATACCGCAATGTGTACGTATACGTACGTGTACGTAAATAAACTTAAGTGATCGCTGTGACTCTGTTGTTCAAATTTTTTGGCCATAGATTTTTTCTTCAATATATCGATTCTAGCCTGATGATCGTTCGGTCTTCACTGTCTGTTGAACGTTTCGTTGTTATGAGACTGATTTTAAGTAATGAAAAATAGTTTTGACACTAGCATTCAGTTTTTGGGAGCCAAGTTGTCTTATACTCGTTCATATTAAAAAGGTAAGTGTTCACAACTTAGGCAATATCATAAAGTTAAGTCCTCAAAATCCCGTAGTGCTCCAAAACCTGAATGTTACACGTTTCCGCTTAAGTTAAGTCACGTAGGCGCTTTATCGGGTTGATATCAATTACTTGTAGTTAACCATACGGTTACTGGACAAGACTTGAGATAAGGAAAAGCTATTTTTGTCACTGAAATAAGGTAATTAGCTCTGGACTCCGGTGGTCTAGCGTGCACTTAAACTTGACAGACTGATTTGGATGCGGCATATTTGAAAATGTAAGTGAAAGAAAGTTTTAGGTTGTAAGCAAAATGCCGCATCCATGTCTTTCTACAGTCTGTTAGTCCACTAATAAAAATCCTGAATCGCTAGTTATTTTTACATCGAATTGCATATCTATCTATTCTTCGAATTATGCACAAAGAATTTTATTTTACAACTGAAACCTATTTATATAAAAATATCCGTATTTCTAAATTATATACTACTTTAAGCGTTGACCAAGCTTGTTCAATTATCTAAATTCAATCAAAACCCATCGGTATGATATTTCAGTTGTTATAACTCTGATTTCAGTGTCATAATATGTCTATTTTAGCTTAAGCTTACGTCTGCAAATATCGATACCGATGGAGTCTAATTACGATTATCTAAAAATATATATTTGATAAAATAATTATATATTTTTGTATGCCTTGTCGCTTTGACCACCGGGGCATATGTTGGTGCTTTGCAGAGTTAACAAGAGGTGGTTCGGTGTTGTGATCGTGTAGGTAATGAGAAGACGTCGATATTGCTCTTAAGCCCTCCCTCCTCCCAAATTCCTCCCTTCCTTGTCGCCACTTACCCACTCTACATGCCAGTTCACAATCCTACTAAACCATTATTTTTATTAGTAATGAGGGTAGTTCTTGAACTGCCTTAGAACTAACATTCATTGCGTCACATTTCACTATAGAAGCATTATTCTGTAATTGTATAAGACCAGAATGTAGATCATTACTGTATCAATTTGTAAAAACTGCTTGAAGTGTGATGTATGTGTGCTGACATAACGGACTGTAAAATAATAGACGTGGTGATATTTGAAAGAATCTCAAATACAATAATCTCATTTTATCTTCTCTCGGAATTTATACGTGCAAATGGTATCAATTGAAAATGATCAATTCATGAATAACTTTTATTATTTATGTGTTAAAGTAATCTGTGACCTCCGTCACAGTGGCGCCATCTCACAAGTTGAATTTAAAGTGCGGGGTGACCCGTAGGTAAAATGTCTCTCTTACATAGTTATAAGTCCTCTATATAGGCTTTTTCGTATTAAAATTTATCATGTTTGTCTTTTATTGAAGTTTCGCACCCGTCGTATTGAAGTAAATGCCCAAGTTGATGTTTCTTTTTGTAATAGCGGGCTCGAGACGATTGTTGTAGATCAGTCCAGTGTTGCATACGATAAAAGTTACGACGTAATTTTTATGATTGGCAATCGTGTCGAGCGGGTGTCAACAATATCTCAATCGTATCGTGTTTAGATTAAGGCTAGGGATTCGTGTTAACTAATGTTAGGAAGCTAACGCGCTCGCTTACTGCATCTTTGTATTTGTATATTTATACTTTGCTTTACTTGTACCTACTGTATCCCAGTTTATTCGTACACTGACGGACAGGGACGTACACGCGTGTACTAATCGCCGTCTACATTTTTATTATAATTTATTTAATTACGTATACTTATTTCTTCGCCTGAAAGGTGTCGGGTCGTAACTAAAAACATTCCAGACGGTCTAACCATGTTAATTTTTCAAATTTCTTTATTTAAAGTTCTCGAAGGACGCGTCAGTCAGATGTAATCTGAACAATGTTTATAAAACTTTAGACGGACGCGGCGCTCCTCGGAACTTTTAGATATAATTTATTTACGAGCTCTTAACGCGTATTTATCTCCCCTCGTTATGTATAATCTCATATCGTAACGTGTTCAAGCCAACATTATTAACGTTCTCATTTAGAGCTTACACTGTAACTATCAGTACCTTATACATTGCATATTTATATTTGATGGCACTGTTATTGTAACCCCTTTAAGTTATTTGTTAAGGAGTCTTTATCGTGTCTATTGTCTAGTAAGAATTTAATATATATCTATTAATATTAATTGATTAATGGTAGGAGCCTTGTTCTATTCGCGTCTGTTTGTTCGCTTTTTACAACCGTTAATGATGAAGAAATTCTTTGTCTCGAGAAAAAACTTGTTACATTTCAAATTACCAATTTTGATATTGTTAGCCACCGATATACCGATATCGGTGGATGTACTCACTGCCTTTCCGATTAAATTCTACGCTTTGTTCATTTTATTTAACACTACGTAATGAAGTAAACTTGCCTTAACAAATTATTGAATGAAAATCTAATTTTCATTGTTCAAAATTAAGTTATACAGCACAATGTCTGCATTTATTTAGTGTCACAATATTTAAAGTGAATATATAATCATTGTAACAATTGAAACAGTCGTAATTGAACAAAGTACATTTCAGTAAGTAAATAGTTGATGTTAGCTGTTATAATTAAATTGTATTTGTTGTACAACTTAATTTTCTCGCAAGTGTATTGCATTTTGGGAATATTTGCTTATAAAAACATTGTATTAGACCCTGTTTGTAAAGGCCAGACATACTGGTATTATCCCTTTTTATCTTATCAGTAGGAAACCTGTCAAAGTTTCATTATCCAGTATGTTTGGTCCACAACAATAAGAGTTGAGGTGTTGCTTTTGTTGCAATACACGAACTGGTAGATATGAACATTCAGTGTTATATTTCATACAGCAGGTGCTTAAATTTACCGTCTTTTTTATCTTTCAACAGATCAAAGTTCGCAAATATCAATTGTTGAGTCTGTACGGAAAAAATAAGCATCTGCCCTTTTTTATTGTATTGGCTAAGCAGGCTTTTTATCAACATTGGGTTATTTGATTAGTTTAGATAGTTTGCATTTATTGTATTTAATGTTTGGTAACATGACAAAAGTAGGCAAAGACCTGTGAAATTAACTGATCTGATCCCAGTACGATTCTGTTCACGAATTATAGTAATTTACATTTTAGTTCGCATTAAGTACTTGTAATTTATTGTAACTATGATGAATATTTTTTTATGTTGCATAGAAAATAAATATTAAGAAATTAATTATATTGACTTTTATTTGTTACTAAATCTGATCCTTGATTACGGGAAGCATAGAAGACAAACAAAAAGTTGAGTACAGTGAAATTAGTCTCGAGAAATTTTTGCATATGTAGTGGTGTGTATATTACTCAGATCTTAGAGCGCGTTTCCACTATATCGTTCTGGCCTATACAAAAATGTTTCGATATCCTAACATTACTATTTAATTTTATACTTATCCCTAGCAACACTCTGATTTTTGGTTTCAATAAAAACAAGTTTTTATTTTAAAGAAAAAGGTTTTGACTTTATAAAAACCGACTTCCAAAAAACATCCAACGAAAACTCTCTGCCAAAAAAACACTTAAAAGCGTAAAATAAACTGGTTCTTCATAAATTGCCTATACCTAATTCTTTATTCATTTAAATAGTAGTATTATAATGTGTGCTAGGTACCTAGAATCTGTTTGAAGCCGGTGCCAAGTAACTATCGCTTAGACTTTTGTAATTGTTCGTTTGTATTCTTTTTGGCTTAGCACCGACTTCAAACAGATTTTAGGTACCTAGCACACATTATAATACTACTATTTAAATGAATAAAGAATTAGGTATAGGCAATATATGAAGAACCAGTTTATTTTACGCTTTTAAGTGTTTTTTTGGCAGAGAGTTTTCGTTGGATGTTTTTTGGAAGTCGGTTTTTTTTTTATAAAAAGTTTTTATTTTTCAGTTTTTAGTGCAAACAATCGTAGGTAAGTAGTAAGTTGAACTATTTCATCAAACTTCATCATCAAGAATACAAATTAAGATCTATACGTACATGTAATATTAAAATCATCCTCTAATCCCTAACTGTTGAAGAGTTTAACCTTCTATCATCAGCTCACCTAAATAACTTGAAAGTATACGACTTAAGGTCTTTAGATACGTATGAAATTGAAAGAATTATCCTTTAACTCCTAACCGTTGAGGAGTTGTACCTTCCACCTTCCATCATCAGCTTACCTAAATAATTTGAAAGAATACGACTAAAGGTAACATATATACATATGATATTGAAAGATTTATCCTCTAACTCCTAACCGTTAAGGAGTTGTTTCTTACATCATCAGCTCATCATCATAAAATGATGACTACCATACGCAAATACCGGTGTAACTTCAGAAAATATATGAAAAACATAGTATGTGCCTATAAAAAATGAGGGTTTCCCTCGATTTCCCTGGGATCCCATCATCAGATCACGCACCGTTTCCGAGATATTTCAATCTAAAGCAAAAAATCGTCACTTGATAGTGGAAAGTGGAAACACGCACAAAACCAGAATAAACCAGTTTACGCTGTCCGCAGGTGCCACGTGCAGTCCGGCGTCAGTCGCTTGGTACTGTTAGAACATAAAGCACACATTTCATTCAAAAATTATAATTATTACGTTAATTGTTAAATTTTGTATTTGTTGATTGTTGTTATTGTTTGTTATTATTGTTATAATATTTGTTGAAGTTTTTAATTTGTGTGTAAGTGTTGTAACTTTATATTGTAAATTCAAAATGGCTCCAGTGTTAAAACATGGTCGAGGCAAGCCTTTGACTTCTCAAACTAAAGAAGTTTTGTACTGTTTGTACAAATATTTCGAAAATGAGTGTAATAACAACCCGAGCAGTATTATGACCCCCACTCAATTAGTTGCTAAATCAACAGGAATTTCAATAGCATCCGTCAGAAAGGTAGTATCAGAAAGCAAATGTCGTCCTTCAGATCAGGAAGTAACATTTAAATCTCCTAAAAAGAAACCGAATCGTAAACCTACAATAGTAATCGATAACTTTGATCAGCAAGTTATCAGAAGAACAATTCATGACTTCCACATCACAAATAAAGAAGTTCCCACTTTGAAAACTTTGCACGCAAAATTGAGAGAAGATATCGATTATAAAGGTTGTGTCAGCACGTTACGAAAACACGTCATGTCATTAGGTTTTAATTGGAAGCAAACAGAAGATAACCGGAAACTTCTTATGGAAAAACACGAAATTAGATACTTGCGAATTAATTATTTGATGAAAATTGCTGAATATCGTGAACAACGCCGACCAATTGTTTACACCGACGAAACATATATACATACATCACATACCCTCTCGAAATCTTGGTCAGATGGAAGCACTTCAGGTTTGAAGCAACATATATCGAAAGGCAACCGCTTAATCATTGTTCATGCCGGTGGTATGGATGGCTTTATACCAAATGCATTGCTTATGTTTAAAGCCAACCAAAAAAGTGGAGATTACCACGACAATATGAACTATGACAACTATTCAAGGTGGATTCAAACTCAATTGATACCCAACTTACAACCAAATAGTGTTGTTGTTGTTGACAACGCACCATATCATAACTCAATACAAAATCCTGCACCGAATAGTAATTCTAGAAAACAGCAAATGATTGACTGGCTGACATTGCGAAACATTGAGCATTCATCCACGTTGCTTAAGCCTCAATTATATGAACTGATTCTGCAAAACAAGGCGAGATTTGTAGAGTACAAGATAGACGAAATATTACGACAGCACGGTCATACTGTGCTGCGTTTACCACCATACCATCCGGAGTTTAATCCTATAGAAAATATATGGGGGATAGTGAAAACATATGTTGCAAAAAAGAATGTCGCAATGAATATGAAGATTATAATGTCATTAGCTGAAGAAAAAATGAACGCCATAACTGTAGAGGAATGGAGAAAAGTTTGTCTGCATGCTATTGAGGAGGAAAACAAATATCAGGGTAGAGACGCAGCTTTAGACACAATATCAGAACGAATCATAATTAATTTAAATAATTCATCTGATGAAAGCGAGGATGGGGATGATTGTGATATGCCTGGGGTTGATGAATTATTAGAATAAAACATTTATGGCCGGAGAACACCTAATTCATACACGTCTTCACTGAAGTGAAAACCGGCATTCACTGCTTGTAATGTTTGGAACTGGCTTGTCTGCCTCATATAGTTCCATAGATTACAATGCAGTGGATACACATTTTCACGTCCGTATTAGTACGTAGTGCGTATGCGTAGACGTGTACGCATTTGGTGTGCTCCAGCCACAAACGTATATTACCTTTAAAAAAATAAAAACTAAAAATAAAATGTTGTTTTTTTTTATTTGCTGACCATACACTACTACAAACGCAAAAATTTCTCCAAGCTAATTTACCTGTACTTTTTGCGTGAAAGAGTAACAAACATCCATCCTAAAGCCGGGTCTACACTCGCGGCACGAACGGCCGCGAAAACCCGCGACACCTGCGAATCACGAGTGTAGATGTTGTTCACGCCTTCTCGTTCGCGCTTCGCACCGTTCCCCAATCAGTGTCGGTTTTTTGGCCCGCGACAAAGAGTTTGCGGCGCGCGAACGTGAACGCATCCACACTCGCAGTTTTCCGCAGTAGCAGTAGTAAAGAATTATCAAAATCGGTTCACCCAGTCAAAAGTTATGAGGTAACAAACATAAAAATAAATAAAAAAAATACAGTCGAATTGAGAACCTCCTCATTTTTTTGAAGTCGGTTAAAAAAGGAATCACAATGGCAAGAAGTGACACAGCAGCAGCAGAAATCACGTCTTCGTCCATCATAGTCGCGAACAAGACTGTGAAGCTTTGCGAGTGTGGAGGGACACAGTTCACGGCGCGAATCACGGCCTTTATTCTTGACGTGAATTCACGGCGCGACGCAGTCGAAGAACTAAGTGTACCCTAGACTAGAAAATAAATCCCTAGTAGGTACTTCGGACCATGTATGGCTTGTAGATGATCCCTTCGTATGTTGAAATCAACGGTGTTCCCTACGTACTAACAAGTTCCGTCCGGCGTTCCGCAGCCTCCGGTTGGGGACCAAAATTTGATTGGGCTGCAATTTCCTAGCGGGGCATTATAGCCCGAGCAACCGGGCATATCAGTGCCAACGTAGGGATCCCATGGTCCCTCGTAAATGCCCCTCCAGTCGTTGCGCTCTACTTGACGCCGTCCACGGATAGAGGGGGGGGTGCGGTGATCCAACCGACGGCGTTCCATGATGGGCGGCGAAAATCGACGAAATGTAGTCGTCGGCGGCGAGCGCGATGACACCCGAGGCGGCGTTCTAACTAACCGCTCCGTACTCGAGGGAGCATCCGCACACCCGCCCGTGCCAGCTCCAGCTGAGCCACTGGCCTCCCAATAGGTCGGGGAACCGCCCGCGATGTTGGCCTGAACATCGGCCCCAACATCTTCCTTATGGGGGCCCTGGTCCCGTGGACCCAGGTTCAAAGTCCGGCCCTGTGTACGTGACCCCATCTGTCCCTGAGTCCTGCCCTGTCCATCTTCATGATGTTGGCCGGGCCTATTCAGGCAGAGCAGTTCATGATGGTTGCCTCCACAAAACTTACACATTGCGGACCGAGCGCAATCCCTTACTAAATGGGGACCCAGACACAAAAAACACCAGTCACGCTGCTTGGTGATCTGGCGTCGACCTTGGACTCTCTGGTCCCTAAATCAAAGGCTGGCGGCCCCAACATGGCCATCCTGTTTACAATATAGGCAGGCATCCCGTTCAGGCGTTAAGGCACCCATGTGCCCATACAACTTCCTTGGCCCTCTCTGCGGAAGTCCCCTCCTCACAGGGCTCCGAATAGCCTTCTGTGGTTCCGCAGCGGGCTTCGAGAACGTACCCATGTTCTCTGCCCTCCGACACTCTTCCTCCAAAAACTCCATGAGTTGAGAAGAGGTGGGCAAGTTGTCTGCACTCTGACCGTGATGCTGCTCAAATCTGGTCTGCACATCGACTGGCAGCCGGGACAGTACTATGTATACTAACATGTAATACCATTCTTCAACCGGCAAGCCCAAATTTTCTAATGCCCTAGTGACACTCAATAACGGGTTCAACACTTCTGCCTGTATGGCAGAGACCCGAGTCACTGAAGGGATGCTAAACAGCCTCTTGAGCTGCGCATGCGCAACCAGCCTTCTTTTGTTGTGGTAGCGCCTTACCAACATTTGACGGGCAATCCCATAATTGTCCTCTGTCACCGTCAAATGGGCTACCAGTTCCCTAGGCTCTTCCTTTAAAGCTGACATTAGTTGTGCCATCTTATAGGCTTTAGGCAAATCTTCCCTTAAGTGGACCAAACTATCAAATAAATTGATGAAGCTGACCCACTCACCGAGCTCTCCGTCAAAACTGGGTAGTTGTATCTGAGGCAGTTTTGATACAACCCCGCGAGAGTGTGGGCCTTCCACAGCTTCTTCATTGCGGCCAGTTCCGCGCTGGCGCTTTATTTCTGCTATGCGCTGCTGAATGTCATCAGCAATTGAGAGGCACTGGTCAACATCAGCCTGCATCGCGGACCTCATCTGATCGCTGACCCTCTCCTCCTCAAGGGCCTCGACTTTGGTAAGCGTTTCCATCATTACCTCCAGTCGGGCTGGCGCATCCAAAGCTCGAGCCAACAGTGCATCTTGTCTATCTGGGGGCTTACCATGAACATTTAGAATAGCTGCCAAGAAGCAGGGCAGTTCAACTTGACGGGTAACCTGGCAGGTTTTTTATGTGTACCATGAACTATTTCAGCTGACCTGCAACATAACGACATTTCACCTGCGTTGCTGTCTCTGGACGGTTGACCACAGTCTAATTTTATTAGAATTCACAAAGCCACACGTTCTAAAACACCTCTCGTAATCATTTCCGGTTTTTCGTTTTTTATCGAAATATAAAATTATTATTGTTTTGATACAAATTAAATACAGTACCTTTGTTATCTTGCATAACTTATGTTATACAACTCGATTTATGACCATTCTAGCCACTTCTAAAACTTTTACAAAAAAGTTAGGACATCGTTTGTTTACGCACGAAATGTTTGGGTCAAGTAGGTACTTACGTAGGTATAATTTACGAGGTATTTTTGAAATAGTAAACTTTAAGTGGATTACATAAAAGATATTGTTAAGTGGGAGTCAGATATTTTTGAATGTTAGCCCTAGTTGTTTCATAGTCGTCTTCGCAAACTGTTTAAATAGTGATCGGTACGGATTATACAAATAATTATGAGTTCAAGAAGAGTCTCTTACGAGCAATTGGAAAGTATGTGGGAGTTTTTGAATGTTCACAGAGATATTGCTGTAGGCTTCAATAAAAGTGCTCTGGTAGGCTGGTGGCTCTGGCCTAGGAGGCCTTGAACCGATGTAAACCATCTCAATTCCGTTCCAATCTTAGCCCGGTACAATAACATAGCGGCAGAACTTTACTTACAAGTTACAATATCTTATGTATGTAATAAAACTATTTAGTGCTTGTGCACTCACTTAATCTCAGGTATATATCTACCTACAAGTTTCAACTTATCAATGCCCAGTAACTCAAAATAATTGAAAAGTTTCCACACGTAAAAAAGTGTATTAAATTGCAGGGGTTAGACACGGCAAATATGTAAATCCTCATCTGATACATACTATAGTATTATAATTTTAAAAATAACTCTGTCTGTTACGATTTCACGGCTAAGCCGCTGAACCGATTTAGATGAAATTTACAAAATAGATCCTTCGATTTTTGAAGAAGGACATACTATTAA
This sequence comes from Diaphora mendica, assembly GCA_949125395.1. Lineage (NCBI taxonomy): Eukaryota > Metazoa > Arthropoda > Insecta > Lepidoptera > Erebidae > Diaphora > Diaphora mendica. The sequence continues at coordinate 28,502,497 of OX421315.1, forward strand.
GTGCGAAAACTTACATAAAGGCGGGCGGAGCCGCGGGCAAAAGCTAGTAAATAAATAAATATACCATACGATCTCAGATCAAATAAAAAAAGGTAGATATGGCACCGCCTTGTTGAAGTAGAAAAAAGTTGCCTTTTTTATTTGATCTGAGCATACGATATTCAAAATTACACACATCAAAAGTGTCTAGGGATCAAGCATTTTTATGCGGATTTCTTGAGATTGAGATGTGGCTTTGGCCCTGGCCTGCTCAGTCGCCAGACTTGAACCCGATTGAGCATGCATGGGATATGCTACAGAGAAGAGCTCTGCCGAATATGGAGGGTATCCAGTCGCAAGAAGACCTTTTTTTGTTGTTGCAACGAACATGGGCGGCCATTCCACAGCGTGATTTGGATGAACTCATTTTGAGTATGCCAAACCGATGTTCTTGTGTTAGTGTTCGCGGTAGAAACATGGATTATTAATTGTTTAAGTTACCTAATAAAATTTTAAAGAAAACTGTTATTTCAGTCTTTTTTTCGAACTTTAATGTTAGTGGTTCAAATGTCAAAAATCCTTTTATTAGGAAAATGGCAAATTTCTTTATTAATGCAAAGGTGACTTGGTTTATCTTTACTGTGACAAACGAAAACACTTTATTTGATGAATCCTTAAAGAAAATTTTAATTAATATCAATCAGGAGAAAAGTTATTGCAAAAATATATGTTGATCCCTAGACACATATGTTGATCCCTAGACACTTTTGATGTGTGTATATTGAAAACAAGACATAAGAATTTTAATCCACTTGCAAATAGCTATAGAATAAAATTCCAAACTCTTTTAACTCTTAAACTCATGATATAACGAATAAGGTACGTATTTATTGAACTTTACGATTCTTAAAAACTTTTTATAAAAAAAAAAACCGACTTCCAAAAACATCCAACGAAAACTCTCTGTCAAAAAACACTTAAAAGCGTAAAATAAACTGGTTCTTCATAAATTGCCTATACCTAATTCTTGATTCATTTAAATAGTAGTATTATAATGGGTGCTAGGTACCTAAAATCTGTTTGAAGTCGGTGCCAAGTGACTATCGCTTAGACTTTTGTAATTGTTCGTTTGTATTCTTTTTGGCTTAGCACCGACTTCAAACAGATTTTAGGTACCTAGCACCCATTATAATACTACTATTTAAATGAATAAAGAATTAGGTATAGGCAATTTATGAAGAACCAGTTTATTTTACGCTTTTAAGTGTTTTTTGACAGAGAGTTTTCGTTGGATGTTTTTGGAAGTCGGTTTTTTATTTTATTTATAAAAAGTTTTTATTTTACAGTTTTTAGTGCAAACAATCGTAGGTAAGTAGTAAGTTGAATTATTTCATCAAATTTCATCATCAAGAATACAAATTAAGGTACGTGTAATATTAAAATCATCCTCTAATCCCTAACTGTTGAAGAGTTTAATCTTCTATCATCAGCTCACCTAAATAGCTTGAAAGTATACGACTGAAGGTCTTTAGATACGTATGAAATTGAAAGAATTATTCTCCAACTCCTAACCGTTGAGGAGTTGTACCTTCCACATTCCATCATCAGCTTACCTAAATAATTTGTAAGAATACGACTAAAGGTAACTTATATACATATGATATTTAAAGATTTATCCTCCAACTCCTAACCGTTAAGGAGTGGTACCTTACATCATCAGCTCATCATCATAAAATGATGACTACCAGACGCAAATACCGGTGTAACTTCAGAAAATATACGAAAAACATAGTATGTGCCTATAAAAAATGAGGGTTTCCCTCGATTTCCCTGGGATCCCATCATCAGATCCTGATATGCTGGCAATGGGACCACCACGGAAGCATACCCTGTCGAATACAAAAAAAATTTCAAAATCGGTCCACAACTGACGGAGTAATCAGGTAACATACATAAAAAAGAAAAAAAAAAAAAATACATACAGTGGAACATAGGACCTCCTCCTTTTTGGAAGTCGGTTAAAAAGTAAAACAACGTGCATTGCAGTCGATAATTATTTACACTAGTAGTTAACTAAGACGAAACATTCCACTCGTAAATTATAGTTAAGTTATATTCAAGACTAAACAATATACGTCAATAGCAGGTAAATAATAAAGCCCGAATACAAGTGCTCGGTTCATTTAGAATAATGTTAACAATAGAGGTCAAACCGATTGCGGTTTTGTGAAATAGAACATATTTGTAAGTACCTACCTAATACTTTTTTCCCCTCCCGTTAGGTAAAATGCCTATTGTACAATAGTCTTCGCTCGTGTATCATAATTTTGCGGAGTTCTGTATTCTAGAAAGTGTTCAATGGCCAATATTACGTCATTACTTATTTGTATATTGAATGATAGTTAGTCACCTTTTAAGCAAATAGGCATAAACCAGCATGAATTGCATTATTTAAATTTAAAAAAAAAAATAAGAAAAAAATCTATAAGTTAAGAAAAAAAGAAAAAAGAAAGAACGTTTATGACAAACAAGCATGCACCATCTGATAGCAGATTCCGTGAAGCCTATAGACAATTGAAACAGCGGACCGACTAAGGTATTAAGTACGTTGCTGATCAGAGATGAAACCCTTTTTGATGGAAAATAGATGAAACGTAACAGACATAAATGCTGAGAGAATGCCTTTCGCCACAATACTGACTTGTAGATTGCACTTCCTCAGGCATCTTTCATAAATTAATTAAGGCGTTCGGTGCTTTTAAAGAGAGTTTTTTAACCGACTTCCAAAAAGGAGGAGGTTCTATCTTCAACTGTACGTATTTTTTTTATTTATTTTTTATGTATTTTCACCGATTACCGATTTTGAAAATTCTTTTTTTATTCGAAAGGGTATGCTCCCAAGGTGGTCCCATTGCCACCATATCAGGACCTGATGATGGGATCCCAGAGAAATCGAGGGAAACCCTCATTTTTTTTGGCACATACTATGTTTTTCGTATATTTTCTAAAGTTACACCAGCATTTGCGTCTGGTAATCATAATTTTATGATTATGAGCTGATGATGTAAGGTATAACTCCTTAACGGTGAGGAGTTGGAGGTTAAATCTTTAAATATCATATGTATGTACGTTATCTTTAGTCGTATTCTTTCAAATTACTTAGGTAAGCTGATGATGGAAGGTGATAGGTACAACTCCTCAACGGTTAGGAGTTGGAGGATAATGTTTTCAATTTCATACGTATCTAAAGACCTTTAGTCGTATACTTTCAAGTTATATAGGTGAGCTGATGATAGAAGGTTAAACTCTTCAACAAGAATACGAACGAACAATTACAAAAATCTAAGCGATAGTCGCTTGGCATCGACTTCAAACAGATTGTAGGTACCTAGTACACATTATAATACTACTATTTAAATGAATAAAGAATTAGGTACAGAAAAGAATTGGGACAGCAATTTATGAAGAGCCAGTTTATTTTACGCTTTTTAATGTTTTTTGGCAGGGAGTTTTCGTTGGATGTTTTTTGGAAGTCGGTTTTTTTAAAATGTTTTCTGCGGATGTAGTGAGTATCAGCTTTTCTTTTTAAGAAGACAACTCTCGCACTAGGAATACATCCTGTGTCGCGGCCCGCGGGGGACTTTCCAAACGTCTATGAAATGGACACAAAGTACCTACATCCAGACTTAGAACAACAATTTGTGGATCATACAAAGTGTTGTTCCGTGCAGTAACGTATATATCTGTCTGTCTGTCTGTCCGTACAGTCAGACTTCGTCTCACCCACTCACAAGTGCCTCATAATCTATACAAATAAAATTAAATAAATAAAATTGGAGTCTCTGTTTGTAATATTAAAATTTTACTAAATGCATATATATGTATGTATACACGTTACATGTACCAAATTTTTTTTTTTACATTTTTTGTCTGTCTCTCTGTCTGTTTGTTTCGGGTAATCTCTGGAACTTATGGACCGATTTTGAAGGGACTGGCAGATAGCTGATGATCTAAGGAGTAACTTAGGCTACTTTTTTTAGACTAACATTGTCCCGCGACGTTACCCGCGGTACGACAATAACCGCGGGTAGCACCGCGGGGTTCAGCTAATAAATATATTAGGTACACTATTACAAAACAATACTACTAGAAAAGTGCGTGCCTGTGCATATTTAAACTTTTACTTAAAACGAATACCTACCCACTTGGTATTTTTTACTAAATGCATCTTAAATTATGTTGGCATATAGCCTTAAATGATACCTACCTTTCGGCAATAAAATAAATACAGGTTATACAAAAACCGGAAAAAATAATTCCTGCTTCGAAATGCTATGTGAGTTTAGTGAGTTATCTATACATCTATACAAATAAATAAAATTGGAGTGTCTGTTTGTTATATTAAAATAACCGTTTTACTAAATGCATATGTATTGTTCACACATGTACCGATATAATTGTTTTTTACAATTTTTGTCTGTCTGTTTGGTCCGGATAATCTCTGGAATGGCTGGACCGATTTTGACGGGATTTTCACTGGCTGATAACTGATGATATAAGGAGTAACATAGGCTACTTTTTAGACTAGCTTTGCCTCGCGGCGATACTCGCGGCGAAAATCGAATGGACAAACTTGTAAATATTCCAAAAAAAAAACTTTTCAAATCTAAGAGCTCACAACATGCTCTTTATCATGCTATGCTATGCTAGCAATTTATCAATAGTTTGACATTCTAGCATTATTTACTAAGGTTTAAATATTTCTACTCAAACGCATCTTTTTATTATTTTACCTTATTTTCTCCTCTCAACATAACATACTTCAAAAACTTCTGCATTGCCTTTTAAATCAATTCATTTCTAAATGCACTCACGGACAGGTTTGATTTAAAGCAGTAATTAATCCAATCACCAAGCGGCGCTAAATTTGGCCGAACACAACATCGCATGTAAACTGATTAAAAAAGCATCCCACGTCTCCCGGATGATTTGCTATCAATGGAAACATGCAAAATGTCCATAATAAATTAAAGTGATGTAGCATTCACCGCGTCATAAGCGAGCCCCGGGGCCTTTACGTGATAAGATTTAAGTCGAAAATAGTTCACATTGGAGCTTTTGAAACGCAAAATGCAACTGTGTGTTAGTAAGGGCACAATATGTAGGCAGTCAGTGTTCGACCGTCGCGAGAGTGGGACATTATCGAATGCTTTTTATTTGTTGTCAAACGAGACGTCCGAGTTCGCGAGTTGTGAAGTGAGTTTTAAAATTATGACCGTGCGTGTTGTAATTGAATTTAAATAGGGATATACCATCAATTATAGGTAAGACAAATTTGTTGCTGTACTGTGTATTATTATCGCGAAATCCGCCAGGATGACAGTGAAAGATAAATAAAAGATCGTTGATCCCACTTAAAAGTTAATTGTTTAATCGATTCGGAGTTCGAGTGGACCGTCTTTAGTAATTACCGTCATTCGTACAAATATAGTTGGACCGTTTATATTTCCTAACATGATTATGTCTACTTGATTAATTATTCTACTTAGAGATGTGTTAAAAGCAGATTTCATAAAAAATCAAACAAATTTTAAACAGCGCTGGAAAATGCAGGAGATTTAAGAAAGCATTAAAGGGTAAACATTACTATCGTTTACGTGTAAACAAGCCGGGGTGTTATTAATAGAGCCCTAACTACGGAATCATATGTTAAAGTACAGTGCACGGCCCTATTTAAGGCAAGCTATTAACATGCTACTTGTCGGGACAGATTTGTGAGACACGAAGGATAAAATTAAAAAACCGGCTTAATCTGAGAGCGTTAAAGTCGTTAAGTGTCGTAAATAAGCTACAGGTTTTAAATGTTGTCGCGACTCCTCGATTACTGAATGCGATTTAGGTAGGTATAATAATTTTTTTGCATTGTATTTTATCGTCATTTCATTTGTTGCTATGTAACTCATAAGTTCTAAAACAGAATAGTAATTTAAAATTTCTAAACAATTAAGATCTTTGACTTAAAGGAATGAAAGGCTATATTTGATGTATCCAACTAAATAATTAATTGCTGAAAATTGAATGAAATATAATACATGATAATGCATCTCAGTGAGGTGCTCGAATCTTAACCTAACGCAGTCATAAAGGCTATATTTAATTGATTTAATCGATGAGATCCAGACGCTCGACAATCGCTGTGTGAACAGTGCTCCTTAAGGGCAGCAGTGGTCTAGAGGCGACTGCGGCCCGTCAGCCGGACAAGCGTTTTTTACTTTTTACACAGTTACCTGTTCCCGAACGGGTATCGTATCAACTCTGGTTAGCTTAACAAGTGCGGACAGAGGTGCCGTACCTTAGGCTATAGTTGTATTATTGCTTTTTCCTTCTTTTATTGTTGTTCATCTGTAGAATTGCGATAAGGATTTTTTTATTAGTTTTCATAGTATTTCTTAATTCCTACTTGAAGTCTATGGGTCGGGGTGTTTTTGTTGTCATATGTTTTATCTATACTATTATCATTCTATACTAATATTATAGAAGATAAGATAATATTATAGAAGAAGAGAAGAAGCTGAAGAGTTTGTTTGTTTGAACGCGTTAATCTCAGGAACCGTCTGGTCCGATTTGAAAAATTATTTCAGTGTTGGATAGTACATTTAGGGCTAGGAAAGCTATAGGCTATATATCATCACGCTAAGACCAATAGGAGCGGAGCACCAATGAAGAATGTTACGCAATAGGAGACGTAAACGACGTTGCGTGAGTCAGCTAGTATTTAATAAATATTATATTGGAGATATTGAAGAAACCAATAATAGTGCCCCTGTGTTGAGCAATGGCAATTTGTAATCACAAAAAATAATTCTAACTTAACTCTGTCTATCTGGTTGTTACACTTTTTTTTATGGAATAGGCGGGCAAACGAGCAGACGTATCGCCTGACGGTAAGCGATTACCACCGAATGGGTAAGAGCCGGTATCATCACTCACTCTGGGAAACACAGCGCAAGCACTATTTCACACCGGTTTTCTGTGAGGCCGTGGTATCACTCCGGCCCATACATGCCGAAGCGTGGCTCTCCCACGGTATTCTTTCTTCTTTCACGGCTAAACCGTTGCACCGATTTCAATAACATTTGGCATGGGGATACTTTGATTCTTGAGAAAGAGCATAGGCTACTCTTTACCGCGATAACCGACATATACAAGGGCGGAGCCGCGGGTAAAAGCTAGTTACTAATATACTTAGTGTTTATTAATATATTTAGAACCAAGAGTTTTATCATCATATGCTTATAATAGTCCACTGATGGAATCTAAAAGTATAAGTCTATCATTTAAAATGTAAGGTTTTTAATTAAGTTAAAATTCATTGTTTTGAAATTGTCTATGATAAAAATATGATCTTGACAAGCTTCAATGCGTTCTAATTTTAAAAGTTGTTCCAGCGTAAAGTTATTATTTTTTCGGATTTGCAAAAGCATGAAGTTGGATATTCGCTCATCGTCATACGGTCATTCGCACAAGTTATCGCAATATGCATCCGTTGCCTTTAACGAAAGTGATATTAATTATCTAAATGCAAAATATATTTAATGCTTTTAGCGACACAAAATACCTATTTATAACTTTTCAAATTAGGCACAAGAGGACAACTCAACCTGTGTACCTGATATTACCCAACCGGAGTAAAAAATTGTATCCACCCAATAATTTAAATTATAATGATTTTCAAATATTTTAAGTGTACAGTAAATATTTAAGTGTATTTTAAACCGTGGCGTGGGAGAGCCACTATTTGGCATGAATGGGCCGTCTCGACCGGAGTGATACCACAGCCTCACAGAAAACTGGTGTGAAACAGCACTTGCGCTGTGTTTCACCGAGTGAGTGAGGACAAAGGAGGTCCATACCCCAAAGGCCGGCTACGCACTTGTGACGCCTCTGGTATTGCGAGTGTCCATGGGTGACGGTAATCGCTTACCATCAGGCGATATGTCTGCTCGTTTGCCCCCTGTTCCATAAAAAAAAACACTAAGTTCGAAATAATAAAAAATATTAGATATTTAGATCAATACCTATAAATAAATAGTGACCACATTTCATTTATGATATTAGATTGCAAACTTAACACTTAATTGAATGCAAAAGGGCCATTGATTCAGTAGAATCAGTAGTCAGTCAGTAGGTACTGATGAGCCAACTGACATATCTCAAGTGGTTTTGAGGACTTGACAACAAGTTACAATTATTTTTGTAGCATTGAGTCACCTTTCTATCTTAATATATATAAATCTCGTGTCACAATGTTTGTCCTCAATGGACTCCTAAACCACTTAACCGATTATAATAAAATTTGCACACCATGTGCAGTTCGATCCAAATTGAGAGATAGGATAGTTTAAATCTCAAATTATAGTCGCAATTTTAATTTATTGCTAATTATTGTATATAAATATGGCGGTACGAAGTTCGCCGGGTCAGCTAGTGTTTTATATATAAATGATTTCATTCTTCCTTTCATGAATAGGCAATCGGGTCGTCGTGGTCGTTGATCTTGAAATTCCCAGCCACAACTTAAGATTGTACCTCTGTTTTCACCTACTGAATGTTCTGAACTAATGAACTGATTCACCTCTGTGGTAAAATTATGACTGTTGAACTGATGTTAAACGAAATAGACATCTATTCATATTCAATGAACTTGACTGAGTCTCCTAGTCGGCAATCACGTTATCTTTCTAAAGCTAGATATATATTTACTTACACTCCTATTGTATGTCCCCGACAGTGGCAGGTAGAGGCGAATAGAACGCCCACAATTATGCCAAATTAGTCTCGTCTCTGCCTAATAGGATAGGAGACAGGCGTATTGACTTAATTAGGAAAAATGGATAAGGAAAATAAATGAAGCATGGGATTCCGACCAATAAATTAAAACCCGGATAGAATTTGCCCGAGTTTCCTTCAATAAAATGAGGAAAGTTCTATATTGTCGTTAACTTAACATAGAACTCAGAGTTAGGATACTTCTGTGTTACATCTGGCCCATAGTCTTGTACGGCTGCGAAGCATGGACCTTAAAAGACGACACAACGAGGCGCCTAGAGGCTTTTAAAATGTGGTGTTACCGTCGCATGCTTCGCATCAGTTGGACACAAAAGATAAGGAACGATATTGTGCTCCGGCGTGTCCACATGCCTAGAAAACTGATGCAGACCATCAAAAAGCGCAAAATTGAATATCTCGGCCATGTGCTTAGGCACGAACGATACATGCTGCTTCAATTAATAATGATAGGCAAGGTGGAGGTAAGAGACGCGCTGGACGAAGAAAAAAATCGTGGCTACGAAATATCCGGGAGTGGACCGGTATTACCTCTGTTGAACAACTGTTTCGCCTGGCCAACGACAAGGAGGAGTACAGGAAGCTGACGGCCAACCTTCGAGATTGAAGAGGAACTTGAAGAAAAAAAGAGAAGGATAAGGAAGGGATATAAATTGGAGATAGTAACAACAGCTCAAATATTTCAGCGGGAAAATCCACGTCCAAGCCATTTAATATATTTGTATTTGTACCTACAATTCCTAACCGCAAATGTATTTGTAAAAGTGTTAGGGAGAACCCGGGTTTTTTCGTAGATATTAGCATTAGTGCTAATTGGGAAAAGCCATTCAAAACAATAATCATAATACGAGTAAATATGCTAACATGCTACTGAGTTTGCCAACCCAGGGTCATTCCATCTTGGAGTATTACACTGGGTAAAACAAAACGGACGTTTCTTGTATGCAGTAATCTAAAACCCTTCCTCCAGACATCCTCCGTAATCTGATGCGTTGATTTTCACTTAAAAGTTTATCCTGCATTCATCTGTGAAGAGTACGACTGCCCATCCTGAAGGCTCTAATTTCTGTTGTCGCCCAGCAAACATTATAGACTTGCATAATGTGCCACAGTTCACGGAATACGAACTAAACATCTTCGTGAGTATTGCTGGTCTTCATGAAGACAATTTCTGATGGTTTGGTCGCTTACATGAGTGCCTGTAGCTCGCGGCAACACATTTTGTATGGTTCGTGCGGTAAACATTCGCTCTCTTTGTGCGGTTCAATAGATATACCGGTCTTCTTGAGCTCGAGGACCGCCCGCCATAAAACTCTACAATTCAACAGTCAATGCGCTGACTGCAACCCTCCTGGATCAAATTTATGACCCTAGTCGCTATAAGTGCGTTCCTATGTGTTCTAGCAAGTGGCACGATGACAATGTAAGTAACATTATAAACTGTCGGCATCGACAGTCGAAGAAATAGTAACCAGAAGTTATTAAATTAAATGTTACAAAAATGCCATTTTCAATACCCCCCAAATGCAGCTTGAAAAACTATTTAAATATTGCTGATCATTCAAGGAACCTGAACTTTATCATTTACCTATTGTTACAAACATTAAACAGAAGCTATGTTTGTTAATTCCACAAATTTATGAGTGACTTGGAGTGACCCATATTTTGTTTTGATTAGATTTAACAGTACATATTTTAACTTTTAAAGTTAAAAGAAACGTAGACGACAAGGTGTTCAGTACAATAACTGCTCACACTGTATGCGAGGATATGAACGGCTATGAATATTGGCAAATATTTATTGAGCAGTTATATTGCGAAAGCCATTAATCATTTGACGACTGTTTGTAAGAAATTATTAAATAAGATGTTAAACCGTAGGATTGTTGACATAGTTTATGCCTATGAACCATGTCCTAACCAGTTGAGATTTTGCACGCTTCACCTTCACGGCTAATAGTACTTAGTTAGAATTTTGAAAGCGAACATACCCACTTAAGGATTTCTGGCTCCAATCCATCTGTTACTTCAAAAGTTGATTCATTCCGTTGTTTATAAATAGGAAGGACTTGTGAAGTTTACCATGATATCAATTAAGACCAATTATTTATTATTTTAATTTATATCCCAATACTACAAGCGAGCTAATTTGGGGTTATCACGCAAATAAATTATCATTTTATTACAACACGATGTTTTGTGGCGCCCGCGGGCTATCAACTTTATAATGTTTTAATCTGTTTAATTATAAACATTACAAGACCTTTGATAATCATGCTACATGCTCTATTTAGGTAAACGCGTGCGAGGTTTCTTCTAGAATACAAGTTTTTTTTTTGTTATTAATAAAGTGGAATTAGATTCTAGCCTCTGATGTCGCTCGCAATAAAAAAGCGGTCTGAAAGTGGTCTTAGCCTTTGTTTTTTGCATCTGTCATTTCTATATGGCGTCACGCTTATATATGTACCATGCCTTAGTCATTGGATATCAGTTGAAAAAAAGTTAAACAATCTTTTATCTTTCCTGCCATGACTAATAAAAGCTGTAGATGATGAAGATGCTTTCATAAGACTTATAGTTTTTTCTGTCTGTTACTTTGCGATCAACACAACAGAATCAATCATTTAGTATTTCCGTATTTATCTAATTTATGGTCCGTACTCACATACGGTATTACTCGATAGTTTACCCCAAAACGTGTAAAAAATTACGTGTAGACCGCTAAACTCACAACACGAAGGCTCGCATCGAGCCGGCGCTATGGCTCGATCTCCTTTTACGTTTCTCCTTTTCATTTTCTTTAATTCTTTTATAGTTCAGAATTGCTAGACTTGCTAAATGAAGCCACAGTCTCCTTTGTTGAACAGACATCACTTGGCTCAAACGGTTCGGTGAATACTGAACGGCGAGCCATAAATGCGTCACTCTATCGATTAATGCTGAATGTGTGGACGAAAGACCGTGCTGTGGTTTTTACTCGACATGTTTGCTCGATCGAGTAAAACCGTGTGTGAGTACTAAGCATTAGTGGTGTCTCGTAACCCTGCAATTCTGGTTTACTGAACAATCTTTGAATAAATTTTGACAGAATAATAAACTTCGTGCTAGATAATGCATGATTGGGTCACTTTTAGCAAAATTTCCCTTTCAAAGCATGATAGTAATAGGGACAGTTTTAATTAACAATAAATTACTAAAATCCATTTACAATAATGTTCATAGATAAGTACTGTACACATACAAAATAAAAGATTTTTTTAAAAGTCGGTTCAAAAATTACTAACGTATAAGATGAACGTAGACAAAATTGTTGGTTACCCCTGTTGTTACTAGATCCATCGAAGAGTTCTTTTTTGTTAACACCTTTTGTACGTATAATTTGACACCGGGAGCGAGTGAAAAAAACTAGTAGACATTACTTTTTGACAGGGGATATTTAATGAAGTTGTAAGATTTTTTTTCTACTTTCGTCGAGCGATTCTCACGATAATACCATTGTAAGAGCACGTCCCAAACGGTCTCAATCAATTATGTTAACTGTGATAATTTTGTTTTTGTTTTTTTTTCTCTCGAGGCTCGAGGAGATTTTGTGTAGTCGACAAACAAATTATACGCCACTTAACCGCTTGTTACTGGTACGATTGGGACGATTTAATGGAATTATGACATATTTTCGGATGATACCCGGTTTGTCTATTAATTGGAGTCTTTGGAAAGGTCGTTTCGATGTAGAACCGGACCCGAACAACAGTGTACTTTACGACTGAATTGAGCTGTAACATAAATGCTTGGGTATTACTCAGCTCTACTGCTTTTTATATCCTACTAATATTATAAACGCGAAAGTTTGTAAGTATGGATGGATGGATGTTTGTTACTCTTTCACGCAAAAACTACTGAACGGATTTGGATGAAACTTTACAGTGTTATGGCTTATACATCAGAATAACACATAGGCTACTATTTGCCGCGATAACTGACATACACGCGGGCGGAGCCGCGAGCAGAAACTAGTACTATAAAATATTCTTGATTTATAGTTATTAAAATTAGGTGGAAAATATCAGATATTATAATGTGATATGAGAAAATATCCTAAAGTAAAATAAAATATATTAAATTTTAAATCTGGCTGCGGGGTATATGCTCCTCGCGCTTTTCCTCTTCGGAAGAGGCTTTGCTAAAGTAACCTGAATTTAGGACACTCTGATTCTCTGGTCCCGAAAAATTAGCAGTATAAAACCTATCACTACATAGTATAAAACAAAGTCGCTTTATCTGTCCCTATGTCCCTTTGTTTGCTTAAATCTTTAAAAATACGCAACGGATTTTGATGCGGGTTTCTTTAGTAGATAGAGTGATTCAAGAGGAAGGTTTTTATGTATAATAAATGCATAATATAGTATAGAAACACTGTTAATTTTCGAGGTTTCTAATTTGATGTAGGAAATAAACACATTTTTTTGCGCTTACATTGCAAACGCTGGTTGCACCCTACGAGATAGATCAAAATAGTGTACTACAGTATTGTACACCTTAAAAAGTACTACAAAAAAGTCCGCGACGGTATATGTCTATCTTTTAGGGATAACCCACAACAACCATTTTTTATTCCTTTCTTTTTACGAGAAATAATGGCTTATTTACGAAGTGATTTTAAGCAATACCGAATGAATCCTTATACAATTAAGTAAATTAAATACATTGTGCATTTAATATAGATCAAAATGGCTCTTTATAGTTTCTAATTTAAATGAATATATTCGAAGATTTTACAGATTTAAAATGCACGAATCGTGTCGTCGGCGGGGGCACCTGAAATCCACCCGTGCGAAGCCGGGGCGGGTCGCTAGTAACCTATATAATAAGGTATACGTTGGAGTTCTCTTTTGAAAATCTAGGGAAGGTCATTAATTAAAGTCCCATAGGCTACAACAATATCCCCAGATAGGCACTTATCTAGCATTGCATAGGACATTTTAATTGATTCTGGCTAATTCTCCTAAAGGATTATGTGTTATCGATGTTGATGACCATGATGACCTGTTAATGACAGAATAAATGTTTTCCTTTCTTTCTTTCAATAACGGAGAGTCATTCCGCAGAATGTGGGGATCGGCGTCGATGGGCGCTCGACTGTGCGCAGGACTGGCACTGGCATTATCGCTGGCACTGGGCGCCGGTCGCCGCGACTTCAGAGATCCAGAGGGTCGTCATCATTCTGACCTTTCTCTATGGATAGACGAACGACAAGTGCGAATGTTTAGCGGTAAGTTTCGAAGTACGGCGATACTAACATTACAGTTAATACTCTATAAGGGAAACACCTGGAGTCCATAAAAGATAGCGGTAAACGATACCGGTTATATGCAGCTAAACGTACAAGAGATTACATCGATAACAGTTGACGTTTTAAAAATACATAACCATAGATTGTTGCGATTTATTTTATTAAATTACTTTAAATACGAGTGATACTATAAAATTGAATTATGTAAATAACAAATTTTCGTGCTAGTATGCGTTCTCTAGTATTTTCGTGCAAATACTAGAGATCGACTGGTTGCTGAATTTATACTATTTAAAGTGTCTATTGTTTTGTTTTATTTTTACAGTAGGTTTATGATGACACCGCACCGTGACAGGTCAATAGATTTATTAGACACGTGTTATAGCCCGGGATCCCCGGAACAAATTTTACAAGTTATTACTATCAAGCTAATTTTTAGTGAGTGGCTTCATTTTGATGAGGCGCCCACCTTTCACCTTACGAAAATTTTCGACTGTGGTAGCTAACATGGCTAGCAGGAAAAAAAAAACTTTTGAGCGTTTGACCGGGATAACGTACCACGCAATTTGTAGGAAAATGTGTCTTGATAGTAATAACTTGTAAAATTTGTTCCGGGGATCCCGGACTATTAGGTACTCAGTGTACGGTGTACCTACCTTAATAACGTGGTTTAAAATTAATTACAGAAATAAATTGACCAAGAAATAAAGATTTTCTCTGTTATCTGTTAAGATCGATCGCATTAAGATGTTTTTTTGTTATATGATGGGTAACAGTGGAGGAAGCTTCATAGCTTTTCACTTATTCATAACTATATGGACCTCCAGCCTGTTAGTGCACGTGAAACACGTTAAATCATAATCCATTTGAGGTCCACTTCTCCTCTTTGTATCGTGCCAAACGCCCACTACCATTTTAATTTTCCCGCTTGTCCCAAGGCGTCTGTTAATTTTGAGTTTAATTTTAGTAGTACTAAGTATAGGTACTACAGTTTTCCCATTCTGTACTTTTACCGTTCTTCTACTACTTATAATCGAATAAGTAAGTCAAACACATTATAAAATTTACTATTTTTATATTTCCGAATTAAAATCTTTTTTCCAGGTATATCAATGCAAGTATTTGCAATAATTAACGGTCACGTATCACCATACGTTTTGGACCCAAACTTCTCCAATAAACTCCCGGTCATACCGTCAGAAGTCGGCTACGTTAACTTCACGTGGAGGTCAAAAAAGAGATACTATTACGACTTTGACATTTTGACTTCGTCAGATTTAAATATATTGAAACCGCCAGTATTATCTATCAAAACTCGAGGACGGGTGCCTAAAACGTCTAAAGGTATGATTATTAGTAATTATGTATTGTGATAAGGATTGATTATATTTTTTACTAACTTTTGATTAAAACATATGCTTAATAGTTATCTATAAAAAAAACTTTAGTTACACAAATTGTAGGTGTAGAAAATGTGAAGTATTTTCTTTGATGATTCTACTTATTTAAAATATATTTTGACCTAGAAGTGTGCCTTCGACCCATCCAAACAATATCTCTGGCGCAAACAGTTTTATTCACAAACATTTAGAACAAATATAAACAACGAGTTTGTTCACAGAATTCAGTATAATATTGCCATGTGTTGGCAACAACAGCGGTGTAGCCACATTCGAAATAGGACTTGTGCTAAAAAACGGCAAAAGTTTGCCACTAAAAGGCACACCACTAAGGCTACACCTAAAGAAGGAATGCGCACAGAGAGGTGTGTATTTAGAAAGGACAGGTATTGTATCGCCAACGCATTTTTAACACTTACACACCTGTGTTTTTGTAGTTGTAATTCATTCAATTTAATTAGTAGAATTGCCTACTGTAGTAAATATAGATGTTTTCTATCATTCCTACCATTTAAATTAAGCGGTTATTAACTTCACTATAGAATTAGAACTAAACAAACTTCAAAAACGCAGGCGTAACGCTTTTATTATATTGAATTTGAAATAACAGATTAATGCTATAGACAAACACTGCAAAGTCCTAATTTTAAGTGCCACAAAGCTTATTAATTTAATTCTCATGCTTACAACAAGAAATGAGATAAGCATAGCGAACTTGAGAACAAGAACCAGAACAGAAGCACTAAACATTGCATTTCATCTATTTCGAGCTCATATTGTTATGCTTACGCTACTAATAATACATTTATGGGTAGTTTAGTTGGTATGAGCGAACGCTTTGCCACTGCCCATTACTGTTTCACAGTACACCGCAGTAGTACGTCACAGTGTTTGTTCACGCGCACCTTATGAACAATGCAGCGGTTTATATTTTATTACTGTTTTGTTTTATATTTTATAATAAATTATATGTTTCATTGTAGCACAGTTAGTAAATATAAGAGAAATATGAACTTTTTCTGTAATGAACATACCTAACTAGTGTTGTAAGACATTTTCTTAGACGTTTGCCTCGGAAATATGTTAAGATGCCACTCTTGTAGCATCCAGAGACAAGACGTTTCCAATGCTGATTCATTCTCCTCACCCCAATACTAAACATTAGTCATTATTTGACATAAATATCAAAATACTATAAATTAATAGCCTAAATACGAGACTACAGTTTCGCATGTCATGATATTTAAATATTACTAACCATCGAAAATTAAGTGACTGGGTCTTTAAAAGCGATGACGTTTCGAACTGATGAGCGACAACTAATCGTGTTAATTCCCGCGCGTTACCAAAAATTATTTGCACAAACAATTAAATTCATTCCACTAATAGTCACTTCAAGTTATCCATGTACAGTTAAAAGGTTTTTATTCGGTTTATTCTCAGTAGATCCATTGACCACATCCATGATGGATCTAATCCTACTAATATTATAAACGCGAGTGTTACAAAAATGAGGAATCATTTATTCCTTTTAAGTCAGCTTATGGTTAGCTACTGATGTATAAAGGCGCGTATCCACCGAAATTGTTGGCAATTTCAGTATGTCCAACTGTTTGCAACTCTTCAGAAAATCGCCAACTTTTGTTTCCATTGTGTCTACATCGAGTCGCCAACAATAAGAAAAACATTCGAACTAAGCGTCTCCACAGAGCCAATAAATTACTGCAACAACCGTACCTATACTTTTGATGTTTACCGCCAAAAACAGAAACACGGTTCCCAACATTTGTTGACAATTGTTGTTGCCAACACAAGGAAATTACAGAAACTTGACACCAACACGCGTTGACAACACAAACGTTGCTAACTTTTATTCGGTGGAGACTCGGCTTTAGAGTATTTAGAGTACTACGGGTGTTCAACCGATAAAATTGTCCACCCTTGCATTGCTTCTACCCATTACTAATAAATATATTTTGCCCTACATTGATATTAGTGTGAAAGCCTGCGATGTGCGCCAGGCCTTATTAACCGAATGCGTTATTTTCCGGGTTTACATCGAGTACGCTGGTTGGCTGAATCACGGTGCCTCTGCTCACAGCATTTTCGTTTTTAGGTTTGTATCGTACCTTGCTTGCTTATTTTACCTACTAATATATACTTATTGATTGAAGCTATAAAATATAGAATTTATCGCTGTAGGTAATATTATAGACTGAGATACCAGTCAGCCCAGACTTACGTCATTTTAGTAAAGATGAAAATTTTAGTATCGGTAGTCTAACGTATACTCAGAAAAGAATGGAAACTCGCTTAGCTGAAAGCGGGGCCGTTTTACAGTAAGCAGGTATCAAAGGTGGAAAGAAACCATGCTAACTTACGTCATTTTAGGAAGCCTAAATCCTACTAAAATTATAAACGCGAAAGTTTGTATGGATCGATGTTTGTTACTCTTTCACGCAAAAACTACTGAACGGATTTGGCTTAAACTTTACAGTAATACTAGCTGATCCGGCGAACTTCGTACCGCCATATTTATGACCCACGTAACATCGTTTACGTTTTTGTGAATCTAAACCATTCCCAGATCCCCTTGAACACACACAAAAAATTTCATCAAAATCGGTCCAGTCGTTTTTGTGAATCTAAACCATTCCCAGATCCCCTTGAACACACACAAAAAATTTCATCAAAATTGGTCCAGTCGTTTAGGAGGAGTTCAGTCACATACACACGCACACAAGAAATATATATATTAAGATAGGTTATTCATCAGAATAACAGCTACTATTTGCAGCGATGAAAGACATACACGCGGGCGGAGCCGCGGGCAACAGCTAGTTTTATATATATCACTAGCTGACCCGTGCCCACTCCGTTGGGCGGTAAACATTTTTTTCTCCGACTTGCTTTGATAATCCGGCTACCATTAAAAAGTCTTTTCACTTTTTGGGTTATTCTGTATCCTGTGTCACTCACAAAGAACGTAGCCTTCTATTGGTAAAATAATTTTCTAAATCGGTTCAGTAGATCTAGAGATTACCCCCTACAGCGTCACAAACTCACAAACTTTACCTGTGTATATAATAGTGTAGATTAAGTATAATATTATAAAATATTTTCCAATGAGCCAAACTAATATGACGGGCCAAACTTCCTCTCAGACTCGTTTTAACTTTATTGGATCTAACATCTCTTCTATATTTACGGCAGACATACGCGTCATGTGTATTGCTATATTAGTTAGCGTAGGCGTTTATACTTCTCAACAATATAGACTAAAAACTAACATTATACCTAATCTATACCTACATCAAATAAATCAAATTGGAGTGTCTGTTTGTAATATTAAAATAACTGCTTTTTACTCAATGCATATGTATGTTTACACAGTACATATACCAAAATATCATTTTTTACTAATTTTGTCTGTCTGTCTGTTTGTTCCGGCTAATCTCTGGAACAGCTGGACCGATTTAAGGAGTACCGCTGATGATATAAGAAGTAACTTAGGCATTTTTTTTGACTAACTTCGCCCCGTAGCGTTGTCCGCGGTTACAACTACAAACGCGGGTAACACCGCGAGGCTCAGCTAGTGATATATATATTATAATGACTGCAAAACTTTAAAAAGGCCCCGCTTTCAGCTTAGCGAGTGTCCATTTTTTTTTTATAAAAAAATACCGACTTCCAAAAACCTTTCTGTATATGTTAGACTACCAATCTTAAAAAATCATCTTTCCTAAAATGACGTAAGTCTGGGCTGACTGGGATCTTGGACTATTAGCATTATTACCGGCAGGTAAGATTTGATTTAGCATACTTGTGTTGTCTTTCAATTTCGAATGAAATTTCTTTTCACCCTGAGCAGATGGGTCGCTGTTTATTTCAAGTTTTTCTTGTCTTTGCAGTGCTTTTGTCCTACTTAGTTTGCTCCCTTGGTCGCCTCTGGATGAATAGATATGGTGACTGTCCGTATTCTTAATCCGTCACCACGTGTATATTATACTCTTTGCGCTGTAGCATGGTGCGGGTGACAGTTGTCTGTACGTCGATTCTGGTTGGTTTAATTTACTACAGTTATTAATATATACAAACATTTTAAGCTGAAGAGTTTGCTTGTTTGTTTGTTTGAACACGCTAATCTCAGGAACTGGTCCGATTAAAAAAAATATTTCAGTGTTAGATAGCCCATTTATCGAGGAAGGCTATATATCATCACGCTAACACCAATAGGAGCGGCGTATCAATGAAGAATGTTACAAAAACGGGGGTTTTTTTTTACGCTATGGGCAATGACGTTGCGTGGGTCAGCTAGTGATTTAATATATTGCGAATGTGGTACAGCTGAAATACTAAGTCATAATTTGTAAATCGCGGCAACTTTCAAGAGTGAAACGAACGAAACGACGAAAGTCACCCGCACCATGCTACAGCGCAAAGAGTATAGTTTACTTATTCTAAAAATATGATAACACAATCAAATGAATATTGTTTTGATGTTAATGTTTAATGTTAAGGATAAAATTGATTTTGAATAACATAACACTTTATTATCAAAGTAAGCATCGCAATATTTAGAGCAGTATCACTATTTAACAGTGTAGGGCATTAATCGATTATTTTTTTATTAAACTAATTAATTGATTTAAAAGTAATTGTGATGAAATCAATTGCAATTGAATTAATCGCAATTTAATATTTAATTGTTTTTTACAATTAAATCATTTAAATTAATGAAAATCAATTGTAAATCACAATTAAAATAATTGCAGTTAACTTTTTAATTGTTTTATGAAACAATTAGCGGCAACAGAAATACATTTTTTTTTATTCTTTTATTATTTGGGGGTTTTTATCCTTTCGGATATGACAACCCCATTGTAACCATTATAACTAACATCTACTACAACTAACAACTAAAATACATTATTTATCTGTGAAAATTTCAACTGTCTAGCTGTCATGGTTCACGGTATATAGCCTAATGACAGACAGATGGACGGACGGCCGGCCAGACATACGGACGGCCCGTCTGTCTGGCCGGCCATTTTTACCCTTTGGGTACGGAACCCTATAAAAAGATTTCCCACCCATCCAATGTGTAATCAATTATTTGACATAATCAGGTCCAGACCCGGAGTGCGATAAAAAATGTGCGAACCATGGGTGGTGCAATAACGAGAAGATATGTCAATGTCCTGAAGGGTACATGGGCCAAGACTGCAGGACTGCGCTCTGCTACCCTCAGTGTATGAACGGGGGTAACTGCACCGCACCAGGCGTGTGCTCTTGTCCCACGGGCTACCAAGGGAGGAATTGTGAAGGAGGTAAGTTATTGTAAGATTAAATTGCTGTTAGTAATCAGTGATTGTTTAACTTCTCGTTAAATATTGGATCTTACCGTATGTTTGTAATCCATATAATAACTAGCTGACCTACGCAACCTCGTTTGCGTCCAAACTACCATCCCCCGTTTTAACCCCAAAAGGGGGTTGATTTCTAAAAATACATTATTAGTACACCTCTACACCACCTATAGAGCATACATTTTAAATTTCAAGTCTCTTACTTCAAAAACATAGGACTTTCATACAAACTTCCAACCCCCGTTTTACACCCTTAGGGGTGGAGTTTCGTAAAATCCGTTCTTAGCGGATGTCTACACCCTATAAGGAACCGACCTGCTAAATTTCAAGTTTGTAGGTGTTATAGTATCTGAGATTTCGTGATTAATAAGTGAGTGGTATTTCGCTTTTATATATATAGATTAATACCCATTTCCCTTAGTCACGGTATCACGCGTGAACGGTTGGACTAATTCCATTTATTATTTTAGTATTGAATAGCTCATTTATCGTGGAAGATAATAAGATCTTTAAGTGAATAGACTATAGCAAGCAGTTGGGTTCGAAGTTCGCAACCCCTTATTCACAAGGGACTCTAACTATGCAACACTACCGCTGCAATTTCCTTACGTAGATTAGTGATGGCGGGTAATCTTATATATGAAATTCTCGTGTCAATGTCTCACAATGTTAGTTACCATACTCCTCTGAAACGGCTGGACCGATTTTGATGAAATTCGGTGTGCATATGGGGTAGGTCTGAGAATCGACCAACATCTATTTTTATACCCCAATTTTTTTTTTATGGCAAAACAACGTTTGCCGGATCAGCTAGTAGTCTATAAGAAGAATGAAGAGGAAGTTTCTAGAGTTAAAATCCCTTCCATTTCAGCACATCATCATAAAGAGCCTTTAACAGTCCACTGGTGGCTAATACACTATTAGTTTTGGCCGCGGCGTTACCCGTGGTTATTGTCGTACAGGGGAAAAGCCGCTGGGCGAAGCTAGTCTAAAAAAAGTAACCTAAGTTCCTCCTTATATCATCAGGTACCTATCAGTGAAAGTCCCGTCAAAATCGGTCCAGCCGTTCCAGAGATTAGCCGGAATAAACAGACATTCTACATTCATACAGATCATACAAACATTTGATCCTAGCTACCCGAAACCTCAAGCACAGCGTCGCATACGCTACCACTGCGCCACCTAGGTTGTCAAAGTATGCAAATGTTATAAATATAATTTCTAAGGAATAAAACTATGTTTCATTAACAGTTATATTAATAAAAAATATACAACACTACTAGTTTGGTAACTTAGCTAAATCATTTCTACATTATTTAAATCACAGAACATAAAGAATAG
Organism: Diaphora mendica; assembly: GCA_949125395.1. NCBI lineage: Eukaryota > Metazoa > Arthropoda > Insecta > Lepidoptera > Erebidae > Diaphora > Diaphora mendica. The sequence continues at coordinate 28,524,723 of OX421315.1, forward strand.
GTAGAAATGTTTTGTGTCTTAATTTACAACGGAACGACTGTCGCCAAACTCAGACAAATGAAAGCACTATTTTATTACTGCACACTAATAACGAATTGTTTTGATTTGATGTTTTTATTTGCTCAAAACTAGCCTACAATACATAAAGTCACACGTTTGATAATATATCTTATCGCGTAATGTTAACAGTTATTTTGCCATAGCGTAAGAAGAACTTACAACGTTTCTTAATCTTGAAAGTAAGAATACTTCATTGCAAGCTATTCAAAAACAGATGGCGTTATTCTAAATGCACGCAATTATAACATTAATCACTATAAGAATAAATTCGATATTTGTGTCATTCTTCGGTATTTACCGCTACTCGCTTAGTGTTGTGGTACATATTACAATATTATCAATAATATCGATACCTAACTTTTGTTGTAATAGGACGGAGCAGATTAAAAAAACATGAATTGAAGGATATCTGAGGAGGTAACATTATAAAGGTAAAGAAGCTAAAAAATAAGTACTTGCATAATAATGTTTATTATTCATATTTAGTTTTATAGGAAATACACATGGTATCAATAATCATAAATTTTATTGACTGCAATGAACAAAAATGCAATACGTCTAATTGTCGACCCGTTGGTATAGTGTTTAGCGATCTTGACTGCTGAGTCAGAGTTCGGAACAGACAGAGACAGACAAATTTAAAAAAAAATGTTATTTTGGTATACGTCCCGGCCCGTGCCTACAAATTTCGCAGAGAAAAGAATCACGCTTCGACATAAATGGGCCGGCTCGACCGGAGTGATACCACGGCCTCACAGAATACCAGTGTGAAATGGCGCTTGCACTGTGTTTCACTGAGTGAGTGAGGATACCGGAGGCCCATATCCCAACTCCTCCCCCTCCCCACCCCCCAAAGGTCGGCAACGTGCTTGTGACGCCTCTGGTGTTGCGGGTGTCCATGGACAGTGGTAATCGCTTACCATCAGGTGATACGTCTACTCGTTTGCCACCTGTTCCGTAAAAAAAAAATTGTACCGTGTACCTACACATGCAGATGCATTTAGCAAAAAGCGGATATAAATATTTAATATTACAAACAGACACTCTTATTATATATATATATATTCTTACTATATACTTATTTGTATAGATATTCAATGGTTAAAACAAGTGTTTTTCTTTCAAGGCCACGTAAACAAACAAGCAAAATTTAATATTTATAATTATTATAGTAAGTAAATATAACACGTTTAAAAGTATGCAAATCGATAAAGCTAACATCCTACCTGGCTACATCACTAATCGAGTAGAATAGAAAATACGAGAATAACGTTGAAAACTGATAAGACCCGATCATACCAGATTGAGATTTATGTGAATGGGATAAGGAAGAGTTTAGCTTAAATCTCTAGTCAATTATCAGTTAAATAAAATTTTAAGATTTTATTGATAAAACTTATAAAATTGTACCTACAGATGGTAAGAAACATCTCAATTATCAATCTTTTTCCTTCTGCTATCATTTTTACACTGTAAAACAGAACAGTACTGCATTAGGGCGTAAAAAAGAACTTTCATTGGGCGACCTATTCAACGCAGCGTTGTAACACGACCAGGCGGTACAATCTTAGTCGATAGTTTTTGGAATGTTACGAAAATAAAGAAACCAAATACAATAAATAAATAAATAAATAAATAAATATTTCGGACATCTAACACACATCGCCATCTAGTCCCATGCTAAGCAGAGCTTGTGTTATGGGTACTAGACAACTGATACAAATACATATATACTTTTTTTTTTGTAAATACATACATATTATACATAGAAAACACCCAAACTCCGAAACAAATATTTGTAGATCATACAAACATTTGTTCCGACCCAGGAATCGAACCCAAGACCTCATGATCAGCAGTCGCACACGTCAACCGCTAGACCAACGAGGCAGTCAATGGATCTTAATTGGTTCGAATATACTCATAAAATTACGTAGACTTAATTTAGGCGTATAATACGTGTAATTTCGCCAGTCGCTACTGTAAGACGTCGTTACTTTCGGTATAATCCGCATAAATCACAAAGAGAGTTGTTTTAGTTATGTTCATTCTGGAACCGATATCACTTTTTTTTGAAGTCATTATAAAATGACAATTGAAAATAAAATGTTGCCATTCTTTTCATAACACAATGAAAAGGTAGTTTTTTTTGTTACAAAATTGACAAAATTACACTTATATTTTAACTTTTGAAAAACTTGCTGATAATTATAGCATTTCATAACACATGATTCTACAAAATCCTAACTTAGTGCCTATATTATTTAATTATTGCATTGTTTTGGTACTTTTCATCAGCGTTTATTGCAGCCGCCATTGTCGTGAATGTCATCCGTCAACAATCTAAATACTTACAGGCTTTTTTGTTAATTGAATGTTTACTTGTGATAGTGACTAACAACAATTCTCTGATTTATCTGTTAATACGTGAGTTGAGCTTAGCTTCCCCCGATTTTCGTTGAGTATATCCGCGTGTGTTGTTTTCAAGTAATATTGAGGCAGAGACTTATTTTTAACAATTTATTTTCGTGTCGCAATGTCTGTTAAACATTGTTGTGTTCCTAAGCGCACGGATAATGAAGGTACGTAAATTGTTATTACTAATAATAAATGATGATAAATAAAAGCTTTAGACTAGCTAAAGACTTTATAACATCTTATATATATTGAATGGTTGGATCTAATTCAAATTCTAACCTGTAGTCTAACTCTTATTCCTGAGAGGTATTCTTCAGGCAATCTCAATTTCTAAAACCCGCATAGGAAATAATATAACCTCACTTGATAAAGTAGTATTAGATCATACATACAACATACTAAAATGTTGCAAAAACTTATTGTTTTGTATGCAAGCTATGCCATCAGGTGATTTAACTAAAACCTTTTTGAGGATTCTTATTTTAATATACAAGTAACATTCTTATTGCACTATAAAGTTTTTACAGAAACTTATGACAACAAACTATTATAACTATTGTTTGTAGAACGTATGAATGAACATACAAAAATGAAGAAACAAATAGTATATGTAGTAATACTTTCCAGTAATCCAATATCTTGTGAATATGTTTTAAGCTGTCATAAATGTTGCTGTCAATATATTAAATTTCGTTAATTATAATAATAAAATAAAATAATGCTTATTGTATTTATTTTTATTTCAGGGCCATTGTTTTGGAGGCAGTTACCAACCAAACCTTTATGTGAAATTCATCGAGGGTGATATGTTACAAAAAGCCAAAATATATGCACAGAAAGCTTTTAAAAGGAGAAAATAAACTAATTAATCTTTTACATTGTTTTATTTTACAAAAGTCCTAATTAAATAGGTAGGTATATATGTATACAATAAGTATTATACTATGTTTATATAAGTATACGTACCAAATATATATACATATATATATAGGTATAGTTTCAAATGTTGAGCAAGACTAAAGTTGTTGATCTCGACCTACAGATGGCGTTGTTATAGAATTTCCTCCAGAAGCGGTTGAGATATACCTCTATTTCAGTATATAACAATGTACTCTGTGAACACGACTAACGACTATGATACAAAATACCTACAACTCATAAAGGTATGCGTTGCAACGCTTATCAGTGGCAAGCGCGCCACGCCTACTAGTCATTTCTACTTATATCTTTTTGTTTTGAGATTTAAATAAATAAACAAATAATCGTGAATGCAGTTGTACTAAGAAATGTTACAAATACTTTCATATATTAACACAATGTTTTATTTTATTGCCTGTATCAAAACGGTTTTCAGAATGGAATAATGTTCACAAAATAAAATAGAATTGATAAAGTAAGAGGTACTTTCAAAAATAAACTTTAATACATATATACTTAGAAAACACTAAATACGATTTAATAATGCATATTGTTATATAAACGAGGTATATATAGGTATTATATTGAACTTACGTATCACAAAGCAACAAAGTAACTACTAATTGTTTTTGTTCTAAAACACAACCAAAGCACGACTATATAGCACTTTTATGTTTGAATTATGTAGGTAAGGACGACCGCGAATCAAAAAATTGCAACACTCAAACTAGGTGGCGCTCCCGACGCTCAAAAGAATCAACTTGAAAAAAAAAAAGGCTTAGAAGAATTTAAAATTAATTAGGGCAATGAATTAAGTTAAAGTAATGTAAAAATGTTGTCAAATTTTTGGTTAAACTTTTTAATTTTTGACATAATGATCAAAATATCATTAGAATCTAATTATTTAACAACTGTTAGCCGTGACGTAATTCGATGACGTCATGACAAACATACTTAGTTTTGACGTTTACTAAAAAGATAAAAATTTGACCTTAATAGAAAAATTACTAAAGCATACATTTTAGCAGACATCCGACAACAGATGTTTGAAAAAAAAAATAAGTTTCATAACTCCACTAGTCGTCAAAAATGTTACTCATCAACCCACTTCGTCTAGAAATACGAAGATCATTATCATTGTCTATGGGCGTGAGTCAGGTCGAATGTAGGACATCTTTACTACTAACCTCAATAGTACACTCTAGTTTATGGTCCATTATACTTTCTTCGAAATGGCAATGGCAACCTTACATCCGGTTTTGATGACTTCGGTTAGAGCTTTATAGAAGGGTGCCTGTTCGGCTCCATGGTCAATCCCCGTGTCGTGATGTTCTTGTTCCTCATTACGGAACTTGGTGATGGTCTGCAGTATCTCCAGGTCTATGTTGGGATCGTCCATGAGAGTACGGAGTTGGTCATTGTAGTGGTCGACTATCACTGTTTCAACGGCTACTGTGCAGGCCATTGCAGCTTCTTTGCCCAGGAGTGCTGTACCTGTAATAACAATCATATTTCATTATATATACTTTTCTTATTTAATTTAAAAAATTCGGTTACTTTCGACTTTTGGATAATATATTCAAACTAGTAAGTAGATTATTTTATCAGTTGGCATTTTGCCCAACAGTGAACACAGCACACACCAAACTAATGAATCACAGTCTAAACTCTCAGAACTGCTTTTATGTGTCTCTGAAGGGCAGTTCGGGGCCTTAGGTCATATGTTCGATTCCCATCCAGAACAAGTAATTGTGTGATGAGCTATAACATTAAAAGTCCATTCGCTTAAATACGGTCACCTTGACCGCTCCGCCGTCGCACGTGTGGCAAGCAGCTACAAGCAAGTATGATTTGTTAGTTTACACCGTTGCGTTGTATGAATTAATATATTCGTATTTCACAACAATAACCGACCGGGTGCACCGACACTATCTAAACGAATGGACTATATATCAGATTCAGCAGTCTGGTTATCACAGTATAGGCTCAGTCTAGTTGTGAATAATACCATATGTGAGGTGTGTAAAGTACTTATTATTTAAATCGAAATATGAGTATTCTTACCAGCGCCCAACATAAAACCGGCAACATTCCATATCGGCGTCAGCGCAGTTGGCCTAACTCTATACTCATTGATGAGCTCCTCGAATTTCTCGCGATGTTTCTTCTCTTGCTCCCACATGTGCTTTATGAGCGGTCCTTCAGCTGTGTTGCCTAGAACCGCCATCTGACCAGCATAGATACGATCCGCACCAAGTTCGCCTGCATGGTCTACTCGTATTATCGAATCCAGCTGTAACAGAATCAGATCAACATCCATTAATAATCCAGTGCTCCACATGAGCCTCGCCTCTGTTTAGGGTAAATAGAATAGGTTATGTTAAATTGATGGTGAGTTTATTAAGGCTCGACCAGAGTAATCCACTACCTCACGAAGTGAGTGACCAGAGCATTACCCGCCTCCCCCTTAACTTTAGAGGAAGGGACTCAAAGGGCGGTAACGCACGAGTGACTCTTGAGTTCAGGTCACCCGTCTCCTCGGTTGCCTCTAACAGACTTATATGAGTGAAAAATTTATAGATATTAGAGAAAAAGTCTACTCTAACATACATGTGGATTCTTTTTCCAATACGGTCTACCACTTGCAGATACTGTGGCGTGAGCACCTCGTATTTGCAGCAAAAACGGCCGGCGCAACATGTTTCGTTACTGTAACAAATACAAATGTACTAATCAGGACGTTTTTTCCAGGCATATGTGCGCAGAAGTGCTTGAATGGAGGCAAGTGCATACAAAAAGACACGTGCGAATGTCCAAAGGGATATTATGGGCTACGATGTGAATTTTGTAAGTATTTTTATTGATGTAAGTGATAAACGTACACACGGCAAATGAGATATACGTGACATCCGTTTTCTATGTACATAATTGTGGCGTTTGGGAAACCAGCTCATTGATCTTCAACCAAATAGAAAAGAACTGAAATGGTTGGGTAATATTTTGTTTTATGAATACTTTTTGGAGTTAATTACTTATGAAAAGATTTTCATATTTAGTCCGCAGTATTAATTTTATGAAGAGTAAAGTGAAGTGCTAATTAAAATCGAAGGGTTACTGCAGCGCTTTGCCATAAGTTATGTCCTCTAACCACGGGCGTAGTTTTAGTTTCAGAGGGGGGTTCAAGATAATAAACTATGTCCCTTTAACCTTAATATTATTATGAAAAAAAAATCACAGGCGTAAAAAATATTAATACCTTTTTCGGTATGGTTTGAAACCCAAAAACCCCCTAGTTACGCCCATGACTCTAACAAACTATTAAAATTCAAAGGAAGAACACTTACTAATTAGGAATAATTTTTCCGCGAACAAAATGACGTAAGCCCCGAGAATTTGAATGTGCAACGTACAAAACAGAAGAAGCCTGTGGCGCCACGCATTAGTCCTGCGTCGAACTAACACATTTTTTAATCAACCCTCATATTTCAGCAAAATGCGTTATCCCGTGTTTAAATGGCGGGCGGTGTAAAGGAGTGAACAAGTGCCGGTGTCCCGTGGGCCTCGGCGGCAACCACTGCGAGGTGGGGCGGCGGGTGGGCGACTGCTCGTGCCGGGGCGACAACTGCGCGTCGTCGCACACGTGCCGCCACGGCCGGTGCGTGGCCGGCGCGTGCGTGTGCGACCCGGGCTGGCGGGGCCGCTGGTGTCATCGGTCTACTGGTGAGTTTCACACTGTTAAGTATCGTATCGATACTTAGTTACACACTACACACAATTTTTTGGAAAACCTTACATTAATACCGTCTACTGGTACCTGATCAGAATCCCAAACACTATGTATGTCAAAAGACTATAAATTATATCCTTAATTTTTACCCGACTACGGCAAAGCCAAAGGAGGGTTATGATTTTGACAGGCTATGTAGGTATGTATGTATGTTCATTTTGTTATAGGCTATATAGGGTTATAGGCTATATGACGTGTCACTGAATATAATGTGGCGCCCTCTAGCCGACACAAAGTACTGTATTAAAAAATAAATTTGAGTTAAATATGCCGTGTTTGGCTTCATTGGAAAGGACGTTACTTGTACATTTCAAATATATATTATATATTAATAACGACACCAAAACATTTTAAATAAAGAAAAGTAAAAACTAAAACCCAACTACGACAAAAAACGACGCTGAAAAAGTATAAAACCAGTTTGAAAAGCCGTAGTCACACGTAACATAGAAACGCACCAGACCACTTTAACAACGTTATGTCTGTCTTCTAATACTTAGGCCGCGCGCATTTTGGACACGCTTTCGTGCGAATTTTACTCGTGCGGAGACGTACGAACGCGCAAACTGGGTGCGAGTTGGTCGTGCGTATACGTACGTGTAGTACAGACGTCCGAAAACAATCCGAACTTGTTGGGATTTTAAAACACATTCGTACGTTTTAACATAAGAAATGGACGTAGAACAGTTAATTAACCTGATTTACGAACATAAATGTTTGTGGAACCAAAGTGATTCCAGTTACTGTATTTAGTTAGGTCAGGTCGTATAGTGTTTAGAATATATTCAAACGTTTCTCTTTTCATACGTACATAACCATGAAACAGTATATGGTCATTGAATATTATAAGTCTTCCATGATATGATGAAATTCACCAAAATGGTATCTTTTTAAATAAATTTCACGCACCCATTCGGTTCTACGATAGCGACGACGCCACCGCAGTCTTCGAGTTTTAAGAGAATTGTCGTGAAGATAGAGATTATTCATCGCTCTCCAACCAAAGCAGACTTCACAAATCCGATGTCACTAGAACACTGCTTATTTGACGAATAAAAACGTATGCAGTGTGCGCACTCAATTAGTACGACCACGATCGTACGTATACTGTACGATACGAATTCGTGTCCAAAGTGTGCGTGGCCTTATAGTCGCAAACCTACGCAAATTCGTCTCGGTCTATTCAATCATGTCCGGCTCTTATGCGTGATGTTTACTTTCCTATCCTTAAATATTTCTGAAAATATTACAGTGAAAACTAAAAGGCTTCTCTTCCTCTCTCGGGACTTCGCTAAGACTGAATCTTACCAATATTTCTGGGTAGCAAACGGCAGGGTATTTATCCGTAAAAAGCAAGGACAACCCGCAAAACTTATAAAAAATTAAAAATCCCCTTAACTAAAACATAAAATTATATCTGAAAGCGTAAGTGATACAAAATGACTGTCTGTATTTCTATTCTGTTACTTAATCGTGCTGTCTGAATGCAGTGTTTCACACTGTAATTATTGTACAATATATTTATGCAGTGTCTTATGTATATGCAATTTAATTAATTTATCTAGGAAGGTTATATAACATTACGCTAGCAATAGGAGTTGAAAATCAATAAAAAATGGTACAATAACGGTAAATTTTATCTCATTTGAGTGACGCTGACGAAGTTGCTTGGATCAGCCAGTGCGTAATTTTGGCTGTACGGATGGCCTAGTGGTTTAAGCGGTCGCCACCGCTCTCTACTGCACTAAGATGTTGAGGTTTCAAACCATCTATGTTCCACAAATTATTGTTCTGAGTCTGGGTGTTCTTTGTGTCCATTTCATGTATTTTTATAAAGTTCCCCGCGACGTTTAGTCCGTCCGCCAGGGCTGCGTTCCCCTTGAAGGAAGAAACCCTTGTTACTAGGCTATACGGGTCTAAGAGATATAGCTAAACAATCGCAGACCGATCACCTGGTGAACAGATGTCAACTAAGGCGCTTACACCCTTAATATAATAATAAAATAAACTCACGGTTGTGGTAGTTGAGATTTCTTCAATCTTCGTATTTTCCTAAAGCGGAAATTGTCTTTAAAAATAGATATATTCATAATTAGCTGTGCCCGCTACTTCGTACACGTGACATTTGGATTTTCTATTTATTTCTTATTTTTCACCGTTTAAACCTTCCCTGGACTACGCCAAACGTTACAAAACCAAAATCAGCTAAATCAGCCCAGCCGTTCTCGAGTTTTAGCGAGACAAACGAACAGCAATTGATTTTTACATCTCAGAAGATAAGATTATTACTGTCTCTATTCTAAGTGCCTAAGGATCGATACAATGTGGCTATGTAAAGCCAATAAAATTAAATATCATGACATTGTATTTAATCACTTGAGAAACCACGCATGCGAAGCCTTTCAAGGCTTCTGTTTACTTTAGACAAGTATAAATTCAAATAATATTAATTTACGCCGTATTTTTTTCAGGATCATCTGAAGAGTCTGGCGAATACAAAAGGCCGCGATGAGTTGGCGAAAAAAGTTGACGAAACTACTTAAAAACGATGTGATTTTCTTAATTTTATGTGAAAATATTTTATAACTTGTAACATTATGTAATAAATTAGTCATTTAGTTGTTAAGCTATGCCATTTAGTTTATATAGGTTTATTTAGACGTATGATTTATACAATAATATAAAACAATAGATATAAATGGACAGTTGGTGTTTTATTATCAATCTTTTGCAATAAAGCACCTGGATGACTGAGCCTTGCTCGGTTTTTTTGGTAATTTTTCTTATAATGAATCTTAGCTATATCGATTTTTCGCCCTCAAAACCCTACATACTACATGAAAATAGTTGGAAATACCGCAGGCGACAGTTCATTCTACAGTTTTGTTGTGCGAGGCAGAAAATTACTGGAAAAGTGCACAGTTGTGGACTGCCAACCATCTAGTTAGATGATGGGGATGAAACTTCTGTCGCATAGGGCAATGACGGAAAGAGGTGGCAGGAATCAGTCCGAACAATTCCTCGGAGCACTCCCCATGGTAAATGCGGTAGAAGATGCATAGCGAAGCTACATCTCTACGCAGCGCCAAAGAGTGTAGCCGAATTGAAAGTTCTTGGCAATCGACGATTCGAGTCGCTCTACGTTGAATGTGGTCCAAAGGGAGGAGCTGGTATTGGGGTGCCCCCGCACAAAGATGGGGACAGTATTCCATGTGAGGCCGAACCTGCGCCTTATAAAGTAAAAGGCGGTGGGCCGAAGTAAAATAATGTCTCGATCTGTTGAGCACACCAAGTTTCTTCGAGGTCAATTTGGCCTTACCCTCCAGATGGTCACGAAACTGGACTTCGCTCGATATGTCCAAGTACTTCAATATTGGCTGAGGCAGATAGTCGAGTGTCTTCGAAACGAGGACATACGACCTACGGCAGTTTTTTAGCGGTGAATGCGTAAATTTGTGTCTTTGTGGGGTTAAATTGGACTAAATTAAGTCTACCCCAATCTGAGACCTTTTCCAAAGAGGTCTCAATTTCAGACACAAGTTTGTTTCGACTCTCAATGACGTTTTCCCGAGAAATATTGGTGTGGCCGATGTAGAGCATCGCCAGTGCTGTCATCCGCATAATAATGAATGCCGCTGATTTGCAGCATGTCATTGATATAGAGGAGGAACAAATTAGGCCATAGCACTAGCACACAGCCTTGCGGGACACCAGCATTCACAGATATGAAGTCAGAGCATTCACCGTCGACTATGACCTTTATGCTTCTATCTGCTAGAAAGCTGGTGACCCAATCGCATAATTTCTCGAGAAGCCCATACGAAGGGAGCTTCGAAAGAAGCGCTTTGTGCCAGAACCGTTCGAAGGCCTTCGCTATGTCCAAACTAACTGCCAAGACTTCCCCCTTAGTCTCAATCGCCAATATATCTACATGATGATGTTCATCTAGCCGATTACAGCCACTTCTGCCAGTCTCAACAGAGACCAGCCAACTACACAGGAGATATTATAGTGCATAAATGTGCGCGCAAACACAGGTGCACTCTATGTTCCCTCAGTCTCATAATCCGATGGGACGGTTAACCGTTACGATCGGTGAAAGATCAAGAGCAGGACCGATAGACCTAATTTATACTCTCGATTGGCGGCACTTGATGGAACTTGTTGTAATACATTCTAGAATTAAAATCACTTCTACTTATTCCACTATTTTTTTTTTGTTTGGCCCTGCCAAAATGACTACTCTACCTGATGGAAAGTATAAGCAGAATCCAAGAGTGGTGGTCAACATACTGCGAATGCAGACAATGCAACAATGCAGCATGTTGACCCATACCATGGTGGGCTAGTGATGCTTCTGCATCATTGGGCCTTCGGTCTCGCACTCACCAACGAAGCACAACAGCACGATCGCTGTCATTTTACTTTGATTTTCTGTTCCAGGGTAGTACCGCCCAGGTCGAGGGGGCCCGCTCGTGCTGAAATCAGCGTGGCTCTACTACCTTGGGTAGATACGGCATCATCAAAGGTCACCATAAGGATGCCATAAGGCGAAACCGGTCAGATGTAAACAAAAATAAAAAAGTGGAATAAGTACAAGTGATTTTAATTCTACAAGAAAAGAAAACCTTGAAACTGGTCAGAGTGTACAGTAGGCTAAAACCCCTTGCCTAAGGAGAGGCCCACATATAGCAGTGGATTTTTTAAGGCTGTTTATGATTATATTATTGATGAACTGATTCGTAAGGCTCTTTTCTGTTTCATCAATTCTCAGAGAATGTTTTTTTACCTGTAGCTTCTGGTAATCCCTGTATATGTTTCTTACATTTTCAAGGCGAAAGTTTATATGGGTGTTTTTTACTCTTTCACGCAAAAACAGCTAAACAAATCTGGATGAAATTTGGCAGAGAGCTAGTCTGGAATAGCACATAAGCTAATGTTTTTCCCAAAAAAATGTAGTGTACACCAGTTTTTGTACTCAATGTAACATGCAAGTCGAATAACTGCTAATAAGTGGCATGCCCTTTGTTAGATCAAACTTGAATTAAATAAAAACATATGAAGACTAGCTGAGCTCCGCTTCTTCTTCACTTCAAAGTTTCCTTGGGAAAAATTAGTATAAAAAATCTCATTTTTTTAAACCCTATTTCACCATTTTGTCTAATATTTTATTTTTCAGTAGGTTAGGAAGTAAATACACAGCCAGCACTAGCGGACAAATTAAGAAATATCAGTGTCTACTGAAACTTTCTAAAACAGGTGGCAAAGCAAAATGACAATTGTAATTAGAGGGTTATTTTAGTTGCTATCTTCTGTAAGGTTGATATATCACCACAGTTAAAGTTTTATGAGCAAAATAGTTTTTCATACATTCAAGTATTTACCTACAAGTTAATAAAGAAAAAAAAGCAATAATATTTTAAAACAACAATCTTGGACCCTAACATTAGAAAACTTTATGATTTCAGCAGCCAGTGTCAAATAACCTCAAATCCCCAAATAAACAGTATTCCACTTTAATAACTTTCGAGACTTACTTCCTTAATTTGTTGGAATAATGTGTGATCACTTCCAATTCTTTTAATAACAATCACCGCCACAATCACAGGACGCGAACAGCGATAATTCCACAATAATACAACGGGTGTCGGGTGAAAATTTGTTTACAATCAAGAAGTGTCAAAACAGTTGAGGAAAATTTCGCTAGATGTCTCTACGAGTTGACATGAAATGATCAATTTCGAAAATAAACTAGGGATTTTTCCTGAACATCTAGTACTACAGTGACTCAGGAGAAATATCGACACTGGACTGCTAAAATTGGTGAGTAACCCAGTTCAAATAAGCCATTATTTACTTACAATAATAATATTCCAATCCCCCCTCAGGCAGAGGGGCGGTTTCCCTTTCCACGCGAAAATCACACCGCGCAGACTCGTACAAAATGGCGACCCCTAGATATGAAGTTTACATGGTCTACATACCGCGCTTACCGATCAATACTAATGGAGGACTTGAATTTTTCGGGGTCTCTGGTGCACTCCATAATTTTTGTGAATTCAGTGGCCGAACGGGTGTAAATGTTACAAAAAGTGTTGTTTTGAACGGGTTACATCACAGCAAGTTTTGAGGAGTTCTAATTGGATTGCAACATGAGTTTCAAATCACGCAGGTGCGTACGCAGCCGTAGTCTTTGCAATCGGTCTGGGCCTGCTCGAACGCGCGACTCCCCTTCATGATGGCCATTCATTTGGGCTTATCCTTTACGCCGCCGCAAAGAGCTTGCGTCATGTCATGCGTCTTCGAAGCTGACCCGTTGCGGGCCACCATGCACATTATAAACAAAACATTAAACAAAATGCGTCATTGGTGTATGGGACATTGCAGCTAAAAGTTAAAATAGGAAAGCAAAATTCAAGCTGTTAAAATAAGTGCAGCGAAATTGCATTTTCTTTTCTGAAATCATGGTCAATAAATTTCAATTCTATTCGTTTGATTTTAGGTTTATACCTAGATGATGGGTAGCTATTGGGAGGCGCAAGTATTGATTTTTCCTAGCTAGCTGCCTGCCTACACAACAGAATAGTCAAATAGTAGAGCACAGATTATGTGTTTAGCTAAGTTCATTATGGCCCGCAAATGACGATATTTTAGTCAACCCTTTTGAAAATTTGAAGGGTCGTATTTTCGAATAAAAATTCGTAGATCCTTCTAATCCAACAAGAAAAATATGACCCAATTATGAAAACTTTAAACCTAATTTTAAAGAATCTTGATCAATAATTAAAAACTAATACATGTTAATTAAACTAAAATTCAATTTATAATTTAATATCCTGAATTAAGGAAAGTTTACAAAGGTCATGGGTCAAGTGTGCAAAATGGACTCCAGTGATAGCTATATACAATACATATATATGTTAACTAGGTCCATATGTTATGATTAACTTCATTGTTAATGTTACTTGCTGTTATTGATTTTATGTACTTTGGGGTCAATGGTTGTAACAGTAACAGTTATGAATGTATGCAGATTATTTATAATGGAGGCATATTATTGATAATTATTATTAATAGGTGCTAAAATGCTTTAAAGTGGTAGACAAATTTAGAGAATGAAACCTCTTCAGTGCTAGTTCTAAATAGCACATAGTTTATATTTATGATTGCCAGCCATCTTTTATTGATTTTAAAATCAATAAACTGTGAAAGGAACCATTAGCTTAATTTCAATAGGTCTTTTATTGTTTTTGACCTATGTCCAGCAGTGGAGAATGAAAAATAATAATTTGTTTATTTTCTCCCATATACATATTAAGTTTACAATACACCACACTTACTCAACTAAATATGGTTGTTGATGATGAATATCTGATAGGCAAGTGAACTCTAAATATTCAGCACTTCTTGGAATCACTCTATGAATGTTATAGACTAATATTTTATATGGGATAGTTGATTTTTATATTTGAAATAAAATATTTATTGACATAAAAGTGTTACAAATAATAAAAATACCCTAGCTCGTAAACTAGTTAGAACTATGTTAAAGAACCTAGAATAAATTTGTTCATTGACTACACCTAAAGTAAACTTACCACAGTACATCAGGGATCCACTCTAACTATGCACTAGATTAATGATTGCACACAGGCTAGATACGCTTCTGGACATAATCTTATTAATGAAATTAAAATAGGTACTTGACATTATTGTCGATGTTGATGATAGCAGCATTAAACATATGATATGTATATTTAAAAATAAAAAAAAATACAGTCCTAGATATAGTCCATGATTGAACAGATATACAATTTATAGTAGGTGTGTAAACACTTGAAACAGCCACAAAAATCCTCTGTAAAAAATGAACACCAACTTTTAAATTTGTGTTTATTACCATCTAGTTTAGTCATCTTAACTGACAAACTTAAATTCCTTGACTTGCTTTGAGTCACCAAAGTCTGCAATGAACTTTATTATTATTATTATTACAGATTTATTTTTCCAGTTAACACTTTACAAATATACATTATAATCATTTAATTTCTGTTTCATTGTTATGTGGCCCCCTATGGGTAAAAGCCTCCTCCATTCCTTTCCATCTTTCCCTGTCCTTGGCCATATGCATCCAACTTTTTCCAGCTATGTTCATTATGTCATCTGCCCATCTTTTCTTCTGTCTTCCCACTTTTCTTTTGCCTTTTGGGCTCTGCCATCTCGTTGATTGGTAAGTCAATCTGTTATCCTCGTATCTTGACAGGTGCCCTGCCCATTTCCACTTTTGTTTCAAACTAAAATGAAGTGCGTCTGTTAATTTAGTTTTCATGCGGATGTCTGCGTTTCTCATTTTATGTATTTTCCACAGTTTCAATATACTTCGTTTCATTGCATGTTGGCATTATGAAATTTTGTTCTTAACTTTTTCTGTGAAGACCCATGTTGGGCTGGTGTATGTTAAGCTTGGGAGAATGCAAGAAACCATTATAGTCTTTTTTATATTAAGACTGTAGTTCCCTTTTAGAATTTCTTTTTGGGCCCAATATTTTTTCCAAGTGGTACTTATTCTTTTGTCTACTTCGTTTTCGTTGCTATTTGCATCGAAGGACACCAATTTACCTAGGTATACATATTCACTTACATAGTCCATGACATGACATAATATTAGTTTTGGATGCGTTCATGTGTAGGCCGGTTTCTTTGCTTTCAGAATTTAGTTTTTGTAGCATTGATTCTAGACCTGACGCTGATTCACTAAAAAGAGCAATGTCGTCTGCAAACCTTAGGTTATCAAGTATCCATATAAAGGAAAGAGTATTGCTCGGCTGCCTTTCTCGATGTACAACAGGCCTTCGACCGGGTTTGGCATAAGGGACTACTGTGCAAAATTAAAAAGTATCTTCCACACTCCTACTACCTTCTGATGGAATCCTACCTCAGTGACAGAAAGTTTCAAGTCACGCTCCGTGACGCAAGATCTTCTCTTTATAGCTGCACAGCCGGAGTACTGGGCTCCGTACTTGGTCCGGTCCTTTACAACATATTTACTAGTGACCTACCCCAGTCACCTGACACAGTTGTAGCAACCTTTGCCGATGATGCCGCGTTTCTAAGTTGTGATCGTAATCCAAATAAAGCGAGCAGATTGTTGCAAACCCAGCTCAACGCTACCAATGATTGGTTGATCAAGTGGCGCATAAAAGCAAGCAAAGTCTCACCACATCACATTTACCCTAAGGCGTGAAACCTGCCCCCTGTTTAACCTAGGCCCTGACACATTACCGCAATCAACCTGCCTCTAATAACGATTTCACCTAGACCGGAGGATGACATGGAAGGACCATATAAAAGCGAAGCGCAATGAAATCAATTTTAGATTCAAAAACCTACTCTGGCTCCTCGGTAGACAGTCTGCCTTATGTCTATCCAACAAGTTGAGGGTATATTATTCCATAATAAAACCAATTTGGACCTACGGCATACAACTGTGGTCGACAGCCAGCAAATCCAACATTATGTGTCTGCAGAGAGCCCAAACCAATATTCTAAGGGTACTTTCCTCGGCGCCCTGGTGTGCTTTCAAATTTTACACTTTAGCATAGATGTTTTTTATGATATTTACATAGGTTTTGTTCACATCATTATTTCTCAGAGCATTCCAGATGTCCAAAGTCCAGATCCAGATATCCCATCTTCAAGATATATATTCATTTTTATCAGATCTCGACTGCCTCAGTGGTGCATTGGTAGTATATGCAACTGTGTGCTTGAGGTCTCGGGTTCGATTCTCAGGTTAAAACAAGTATAAATCATTAGTAACTAATAAAAATTTACATATATACATACATAAAGTCTCATTTATTTCTTAGAGAGGAAGGCAGAGACAATTGATTTCCACATCATCACTATATAGTATAAAACAAAGTCGCTTTCTCTGTCCCTATATCCCTATGTATGCTTAAATCTTTAAAACTACATAACGGATTTTGATGCGGGTTTCTTTAATAGATAGAGTGATTCAAGAGGAGGGTTTTTATGTATAATAAATGTATGTATAATTTTTTTGCGCTTACATTGCAAACGCTGGTTGCACCCTACGAGACAGATCAAAATAATGTACTACACAGTATTGTACACCTTAAAAAGTACTACAAAAAAGTCGGCGACGGTATATGTCTATCTCTTAGGGATAACCCACAACAACCATTTTTTATTCCTTTCTTTTTATGAGAAATAATGGCTTATTTACGAAGTGATTTTAAGCAATACAGAATGAATCCTTATACAATTAAATAATTTAAATACATTGTGCATTTAATATAGATCAAAATGGCCCTATACATTATCTAATTTAAATGATTATATTCGAAGATATTACAGATTTAAAATGCACGAATCGTGTCGTCGGCGGGGGCATCTGAAATCCAACCGTGCGAAGCCGGGGCGGGTCGCTAGTATACATATATAATGTTATTAATATCTTTCTTGTCTGATTATTTTCAGGTCATAAAATTCGCGTGTCTCATTTTGTTTGTTGAGGCGTGGCCGCAAGTTCAAAGTGGCGCACAATCAAATGGTCCTGGAGATCAGTCGGCAGGACACATCCGACTACGACACCATGAATAACGCCGTCAGCACGGAATCTATGGATATGGCTGAAGAGGTGAAATACATAATATACACTGTGCTTTGACATATGTAGCCAAGACTAGGGCCACCCAATACATAAAAATTAAACTGATACCTTACAATATTGTAACCTTACCTAAATTAAATCATAACAAAAAAAATGCTTGTCTGTTTTGTCGGTTTACGGACGATAATTTCACGCGATAACGCCATAAGAAAACATGACGAAAAATATGCGTCACAAGCCGTGAAATGCAAAATGTGCCTCTATCGTCTGTTGTGGGCTCTCGCTTGCAGGCTCGGCTCAGGCGGAACGTGACAATGAGTCACGCTTTTTCGTGCGTGCAGCCGGCGTTCATCGATTTATAAGACGTTTTCACGTCAAAAATATCCTTAATGAAGACTCAACTCTCTAAAGCCACTTATATATGAACAAGAGCAACAAATTGTTTTTTTAAATACCTACAACACACTAATCACTTGTAATACCTATCCAGTATCAAATTGTTCTATTTGGATTATCCTCATTTCTTGAGTATTCAACAAGGACTCAAAAAGGTTCTATTAAAAATTAGTGTTTTATTAAAAATTCACACAGAAGTATTCTCTATTGGTAGTGTTTTAAAGACCATTATTAAATGTAATGCTTCATGAATCGTGTATGTGCGCAGGATATGTCGCAAGTGGATGGTTGCGGACTTAGCGGCGGCTCAGATGAAGACGATGAGTGTGCTTCCTCGCCGGCAAACTCGGCCTACGATGACAGTGCAGATATAATTAAGAACGCGATGAGCGATGAGGTCACCAAACAGCTTGCAGCAGCTGGTCAGTGTAACAATACTTTTATACTGACTGCCTCGTTGGTCTCGCGGTTGGCGTGTGCCACTGCTCATCATGAGGTCTCGGGTTCGATTCCCGAGTCGGACCAAATGTTTGTATGATCTACAAATATTTGTTTCGGAGTTTGGGTGTTTTCTATTTATAATATTGTAGGTATTTACAAAAAAAAAGTATATATGTATTTGTATCAGTTGTCTAGTACCCATAATGCTGGGGCTACACTAACGAGAAACGCCGTTAATTATCGCGATGATGAACCTTTGACGTTGGTGTAGCCACGACTTATTGCGATAATTTTACAACGGCATTCACATTGCCGTTTCCCGTTTGGCGATAACTCGAGTAGCGGTACATCAGAGATTAATGCGTTGAAGCGGCTATACTACGTTTGTCGTTTTGAACAAAATTAACGTAATAATTAACGCAGTA
Source organism: Diaphora mendica (assembly GCA_949125395.1). Classification (NCBI taxonomy): domain Eukaryota; kingdom Metazoa; phylum Arthropoda; class Insecta; order Lepidoptera; family Erebidae; genus Diaphora; species Diaphora mendica. Next base: position 28,543,804 of record OX421315.1, read on the forward strand.
TTTATCGCGATGATCATCATTGACGTTTCTCGGTAGTGTGGCCCCAGCATCACACTAGCTCTGCTTAGCGTGGGACTAGATGGCGTTGTGTGTTAGATGTACGAAATATTAATTTATTTATTAATGACTTATTTGAGAGGTCGGAGCGCCGAATCTCCAGAACTAACTCCTAGTTTTGTGGTACTCTTGATAAGCAGGTCCAGTCGGTATGGCTGCTGCGGCGGCTATTCAATCGTCAAAGAAGCGCAAGAGGCCACACTCGTTTGAAACAAACCCCTCGGTCAGAAAGAGACACCAGAACAGACTACTTAGGAAATTAAGAGTGAGTACAATTATTATACCTTTTGCCTATAATTTTATCTCTTTATTCGTTCTCGTTTAGTAAGGGATTTTTCGAGATCATAATAAATCATGAATACTCGAAAGACAGTAACGTAACTTATAGTCCAAGATCCCAGTCAGCCCAGACTTACGTCATTTTAGGAGAGATGTAAGTTTTAGGGTCGATAATCTAACATATACTCACAAAGGAATGGATACTCACTAAGCTGAAAGCGGGACATTTTACAGTTAGGTATCAAAGGTGGGAAAATATGCTTACTTACGTCATTTTAGGAAGCCTGAATTTTATATAATACTAGCTGACCCACGCAACGTCGTTTGCGTCTCCTATTGCCCGTAGCGTAATAGTTTCCCCCCGTTTTTGAAACATTCTTCATTGGTACTCCGCTCCTATTGGTCATAGCGTGACGATATAGATAAACTCGATAAACTTCCTCGATAAACGGGCTATCTAACACTGAAAGAACTTTTTCAAATTGGACCAGTAGTTCCTAAGATTAGCGCATTCAAACAAACAAAAACTCTTCAGCTTTATATATTAGTATAGATGACCCACGCAACGTCGTTTGCCTCTCCTATTGCCCGTAGCGTAATAATTTCCCCCCGTTTTTGAAACATTCTTCATTGGTACTCCGCTCCTATTAGTCATAGCGTGATGATATAGATAAACTCGATAAACTTCCTCGATAAACGGGCTATCTAACACTGAAAGAACTTTTTCAAATTGGACCAGTAGTTCCTGAGTTTAGCGCGTTCAAACAAACAAAAACTCTTCAGCTTTATATATTAGTATAGATGTATTTATTATACTCTTCTAAGATCTCATACTCATAATCAACAACACATTTATTTGGATAAAGACTAATATTAGGTATTATGTTGATAAAAACTCTTTGGCAAATAACTCAATAATAGGTACCAACTCTTAGCGTCTTATACTCGTGATAACTTCTAAACGAAATGTCCGAATGGGATGAAACAAAAAGTATTTTACTTCTACATAAATACCCTTGATAACATAATGCTTTATTTAGATAAGGATTAATATTACGATAAACATTTAACGTAGTTTCTTTCTTCAGACGATTTAATAATTTTTTTGAACACAAAAGCGGTTATTGTGACTAAACCATGATAGTTAGATATATGCTCTCGCGGACTTTTTTGTAGATCTTAATGGGACCTACAAACCCGTTATACATTATTTTGTTCTATTGTCAATACTTTTTGTAGCGCACGCAAAAATATGTTTTCGATTTCACACCTTGGGTTACAAAATAGCAATTTTCTTACGGATCTCTATTTTTTATGAAAATAAAATATAGCCTATAGCCTTCCTCGATAGATGGACTATCCAACACTGAAAGAATTTTTCAAATCGGACCAGTAGATCCTGAGATTAGCGCGTTCAAACAAACAAACAAACAAACTCTGCAGCTTTATAATATTAGTATAGATTATTAAGTATACAATATTATATAATTTTTTTATTCAATCAGACACGATCTGAGGGGCCTTAGACCTCCCCAGACTCGTTTAAAGTTTATAGGAACTAACGCCTCGGCTATATTTATGGCAGACATACGACCATAAAAAAACAAGAATTCCTTTGTACAACATTTCGCTTAAGAAAACAACTACATATTCCCATACACAAAACGTACATGAGTATCTGTAACGATAATAATCCATAATGAATTGACACTTAGCAAACAATAGAAGAATTCGCCACCCGCGTTGGTCAACAAGCCGTCGTGCTGGTAGCGACGCCCGGCAAGCCGAACACTTCGTACCGCGTGTTTGGGGCGAAGCCCCTCGAAGACGTGGTACGCAACCTCCGATGCATGATCATGGAGGAACTAGAAAATGCACTTGCTCAACAGGTAAGTCGGCTTCTATAGACCTTTATTTTTTAACTCTAAGATCTGTGGTGTATTTTGTTCATATAGCAATTATCAAGTACTGTGCAATTATCCAATACAGTTTTCGTTTTTGCGAGGGAAAATCTTCACACATACACATTTTAGACTCACATAATATAGAAACAATCGCCGGTCACTACGAACACTGCCAAACACACACATAACTATTAAAACAAAATATTCACACACACATAAACTCATTCTGTGTCAGAACAATGTAATGCGTAGGCTCATTTGCACCGTGTTGCCTAATGTGAGTTTTGCATCCACTCAGTCGTCACGGTGACCGTATTCGGCTTTGCAATTAGTGATACTTATCGGAATACCGCGGTTCCTTATACTAAACATCAAGTTGACGCGAAATAAATTCACACTAGGCCTCCCGATTGAAGAACGACATTACACTAGATTGTGGTGAATAAATTCAAAATCTTCAGTGATTGTAGTGTGACCAACAATTTCTATATTCAGTTAATGGAAGTTCTGAATAAAACAAGTTTAACAAACGGTTTATTCCACTTAGTTCACTTTCTAAAAGTATGATAATGAGGAAATAAAGTTCACATTTACAGACGACGTAATATTTAAACTTATTATATTAATATTAAGTTTTTTTCATTATCATACCTTGTCGGGAAAAAAAAATATGCAAGATGAATAAAAAACCAATGTGAACAAAGGCTGCCCTTAAGTCGAAATATTTCATCTGGGTGATGTCACCCAGGGGAAATACTTCCAAGGTGTAATGAGGAAACCTAAAAGTCTATAAATATATAAAGTTCACCTGGGTGATATTAGTGATATTACCCAGGTGAAGAAAGTGGAATAAACCAAAGAAACTACTAAATTCATAACAGTAAAGTTCATGTGTATGTCTATTTACGTTATTACTATAGAGACTATTACTAATTTTAAAATATACAAAACAGATTATTCTTAGTTTAAAAGTCATATCAATTTAAAATTGAATATTTGCTTCATCTTCGTGATAGTCTATATTAATAAAAGTAGGTATACTTATCTGACATTTTGGGGGACAACAGGTTGTATATGTCAAACTAGTTTGTTGAGGATCTCTAACATTGATCATTTACCTTAATATCCATCATACTTGATATATAGTATTTTTAACCAGTTATTCGAGCTGGATTTAAGAGATTTTAAAGGACTGAATGCAAAAAGCAGTAGACCAGATCTTGGGAGAGGTCTAGTTAGAGGGCCTTGCAATGGACTGCAACGGGATGATCATGTTGATAAAATATCTTCAACGGAGTACTATATCGTACGACGCTGTCCCTCCTGTGGCCTTGGCGTTTTCCAGCCAGTTTATTGTTAAAGATCCTCATGTACATACGACCCTCTGTCCCCTTGGTGTATGCCGGTCGGGTGGGGCGATGACCCCCCCGGGCCGGTGCCGGTCGGGTGGGGCGATGACCCCCCCGGGCCGGTGCTGGCCGGGTGGGGCGACGACCCCCCGTGTCGGTGCCGGTCGGATGGGGCGATGACCACCCGAGCCGGTGCCGGTCGGGTGGGGTGTTGACCCCCCGGGCCGGTGCCGGTCGGGTGGGGCGATGACCCCCCCGGGCCGAGGCAAGAGCTATATAACAAGCGTCAGTTCGGGCTGGGCGGGGGCCCCCAGGCGCCACCACCGCCGCAGGACGACCCCTCGCTGTTCGAGCTGCCGCCGCTCATCATCGACGGCATCCCCACGCCCGTGGAGAAGATGACCCAGGCGCAGCTGCGGGCCTTCATACCTCTCATGCTCAAGTACTCCATGGGTAAGTCTCTTTACGACTATCTTCTACTGCTATACCTACATATCGACGATTACCCGCCAAGACCTCCCTCGAGACCCAAGTATAATCTCAAAAAGTTTTCATTATCATACCTTACGTGAGTGATAAAAGTAAACAATATGAATAAAAAAGTTGCGTTTGATCACCTGAGTGGACCAAATCCAAGGTGAACAAAGGCTAACATTAAGTTGAATTATTTCATCTGGAGATAGCCAAAAATTCTATTCACCTAGGTGATAACATTCACGCGAACAAACACAATTGATACACGGCCGTCTGATCCCGAAGTAGGCAGAGCAGTAAGGTAACCAAACCGCTGAAACAATGTGTAAACATACTTATGTATTTTTATATTACACCCAGACAGAACAAATGATCGTGCTCATGACACACACATTGATCCTGGGACTCTAACCCACGACCTCTGGCACACTAACTGACTAGTAATCAGGATCAATAACCAAAAGGCGAACAGGCCAGTGGAATCCTAAGTATGTGTGTCCTCATATCAGTTATAAGAGTTCTCAGCTGTTAACTGTTGAAATACACGTGTCAAGAAATAACTAACCATTTTTTTTTGCTACGGGTAATCCCTGTAAATTTTTCTTGTAACCCCAAACAGCAAAAAAGTATTTTAATGAAAACTTGCAAAAAGAATGACACTGATTACAAGAGTTTGTCGGAAACCAACATGTTGTTTCGGGCGACTTTTTTTCCTGATTACTCCTAATCGAAAGATTCAGACAAAATTTCGCAAACTATCTTTGCTCAGAAAACTGTTATAACTATAATCTTCGCGAATTTGATCTCTGTTTTCTAAATTAATATAAAAATAATCGTTTGCAGTTCGCGGCAAACCAGGCTGGGGCCGTGAGTCTACCCGCCCGCCCTGGTGGCCCAAGGACCTACCCTGGGCCAACGTACGTATGGACGCCAGGACTGAGGATGAGAAGCAGAAGGTAAGACTGCTAGCCTTATTCCAGGAAACGTATTAAATATTGGGACTACTATTGAACTTATTGATTTCATTGGAATCGACCTGAATAAGAGAAACATTGTTTTTCAAACTAGGTAATAAATAAATTTACACAATGAAACAGCATAGCTTTGTTTACATATTTGTTTTGAAGTCTCAATAGTGAACAAAACAATAGTCGTGGTTTAATATGAATTACTGGCTACCCCGAGAGACTTCGTTCTTATTAGTCTGTCGCAGTCGAATAGAAAAATTCATAAGTATTATGATTTCTTCGGAATTTCTTCGTTTTTTCTTCCCATGAAATCTTCGTTCTCAACGGAAAATATTTAAAAAACCGTATTGGTCCAGCGGTTCTCGAGTTTTGCGCTTAGCAACACATTGGGCGATTCATTTTTATATACTAGTTGACCCGGCGACCATACGTTGTTTGGCATAAAAAAATTAGGGGTGGGCCCCTTATTATTTCATCATAAATATCCCTTATCATAAATAGATGTTGGCTGATTTTCAGACCTACCCGACATACATACAAAATATTATAAAAATCGGTTCAGTCGTTTCGGAGGAGTTTGGTAACAAACACCGCGACACGAGAGTTAGAAATTACAGTTTGACGATTTTAGAGTTTTACTGTTTTATTTCCAAGATTCGTTCTAATTTTTCTCTGCCTATGATTGTGGCGTTGTACTAAAGAATTTCACCGAAAATGTATTGTACTAAGCTCCTATCCCAGAACATTATTTAAATTGAAATGATTATCATAGTTTGACATTGCAGATGTCGTGGACGCACGCCCTGCGGCAGATCGTGATCAACTGCTACAAGTACCACGGCCGCGAGGACCTGCTGCCCGCCTTCAACGAGGACGACGACAAGGGACCGCCCACGCAGCCTGTGAGTCCCCCCACACCCCCCCCCACTACATTACCTGCTCTTCCGAATACTTACTGCAAGATTCAACAACGCACGTTTGGCCTGTGTGGTTTAACGGTCACCACGCCGTTTCCTACTTCGCCAAGTGTCGTGGGTTCAAATCCCACGTAGGACAACACTTTGTGTGATCCACAAATTGTTGTTCTGAATCTGGGTGTTCTTTGTGTCCGTTACATGTATGTTTGTTAAGTCCCCCGCGACACAGGAGTTATTCCTAGTGCGGGCTTTGTCTTTAAAAAAAAAAAAAAAAACCTCGAAGCTTCGTACAATTCATTATGTAAATGTTTCTTATTCAAAGTCAGTTCTAGTCCGGTCTGGTCTTTTGCACTTATAAAGTACATATTTTTAATATACATACAGGCCAGTTTTATTAACCGACTTCCAAAAGGAGGAGGTTCTCAATTTCATCGGTATTTTTATTTTATTTTTTTCTTATGTATGTCCATCGATTACTCCGTCAATTGTGGACCGATTTTGAAAATTCTTTTTAGTATACTAGCTGTTGCCCGCGGTTCCGTTCGCGTGTATGTCGATTATCGCGGCAAATAGTAGCCTATGTGTTATTCTGATGTATAAGCTATATTACTGTAAATTTTCATCCAAATCCGTTCAGTAGTTTTTGCATGACAGATAACAAACATACTCACTCACGCCTTTATATATTAGTGTGATTTAGTTCGGTTGCCTCAGTTATGAGCACTAATTTAAAGAATTAACAAAACTGATTTCATTGTGTGAATGAAATTTCTGTACTGTTGTTTAATAATATGTATGATTATTTTCATGAAAAAGGACACACAAATATTTGTTTTTATTGATTTTATTACACCTAGTTTAAATTTGAAAGAATGTAGCTACGAAAATAGACATTTTAATACAGACATTATAAGGTTGAATGGAATTATGCTATTCATAGTTAATAATTTTGAATTTCTTAGCATTTGAACAATACTTCAAATAAATAATAAAGAAATGTAAATACATATATTTTATTAAATATTTCTATTTGGTTTCAATCTCGGCCGGGGCTGGTTATTTTTGGTGTATAACATTTTTTTTGCAATTTACAACTTCCTATTAACGATTAAATCTCCGAATTGACTTCACAGGGCTTAGTCTGAGTTCATTTTACATCTATTTGTTTGTTTCGTCGACTCGTTCCGTGTTGCGATTGGCTAACATTAAAATATTCACCAATAGCAATGTCAAATGCATTTGTCAACGGGAGCGAGTTGATGTGAACAAACAAACATTACACCTTTAGATAGTAGTTGTAATGGCGAATATTACATGTTTCATTCGACTACTTTAAGACTCACTAGTTTTTTTTCTTTGAACTAGTAAACATAAATCCGTTGGCTCATTCAATCCGTTACAATTTTTAGTAGAAACACCACATACTCCTGAGTTTCCGAGGAGCCGGAGATTCGAAGAGATTTTCCACCTCGTTAACAATAAAAGACCCTTAGGTCGAAGTAGTCAATGACAATGTTTTATACGATTACTGTAAGGCTTGTTCTTTTTTCCTTTGAACTAGCAAACAAAACGGTTTTGTTCAAGTGTAAACGTGGTGTTACTGTTTATTAACGCTTTCGAACTGGATACGCTGGGATGTGGGATGCTGGCGTAGATCTCGGCGTGCATGCCCAACGCGAGCCACTCGTCCGCCCGCACCTCGCAGGCTCCCGCCGTGCTCTCCGCGCAGCAAGTCTGCATCGACCAGATGACGCTCGCCGACGTCGATGTAAACACCCACCACTCACCCCTCACCACTCACCCCTCACCCATCCACTTCCATGACCCACCCTACCATGTGCAAAAACATCTACATATTTATAACTTGCTGTGTTACCATTTTACAGATCACTTTAAAAAGTATAATTATGTGTGCTGGTTCAATTTAAAAATGAAATAGGGTAGATGACAGCTTAGTCAAATTAGTTACTTTTATCAACTGTGAAAACGATAACTTTATATAAACAGTGTACTAAATACAAACTTGTGACGTCACTGTTTTAAACTACTCAATTGAGCAATATATTTCGAAGTTGATTTGATTAAAATTTGTAATGGAAATAAAAAGCTGTAATAATTAAATTTTCCGATATGTTTTATCACATTTGTTTTAATGAAGGAGACATTGGAGACAGTCATCTACTATTGCTGTAAATTAAATATTGAAAACACATTAAAAAATTATTTGTCTTACATTTGAAATAAAAAGGCAAAGTATACTTTTTAGAAAAACGAAATAAAATTTATAATTTTAAACGATAATATTTTATAAAATATGATGAACTATTACTCACAGCTTCGCTCACGTGAATATTATTTTACTCAGATTTTCTTTTTCTAGATACAAAATCCATATCTCTTCATGTGTATCCGTGAAACTTAATTTTACTTTAACTGTAATGTAAAAATGAATTGTCAAATAAGCACATTTTATCGAAAACTTAATCATTTCTTTTCATGTAAAAGAAAGTTGTTCCTTTAAATGTAATGTGTAGTACATTAACTGACAGTACTGTTTGGTGTACGACAGATGTCTCAGTACGCGCCGGCCATGCTGCAGACCATCACCAACCCCGACGGGTCCGTGTCGCTCATACAGGTGGACCCCAACAACCCCATCATCACACTGCCCGACGGCACCACAGCGCAAGTGGTAAGAACCTGTTTATCTTGACTAACTGTTGGCGTGGTGACGTGTCGCCACGATATCTTTTAACATGTGATGTGGCTATATTTTAAGTTTAGCTGACTATATTTTATTGTTTCCTGTTATAAGCTATCCCTTTATACGCATTATTTATTTTAATTTTTGATGTTTTCATATACTCAGTGTAACTAACTCATATTTAGATTAATCTAAACTTTCAAACCAAAATCCATCAAGCCACTTACGCCTGTTTTCTATTATATTATCTATCGCTAGTTAAAACTGGACATAATCTATACATTTTATTCAATATGATTGATTGAAAACTTTCATTGATCAGAAAATTTAGAATGTTTTCAATAACCTTATTTATAGCTGGAGATGGTTATTGAGAACAGCCGTTACTCTATAAAAAATCTAGAAAAATACACATCCTCGCAAAAAACAACCCTCTGGCAGAATCGAGTAAAAAAGATATATAGACGTATAAAAAGTTTTTTTATCACATAAATGTAAGAGGATTGTGTATGTTGTAGATCCACAGCGGCGAGGGTGGAGTGGTCCAGACGCTGGACGGCGAGAGCACGGTGGCCGTCGATCTCAACGCCGTGGCAGAGGCCACGCTCAACCACGAGGGACAACTCATACTCACCGGGGAGGACGGACATGGTCAGCTCTTTTATAACACATCATTAGTTTGACTAATAACAATTTAGAAGCCAAAAATCAAGCTTGTAGGTAAATTATGTTCACGACAAGTTGGTAACGGATGGTTATCCAATTCTTGACTGTTATAAAAAAAGTATCTTCATCGTGTAGTTTTCCTAACATTATAAGCCTAAAAAGACTAAGGCGTCTTGTGACATTTGATTGATGTCGAATATTGAATTTATTTAATATTGCTTTAGGTGGTTATCTGGTCGCTTTCTATTACGCCGAGTGTTTTAAGGGCGATTCTCGCATTTTTTTTTTATTTATTGTGTTGTTTGAATCCACGACACTCATCGCAGTAGAAAACGGCGTGGCGATCGCTTAAATAATTACATTGAAGTCAAAATCGTCCACATTTTGTTATAATATCGGATTTAATAGGCTACAAATGTAACCACTTCTTATGTTCATAACAATATAGGTATAAAGTTGTGTGTGTGTTGTGCAGGGTACCCGGTGTCGGTGTCTGGCGTGATCACGGTGCCGGTGTCGGCCTCGGTGTACCAGTCCATGGTGGCCTCCATGCAGCAGCAGGACGGCAACGGTGTCTGCGTCACACCGCTCGTACAGGTGCGACGCCCCACTCACCCGACCCATACCTATCGCCCCCGACCATCTCGCCCTAACCTGCCAACTCGCCCCAACCTGCCAACTCGCCCCACCCTACCATATTGCCCCGCTCGACTTACGCGCGCGTGACACTCCTTACCAACTTACTTTAGTCGTTCAATACCTTATTCTTTGAGTATCAATACCACTCGTGGAGTAGAACGAAATTGTTTCTCCCGAAAAACTATAATTCCTCGTAAACAATATTGTTACTGTATTTCCAAAGTTAACTTATTGATCTATCGCTATCTTTGTTTGAGCTAGCTTTACTCGCTTGTGTTGTTACGTTTGGTATACTGCCTTATAGTTTTTAAATATAAAAATAAATGTTATTTACATCCAATATAGTCAACTATATTACATTTATAGACTAGTTCTAACTTACAAATTTAATTATTGAATCTAATAGATGACCAAATTGATATGACAGGTTCCATATATAGTGAATACATACTACGCAATTTTAGAATAAAATTTTATATTTAGTCTAGAAAAAAAATATAAATCTCCATTTAACAATAAAATAAGTACAAATGCTGAGTGTAAAGAATGTCGAGTTTTCATTGTCAAAAGACAACTTTTACGATCATTAACAGACTTTTCACTTCACACATGTGTTTAACAGTCTACCTGCAAAAAGCGAAATCGACTTCATTTTATATTAGGTATGGGCGTAGCCAGCCATGGGCTCAGGACGGGGCAGCAGTCTACAATAATATGTAACTAGCTAACTATACCCGCGTCTTACCCCGGTTCTGGTAGAACCTCCTTGGCACTTCGACTTCCAATTTATTTTTGCTTTGACGATCCTCAGTCAGTGAACACTCAGCATACAGAGACCGCTCAGATGATTTTCACTTATGGTGGAGCTAAGCCACGTCTCTATAGTACAGGTCGTGTACGGTTGGACCAGTAAAATAACAAGCTTAGTTTTTATGCTCGGACAAAACATTTCAGAATCCTTTATCAGTTCTGCCACTTCCATGTCTTTCAGAACATTCGATGCCATATTTTTTTCTTCCCACAAATAGTACTACAGTTCAGCCTCACTGTGGAAACTACTACTTCAGTTATAAAACTCGCGAAAGGCCTGTTTTTTTTTTTTAATTCTTCGAATATCATTTGCAACATGTTATATAGATGCAATGAGATCAAAGAATATGTTGGAAAGTTGTTCTCCAAGAAAAGCTATTTCAATGACATTTTTTATGGTATAGGTGGCAAACGAGCAGACCCATCGCCTGATGGTAAGCGATTACCGCCGGCCATGGCAACACCAGAGGCGTCACAAGTGCGTTACCGGCCTTTTACGAGGGAGTACGCTCTTTTCTTGGAGATGTAGAGAGCATCGCCCGTACTGTCATCCGCATAGCAATGAATGCCGCTAATTAGCAACATGTTTTGATATGGAGGAGGAACAAAGTATATAGCGATAGCACTCAGCCTAGCCCCACAGGCAGGGAACAATCAACTATCGTTTCCAAAACTGGGTAGGATTCTCTGCCGGAGGTTTTGCACGGTGCGTCTGTCTTTGCGTGATACTTGGCGTTGTAAAATCAACTTCTAGAGCGTCAGCGATCACTTGAGCTTTAACTATGAAACTGCCGCTGTGATCGCGTCCACATTTTCACGATGTTTTTAATGTGTCGATGATTCTTTTAATGTGATTCCCACACTGGACCAAGTGAATGCTTTTTGACTGTTACACATTTACGATCGGTTGAAGCAGTGCGGAATTTTTCGCAATAAGGCAAACAGATAATTTATAGCAGCGCAGTATAGCTGAAAAGCCGCTTTTCTTGAAGCATTGTAGCTTTCTTTCGAAAATGTCAAAAGGAAATTGGATGTAAGTTTTTTTCTTTGAAAATAGCAATGCACTTATATTTTTGCGACCAGCGCCTTTCGTATTGCATCGGTATGTTAGGCACGTGCTTACGACGTTGAGCCGATTCTCGAAAGAATTTTATGATTTCCTTTATTGTGCCGAGTGTATTACGTATTGCGGGGATTTCATTTAAATCATGAAAGACCAAATTTTATTTGTGGCTGGCGCAATGAAAAAACAGGGCTTTTTATATTTTTCTCTTATTATCTTTTGAACGCCACCTTTTTTCCCCGACATTGTGGTGCATCCTTCATAGCCTTGCCCCACACACTTTTCTGGATCCAACCCACGTTTGTTATGAAATGATCTATGAAATTTGGCGTCCATGGCAATTATTTTGACGAAGCCTAGAAATTCTTCGCGAATCAACATCCTTTCTACGTCAATAAAATCTGACGCCGATGGACAGTTGCTTCTTGCCTGTGATGTCGCAGCTTCGTCTGCCATAATAATATATGCATGTGCTTGTTTCACACCGTCTATAATATCATCTCTGATAACATCTCCAGAAAATCAGAAATATTTATTATTTCATTTTGAATCTGAGGCGACATATATGTTGCATTCTTTGCACATGATTCTGAATGCTCATCCAATCTTTTATCGCCAAACTCAATCTTAAGTTTGATTAGGTCTTGAAGCAGACCTTCATGAAGCTCCTTGCCTCTTAAGGCAGATCGTGGGTACCACAAAAAAACGTCTATTACAGATGCAACAATTTTTTTATCATCTTGTATGATTTTTTCATGAGCACTAACTAACTTTACATCCACAGGCATATATTGTATAAAAATTTGCGGATGTGTTTGAGGTCTTGTGACACTGAGACGACGCTGATGTATTTTGGCGAACTCGTGCATATCTTTGTATGTAACGAATGGTCGCAGTGTCAATGCGGTCAATCGCGCGCGCACTTTTTGTTTTGATCGCATTTTTTTTTGTCGACTGTTTTAAGTTTAGTTAGGTACCTTACAGATCAGAACCAGGGTGGGGCAAACGCCCCACCCTGCCCCACCGTAGCTACGCCCATGATTAGGTATTTAAAGAACATTAAAACGCATTTATACTTAGTTTATGTGAACAAGTTTTCATGGAGCATAAAATATTAAAGTTCCAAATGCGTGCCATTCATTTTTGTTGATAACCTCGCCAATGAAATGATTGTGATATTTGAAAGTTAATTATTTAATTAGCGTATATATTTTTTATAAGATCTCTGACAGTGAGTGCTTAAAAAGCATAATTACTGTTGAGAATAGCCACGATTAAGACTTGAAAAAAATGCATGATATTTACAAAGTCATCTAGTATAAGAATAGCAGAATACTGCAGTTACGATGTATAAAATTTAGTCCAATTAGGATCATTATTTGTTAAAAAGTCATTAATTTAAAGTATAACTTTTGAATTACGCAGTGCAATTTTAATTAGTTATCTTTTTAATTTAATTAGTTCTAATTATGCACGCATTTGTCTGAAATATTAGGAAGTATTGCTTCGCCTTCAGATACGTTTTAACATTAAACTTGACTTATAAATAAATTATGCAATCAAATTGGTTGTAGTTTAGAATGACTTTCTGGAATTAAAAACATTATTATACGTAAAACGAAACAAAAAAAAAAATACAAAAAAAAGCAATTGGTTTATAAACCAACCTCTTTTACAGAAAATACCAGGAAGCGTATCGATAGACAAAACACCGCTTAGTATTAATATTTTCGCATTTTACGTCATATCATTAATTAAATATATTTATATACTGCCATTGTTTTGTTGAGTTGTTTGTGTATATAAATAGAATATAATTGTTTTTTGTGCATTTGTAGTCACTATGTATAATTTTGTTTGTGTGTGTAAATTATTTATGAATGTCGCTTTAGTCCTGAGAGAAGTTACATGAACATTATTGTGAGATCTCTTACTGCCTATGGATGGATAGAGTTTAAAGAATAGGACGAAAGGGGTGAATATAATTGCTACTTTACACGTTGGTTCCTAATTTAAAAAATACGATATAGGCATTTTATATTTGAAACTTATACTTGAAAATATTTTACGGTATAAGTATTTCTAACAGTTTAGAAAATACCAAAATCATCAGTACACTTGGCTTTGAATCCTGCCCCCCTAGCCAAGTTGCAAGCGTTCTTCGTACTGCAATCGCTAACGCTTAAATTCTCCTGTGTCTTTGGCTAATACTTTGTCTAAAATTAGCCAATGACACATGAGAATTTAGGCGTTAACGATTGCAGAACGAAGAACGCTTGCAACTTGGCTAGGGGGGCAGGATAGAATGTTGTACTCTATCCAAATAAATCCCCCATCGGTTTTAAGCAGGGGATTCAAATGAACGTTTTGTTTATAAAAACTAGTTGACGGAACCGTCTTATGGTAATACCATGGCCTACACACATTCGTTTGTTATAGGTAATTTTAAGAGTTCCGTACCCAAAGGGTAAAACGGGGCCCTATTACTAAGACTTCGCTGTCCGTCTGTCACCAGGCTGTATCTCAACCGTGATTTTCTGTTGCCGCTATAACAACAAATACTAAAAAACAGAATAAAATAAATATTTAAGGGGGCTCCCATACGACAAACGTGATTTTTTTGCTCGATATTGATAACGTCAACAGGTAGACGCTTGAAATGTATAGATAATGGTACGGAACCCTTCCTGCGCGAGTCCGACTCGCACTTTGCCGATTTTTCAGTATTTAGGCTAAAGGACCACCTTAGAAATGCCTGTGTACTGTCAACTTAACACACACTACGTTGTTTGCCAGAAAAAATTTTGCTTTATTAAGAAATATTATATTTTATGTTGTGCATGATGTGTTTTGTTTAGAATTTAAATTATATATTTTAACTGATGTTAATCTCTAAAGATTTTTTATATTAATGTAAATATCGACTGTCCAAATATTTAATATAAGAAAAGGAATAATATATTTTTTTATTGTTAATTTCTGTAACGCCATATGTCTGCCATAATAACTATGTGAAATGTACCAAAGATGATGTCGTGTACTTGAGTGTACCACGTTTTATATCGCTTGGCTCCAGTTGATGTTTTGTTTCTATGATATGCCTGAAAATGTATAGGATTTGCTTACTGCACAGTCTGTACACTAGTACTTTCTCGTGGTTTTACCTTCGTTTTTAGTCACAGTAAGCACAGAAAATGATTTTGTTTTTCTTAGAATAGTAATCTTCCTACTCGGGGCAAAAATAAATCCATAAATTAAACATCATTAAAAATTATAAGTGTAACTATCCCGTCTTTGTTTTATTTATTGAGAGTACACGAAATCGTTCATAAACAGAGACATATCTCGTGCCAGTTACATTCGAAGCCGTTAAAAAAACTGCATTTACTGAACAAAAGATTCAATCTACAACCTGACAAAATTGAAGAATTTATGTTTAAGCATTTTTATCTAAGGTTATAGATTTATTTTTTTCAAAAGCATTACTTTTATTTAAAAAGTATATTTATAAAACAAGTAAATTTTCAAAATATATTAATGTTTTAACATTATCATTTTATTGTCAAACCAAATATTTAATTCGGGACAGTAATTGTCAAAGATTATTAATATTTTATCACCAGTCAAAGATAGCGGTACCCAATTCTACACATTGCAAGGCACATCGTGTGAGCTTAAGAGTGATTGTACCTATTGATTTGTTTTTATCGGATTATGTTATGTTTGTGCCGTGTGCTGTTACGTACTTGAACCTAATACAAAAGGAATAATACTATCATTGCTTCTACACCTTGCTACCTACGGGTCAAATTATATGGGTAGTATATTAATCTAATGGACCAGGAGCCAGTGACAGATTTTCAAGACTGCACGTTTGGCCTAGTGGTTTAACGGTCACCACGCAGTTTCCTACTTCGCCAAGTGTCGAGGGTTCAAATCCCACGTAGGACAACACTTTGTGTGATCCACAAATTGCTGTTCTGAGTCTGGGTGTACTTTTTGTCCGTTTCATGTATGTTTGTAAAGTCCCCCGCGTCACAGGATTTATTCCTAGTGCGGGAGTTGTCTTTTTAAGAAGAGTCCTTCCCGATCGAAAATTCGTAAAATGTATTAGGAATGTACATTATGAATACTCGCCACCGTCAGCTGCGACTCCGTGGGTGGGGTGGGCAGTGGCAGCCTCCAACGCATGCAGAAAAAAAATCAGTCACATCCTCCCATTTCAAAATCCTACAGATTTTATTTTATCTAATATCTTGAAGGAAAAATAAAGTCAGCTGACCATAACATGGTGGATTATACGTCAGCTGGCTGCTTGAACATGAAAAAAATTTTTTTTTCCTGACTTCAAAAAAAGGAGGAGTTTCTCAATTCGACTGTTTTTTTTTAATGTTTGTTACCTCATAATTTTCGACTGGGTGAACCGATTTAGATGATTCTTTTTTTATTTGAAAGCGGGTGCTTCCCGAATGGTCCCATTTGGTCAAATTTGGTCCAGACTGAAGTCGGTTTTTTTTTGTTAAAATTTGTAATTATTTGAAGTCGGTTATTTAGAAATGGAGCCTAAATTTTGATGTATATTCCTTTTGTATTGGGTTCGAAATTTGTTTTTAAATTGTTCGGCATGTGTCGAAGCTAATAAATACATGAGTACACGTAGTCGTTTCATTTGCACTAGTTACAGCTTGTGTAGCCGCACTTTGTTCGCATGATGCCGTGTCTGTATGTCTCAGGTGTGTATCGTTTACAGTTTTATTTGCACTCATTTTATTTCTTTTTGCATAATTTTCTTGCTTACATTTATCAGTAATATATTTGGAAATGAACTTAATTATTATAAGAAAATTTACTACTTCTACTAATTTATTGACCCGTTGGCGCAGTGGGAGCGTACGCAACTGCTGTGCATAAGGTCTAGGGTTAGATTCCCGGGTCGAATCAAATGTTTGTATGATCTGCATATATTTGTTTCGGAGTTTGATGTTTTCTATGTATAATATGTATGTATTCAAAAAAAAGTATAGGTATATGTATTTATATCAGTTATCTAGTACCCATAATACAAGCTCTGCTTAAATTGGGACTAGATGGCGTTGTGTTAAGGCGCGTCTCTACCGAAATTGTTGGCAATTTCAGTGTTTGCAACACTTCAGACCATCGCCAACTTTTGTTTTCATTGTGTCTACACCGAGAGGCCAACAATTTGAAAAACATTCCAACTAAGGGTCTCCACAGAGCCAAAAAATATTTGCAACAAGCGTATTCTTTTGACGTTTAGCGCCAAAAACGGAAACACTGTTCTCAACATTTGTTGCCAACACAAGGAAATTACAGAAACTTTAGTCACCAACACGTGTTGACAACATAAAAGTTGACAACTTTTGTTCGGTGGAGGCCCGGCTTTAGATGTCCAAAAAAATATTTATTTAATGGAATAATGACTACTTATTCTAAAGGCCCGTATTCACTTTGCTTAGTGCGAGTGCAGGTGCATAGTGCGGGTGATCGTTGATTGGTGGAAAGTAGTAAAAGTACGTGTGGACCGCGAATTCGCTATCCACGCGTATTTTCTACCAATCATTGATCACCTCACTTCACACCTGCACTCGCACTAATCAAAGTGAATACGGGCCTTAATCTCTAATCCAAAGTAATCTCTTGTCTCTCTTTCTTTTCCTTTCTTCCCTTTCCAATCTTATTTCATTTTCAAAATACTGTTATAAGAAGATTAGTTCAAACGGAATGGTATTATAATGTACTCGCTAATCAGGTTGAACAGAATGGCGAGGGTTTGGAGACGATCTCGATGGGCGGCGGAGTAGCGCAGGTGATGCTGCAGGGCGGGGGGGGGGAGACGCAAGTGCTGCAGGTGCTCAGCTTGAAGGACGCCACCGTACTCACCAAGGCCATGGTTCGTATTACTTCACCTATTTACTTCTTTCTTATAAGTATTTGGTTATTTATTTACCACTTCATGTCCTCATGAACATCGGTGGACTTAATGCTCTATGCCTATGCATTCTCTAGTAGGTGGGTGGACTGCTCCACTTGCGTCTTAACGCGCTAATTAGCGCGTTAATTTAGGCGTTACGTAGATGTGGCCAACGTTTACGTTAAATTCTAATGGCGTTAAGCGATAACTCGAGTGTCGGTTTTTTGGACACATCAAAGGGTTTTAGCGCGTAGTTTAGCGCGCTAATTGATGTTGGCTACATTGTCGTCGTCTCATTCTATTCGGAAGCACGCGCATAGCAAGGATGAGTGTAGGTACTTTGTTTTAGGCGGGAACTGCATTTACGAAAACGACAATGGAGTGGTCGAATAAGTAAGCTTTAGAGTTTTTAGAACTATGTATTGCAATTAGTGAGGCGTGGCAACGTATTATACCGTCTTTATCGTCTCCAGTGACACAGGAAGAATAAAAAAAGAAAAAACGATTTACTAATGGGATATAGTCGTATTTATTTAAATAAACTAGCTGTTGCCCGCGGCTCCGCCCGCGTGTATGTCGGTTATCGCGGCAAATAGTAGCCTATGTGTTATTCTGATATCTAAGCTATATTACTGTAAAGTTTCATCCAAATCCGTTCAGTAGTTTTTGCGTGAAGAAGTAACAAACATACACACTCACAAACTTTCGCCTTTATATGTTAGTGTGATTAATAGAAAAAAAAACTCTAAAATCAGGAGCAGGTCGAAATGAAATATATACAACGAATTGGTTAATTGAAATTGGCATAAAAGCATTAAAATAATTTATGACGCTCATTGTCGCAACAAGTGTAGCTGCTTTAAGCTCTATTGTGTGTTAACGCGTTAATTCATGAGGATTTAAGTCTTAACGACATTGTAACCTTAATGTAGCCAACGCGCATTTTTAACGCGTTAATTAACACGTAGTTTGCCATTAACGCTAACGCAGATGTAGCAGTAGCAATAGGTGTTCTTGTTCGCAGATAACGCCGGATTTACTATCTCGTAAAATTCTTTATTGCAAACAGATTTATTTAAGTTAGTCTTCTTTCTCACAGATAAATCAAAGTTTCAAAATAAGTTATCCGCCTATTCACTTAGTCGTAAATGCAGTATTAATTTGTTAGATACAAGGTTCGAGTTGCGTCTTCCTTTTTTTAAATATTTGAATATTATTATCAAAAGAACATAGCAAGACTTCATAAGTAATTGATGTTGTTAAAATTTCAATTTCATCTCAGTATAAAATTTTAAAACACAATTATACTTTAGAAATCACAGTGGATTTGATATTCAAATTGATTCCCTATCAATAAATATAACAACTTTTTAATACCAGATAACTGATAGCAACTTAATTAACACAAATATGTTACACATAGGTAGGTACAACTTGTTATCGTTTAGATAATTCGTTATCGAGCCGACCCAAATCCAGATAGCCAATTGTACTAATAGCAACGTATTACTCCAGCAACAGCAGGTAAAAAGCGAGCGTGAAGCCGTGGTGACGGACTCCTAGCTGCTCTCTTTCGTGGCTACCTCGTCGCCACGCGCTCAGCAACACTCGCCGCCGTTGCTCGACGACACCACGCTGCAGGACACACTCTCCAAATAAACCCCACTCATCTCATTACACTTCACAAACTGAGCGACTCTAATGTCACTCACACGGGATAATTCATAGCTAAGTGCTCTGTCTCGACTCTATCTTGAAGTTCTCTGAACATCATTATCATCACCTTATCGCATTCTATTGCTGGACATACGTTATGTTGTACAGATAACAAGTAAAATTTTAACAAAAATAAAACCGACTTCAAGGTTCGACTCGATTTCTCTTGGATGCCATCACCACATCTTAGTGTCCTTATCATGGTACCGTCGTTGGGATATCTCCTTTCTATTAAAACAAGAATCATTAAAACCGGTTCATAAACGACGAAGTTATCCGCGAACATACATAAAATATATATATACAATCGAATTGAGAACCTTCTTTTTTTGAAGTCGGTTAAAAAATGGAGTATACAGATAGTAAAGACTCGCCGTTCCAGAAAGTTTCGAAACTTATTAGTCCTAGGTAGAAATTGTAACCAGAACTTCTGGCTTGACAGTCAGGACAGCTAACAGGCTAATCTAACGAAATAATGTTAAAATTGATTCTAACTATTTTACCATTGCTATCTTATTCTGTGGAAATGTGCAATCAATTTTCTATATCTTTCTCGAACATAGAGATACGTTCTATTTATCACATTACACGAAATAGAACTGCAGACTTACGTGTTTCAATTCTAGCCAAATCTAGTACATAACTGTATTATATTTTATTAATGATTGACGAAAATCAAAGATTATCAAGATAGAGTAAATGGAGACAGCACTGCGATAGTCATGATGTAGTACTACTTGCATACAACTAATCATTCGTTTAGCACCGCCCATGTTATATATCCACATAATGGCCAGAGATGTATTGCCAAAATATATTGTTGTATTAAGAACAAAGAGGTCTATACTCTTTGCGCTGTAGCATGGTGCGTGACAGTTTCAGTAACATTTCGTTGCACTCTTGAAAGTTGCCGCGATTTACAAATACTGTACCACATTCGCAATATATTTAATCATTAATTATGCTACAGCGCAAAGAGTATAGTTGGAGACTTAATTGTTTTAATGATGTGTTGTTTGCAAGTCGTACACACGTGATTCCTACACTGACTTTTCCTTAGTAAATTATTTATTATATACCACCAAAGGTGGTAACAAATTAACTGTAACAATCCCTGATAATGACTAAATCACCTAGGCCTCTGTATTTGTTATTTCCTTGCATCAGATTATTTTTATTTAATATTACTTTTTCAATATTAAAACGAAATAACAGAAATAGAGGACATGCATAGTGATTAAGAGCGCTCGCTCATAGTACGTGACATAGGGAGACGCCCTATGGGCTCCTGATGGCATGTTGATCGTATACAACCAAGCATTGCCGGTGATTAACTTAGGAAATAAAATTACCATTATAAATAGGCTTAAATTTTGCCATTAAATGGGATTATAAATTAATTTAATTATTGCGATTTAACTTAATAATTTATTGATATAAAGTATAAGACTAATTTATTTTAGAAACAAGTCTACGATAAGTTGGAACAGATTTGTGCAATACCAGTTGCGTTTATTTTGTATAGAGGTACCCCTTGCTGTACTTACGTGATGTAGACGGGGCTCGGGGTCTAATCAATCTGTACAATAGATAATATTCATGAAACATTCCTCTAAGTTATAGATGTGAGTTTGTTGTGTTCACTTTGTTGTTTATGTTTAATTTATCTCTTACGTTTGTTATGCCTACCTATTTATTTATTCTAGTCTAAAGCGAGTCAAAGAAACCTATTCTAGTCCCAGTGATGTATGTTTAAGGAATGTAGCAAAACCTTTATAGTGTGTAAGTTTTGTAAAATAAATGTAATTTAATGAATAGTCCACTGTAATGTAAATTCGTTGACAGATGAATATTATTATTACTGCGCAGGGTTACGACATAAGTAGGCCATTTAGTGTTTATTGGTGTTTAAAATCTAATAAATGTATAGACTTATTTTATCTTCGTGAAGTCTGTACGTAACTCGAGTAGTACGTTTTATAGTAAATGTTGTCCAACGTAAAACATTGGCGAATTTCAGCAGTCTACTCCATTGGTAGGCTCCCTCAATAACTGTAATTCACGTTAAATTATAAGAATTTAGTCGGGGCTAAGGTAGAATTCATAGAAAGTACAAAAGTTGAGAGTTATTATTACTTCTGTATTTATTGAGAATAAAAACTTTATAAAAAGACAGAAATAGAAAAGTATTATTTGTTTGATTTTGTTATTATTTTATTTATTTTACCAAAGATGTTTTGTTTTGTCCTCTATGATAGTATGAAAAGCACAACTTTGTTGTTAAGTACAATTTGTGATGTAAATAATGGTATGACTGTGTGAATATGGCAATCATTAAAGTATTTACGTAAACATGTGTTTTTATTTTAATGGACATCTACTTCAATAACAGGTTTGTGACAACGCTGCGGCAATAAGGGAGTCTAATCTTTTTTTTTTATGGAATAGGCGGGCAAACGAGCAAACGTAGCGAAGTCGCGATATTGTAAATG
The DNA here is from genome assembly GCA_949125395.1 of Diaphora mendica. NCBI lineage: Eukaryota > Metazoa > Arthropoda > Insecta > Lepidoptera > Erebidae > Diaphora > Diaphora mendica. The sequence continues at coordinate 28,565,774 of OX421315.1, forward strand.
ACGACAGTATCCGACATATTCAGATGCAGATGCCCTGAGAAATTGCGCTGATTTTCCTTTTTTTATTTTGGAATAAATTATTTTATGTTCAATTTATAAAGAAAAAATAAATTAGTTTAGAAATAAAATAAGCTTTTTTTTAAGTAGGTATTCACGGTAGTAACACGGGCTATTTATTTTTACCCTTCTAACAGCTCAATACTGGAGTACTAGGAAGGGTAATCAAAATTAACGATATTACAACTGGTAGTAAGATTGGTAGTAACTAGGGCAACAAATGGCGATTACCGCCGCCCATGGACACCTGCAACACCAGAAGCGTCACAAATGCGTTGCCGGCCTTTTGGCCGGTAGGGGATTGGAGTATAGGCCTCCGGTATCCTCATTACTCGATGAAACACAGCGCAAGCACTATTTCACACCAATACTCTAATCGTTGTGGTTACTCGCCCTTTCATCCAACTTCTTTTCTTCTTCTTACACAATTTGTAGGGACGCAACAGCACAACAACTGTCGCCAAGGTTCATTGTCAGAAGATCCATTGGCCAGACCCATGATGGATCTGATTTCAAGACATGGATCTACTGAGAATTTTTTTCTTTGTATAATCTCAGGCCAGATCCATGTCACATCTGAAAACGAGGTGGATTTGATGATACATTCATTAAATATTACAGCAATATTTTTGATCAAAGAAATCCTCATTACATCATATTTTTTGGTAAAGTAATTAATAATCCAATGAGAAAAAAAGTTCTATAGATCTATCATGGATCTACTGATAATGAACCGTCGCCAATACAGGAAAAAATGCCTGTAACAAGATTGTATGCAAATTCTCCGTCCTTTTAATACCTAATTACTGTTTCAGCGAGCTTCAACTAGTATTTAGATTCTCCTGTCAGGTCAACTATGGCCTAGATTGAATTTTATTCAATCTAGACTCCAAATTACCACATACCATGGTCCAACAAAAATCAGATACCGTATTCGATTCGTTGTGCTCCACATGATATACAAGTTATATACTACCATAAAAACGAGTTCTTTAAATTGGCTGTTTTATAGTAATATTTAGTTGTAAGTCTTGGGGAGGTCTATGCCCAGCAGTGGACGACTTACGGCTAAGATGATTTCATTTAGCTTTTTTGGTGGACATTCAAATGAGAGTGGGTTTTCATAACGTTTTAACTGGCGTTGTCTTTTCATTTATACTCTAGACTAGAAGGTTTTTATATAACTAACGTACAGTAGTATTTCCCGAGCTTTAATGGGTGTAATTTATCTAATTTGTTGTATGTAACTATGTACTGAAAAACTGTAATGTCTGCGTAGACGACCGAATAAAATAGTTATACAATGAAAGTATAAATACAACGTTTCCGACCCGCATCTGTTTATTCTTTTTTATGTGTACAAAGTAATCGCAATTGACAAGGACATATAAAACTGACTTATGGTATAGAAAAATGAAAGGCATGTATATTCATAACATTATCATATTCTTCTAATGTCTCATATACATTAGACAAAGCATGTCGATTTTTAGGTTACTGGTAAAGGAATATCTCTAATTGAAGTAATTGCTTCCACAATTAAATGTAAAATAAAAAGTCGACAACAAAACTATTATACAAATTCTCTACAGCTTAATTTGATAACTGTTACTTTAGGCTTCATAAACACTCTCTAATGCTAATTCAGGTTTATCATAGCCAAGTTCCTCTGGTGTTTCAATGCCAAGCTCGGTTAATGTAGGCTTAATTTCCTGAATGATGTATGGGTAGATTTCATTCACTTTGGGGCCGCACTTCTCTTTGCAAGCTTCAATGAATCTGACTGCGAGTGCGTAGTCATTCACTCGTCTGCATGCGTGAAGTGCTGCCTTGATGATTTTTGGGTCAGGTACAAGATCCATACCACATAAGTCATTCATAGCCTTACGAATTTCCCACCCATCAATGTCTTTTCTGTTGAAGAAGGTTTCATATCTGAAAAAGAAACGCAATTCATAAGTAACAATATAGGTACATTTCTGTTAATTAGGATGTTTGGGACAATTATCTTTAATTAATTTTTAATTATATTAATTATTGGGGCAATCAATGTTTGGATTTTGTACCATGATAGATCAAAATGTCAACATAAACAACACCAGATATTTTAGTGTAATGACATCAGTTTAGATAAAGTAATCATTTTTGAGTTACAAAAGTAATTATAAGTTTTAGAAGATAGAAAGTTCAAAATTTTCAAAATTATTGTACTTTGTCCCAAGAAGTGTTCTTTCATCTATACAAATAAATATAACCCTGCTTTGGCTTTGCCGTAGTTGGGTAAAAATTTAAGTGTCTGTTTCTAATATTAAAATAACTGCTTTTTACTAAATGCATATGTATGTATACATGGTACATATACCAAAATATCTTTTTTTACGATTTTTGTCTGTCTACATTTGTTTCGGCTAATCTATAAAGAATAGATCTACAGATAGATAGGATAAGATACACATAGGAATCTTCATAAATTTCATTTATAAACTAGCTTTTGCCTACATCTCCATCCACATGTATGTTGGTTTTAGCAATAAAGAGCTCTATGTATGAATAGACAAAAAATAAAAATAAACCAATCCTAGAAAATTAACAAGAAATATTTTTACAGCCTAGATTTTGCCTGCCGCTTCACCCATGTGTATGTCGGTTTTTACAGTAAAAACAAGCCTCAATATGTCCTCAAAAAAGTTCTTTATGACATATTTCATTAAAATTGTTGCAGCAGTTTAGCCATGACAGCTGTAAAGACTGACAGACTTACAAATATATAACATTAAGTTTAGATTTTACTGGATTATAGAAGAGATTTTATACCTGTGATGCATACAACTCAAATAAATAACACAATATATGGCATCTATCATTCTAAAATATCATGATTTAATTACAAGGGATTTCTTAAAATTTATAAATAATCATTTTATGCTTGTTTTGTCAAATTTAAGCCCTTGACAACTGTGTTACGGACAGATAATTATCAATAAATCAATTTCATGTTGATAATTAACAAAAATTATCAAGTCTACTAAGTAGTGTATTCATATTGATTATAAACCAAATAAAATATGGATACTGCTATATTAGTTCATGAAGTGACTTGATTTGGTAACCTGAACATTGGCCCTAGTATTGATCACATTACTAGTTTGAGCCACACTAACACAGTTTGAAGATATTTAGTAATTGGTATATTAAAAAAAAAGATTTTTATATAAAATCAAAGTGTAGGATAAGACTAGTGAGAGACAGTGCCTGATAAGAATGATAATTTTATTTTATAGCGATTAAATATAATAAATTGTTTTTTTTTTATACATACAGTATTTTTCACACAGTTTTGGACATCACATAATCAAGTCAGCCTTATCAGACCTAACATTGGAAGGTTATTAGTATTACTACTGAATATATTTTAGTATATTCGAGTAAAACTATCCAGCTTATTGTTGACCTTTTCAAATACGAAAATGCATTTGGGACGAAAACATCGATTCGTTGACAAAATTATCACCATTTTCAGTTACATAACGTCAAATTTCCGCTAACCTGCAATCGAAATCTTCATCGGATTCAACAGGGCCGCCGTGTGACCTTCGCACAGATCCGACCGCACTGACCCTTGCAGCAGGCACCAGGGACCTTTTGAGGACATTGGCTAATACACCAGAAGCTGATTTCAGCATTTTGATCGGACGTTACACGAGAACTTTCGCAAGGGATAACAATGGCTGCTGATCAATCATAGACTATAAAAAAACTGCGAGTTCAGAGTTTGACGGTTGTAGTGAAGTGGTACGCAGATTAAGTGTTTAATTCGATTTTTGGTTTCGATTGGTAAAAGCCATGGACAATATTTGCAATTTTTCAAAAGAACGGTCTCCAATCTTTCTTAAACTTTGTTCACATGTGATCACATAAAATAAAATTTGATTAATAAAAAGCGTAAATTTTTTACTTATAAACTAATTATCTTATATTTATCATTCTCGTGTTTGTTACTAAACTCCTCCGAAACGGCTAGACCGATTTTGTGTGCATATCGGGTAGCCTGCGAAGAATCGACTAACATCTATTTTTCTTACCCTTAAATGATAGGGGTGACCCCTAAATATGTTTTTTTCCTAAAAACCCTGAAACCTGGTGTACTAACTCATTAGTCATTCATTACATCATCATTCATCATTGAATGAAAATTATTGTTTTTATTATTGATTATAAAATATTAACAAAACAAAAACCGACTTCAAGGTTCGACTTGATTACTCTTGGATGCCGTCATCAGACCTTAGTGTCCGTTTCATGGTACCACCGTTGGGATATCTCCTTTCCATTGGAAAAAGAATCATCAAAATCGGTTCATAAACGACGAAGTTATCCGCGAACACACATAATAAAAACATATATACGGTCGAATTGAGAACCTCCTGCTTTTTTGAAGTCGGTTAAAATAACTATTGCTAGGTTTGCTTGCTCTGTAACTTTCTATTACGAAAACTAAAACTGATCCCTAATTTTTCAACAATTTGGATCTGGAGCACTGTATCGTTTTCTACCTCATTTATTTTTTCATGTTTCTGCTCGCTAGAGCCAAAGGTCAATAGCAATAGGAACTAAAATGATTTCTATTAGTAGTAGGCTGAGAGAGTGCCAAACCTCTCCCAGTCCCGTTCCGTTGTTTCCTTCGCAAGCAAACCACGTCAACCTTAAAGTAAGTTAACAGACCGAAGCTTAAATAGGTACTGTACAATTCTAAGCGTGGCATATAGATAATTTAATACAATTTTATTTGGGACAGTAAATCTAGGTACAAGTTTAAGACGTTAAGATTTACAAAAAAGGTGAAAAATCGTGCCTAACCTCACCGTGAACTACTACAACAAAATAAAAACCGACTTCAAGATTAGACTCGATTTCTCTTGGATGATCATCATCAGATCTTAGTGTCCTTATCATGGTACCACCGGTGGAATATCTCCTTTCCATTAAAAAAAACTCATCAAAATCAAAAATTTTTTTTTTTTTTTTTTTTTTTATGTTTGGCCCGCCAAAATGACTCTACTCTGCCTGATGGAAAGCATAAGCAGAATCCACGAGTGGTGGTCACCATACTCATTGCGAATGCAACAATGCAGCATGGCGACCCACACTATGGCGGCCTAGTGATGCTTGTGCATCTTTTAGTCTAGTCAACAAGTATGGAACTTGTTGACTAGACTAATTGGGCTTCCGGTCTCGCACTCACCAACGAAACACGACAGCACGAATGCTGTCATTTTACGTTGATTTTCTGTGCGAGGGTAGTACCGCCCCGGTCGAGCCGGCCCGTTTGTGCTGAAATCAGCGTGGCTCTACTACCTGCAGATGATTCTTATTTTGTATTTGATGTATTTTTAATTATATTTATTGACAATATTCGACACGATAGTAGATGCTCGACGAAGACCGGGATAGTAGATGCTCCGTGGTCTTCGTTCAACAGTTGATGGCGATAATAGGCGCACAATGTGATCTGGACATTTATTTAAATGTTGCACTTTACTACTTTGTTCATTAATTAACATGGTTATTCGATGTTTTCGTTCTCTAGTCCATAAAGTACTAAAGATTACCTGGCAAAATTAAGGTCAGTGTTGCAAACTTGAGGTTTCCTACCAATCTTTGCGGAAATTATAAATTCCTAAATAATAATAAATATTTCGGACATCTAACACACAACGCCATCTAGTCCCAAGCTAAGCAGAGCTTGTGCTATGGGTACTAGACAACTGATACAAATACATAAGTATATACTTATTTTTTGTAGATCATACAAACATTTCGTTCGACTCTGGAATCGAACCCGAGACCTCATGATCAGCAGTCGCACACGCCAACCGCGAGACCAACGAGGCTACTGGTGCTTATCCACTTTCTATATAATATACTAGCTGACCCGGCGAACTTCGTACCGCCATATTTACATATCTGTCTCAGCTTCCCAGAGGCAGTGTACAGTCGCGGACAAAAAAAAACACTTTTCCCGTTCTTTCTAGCAAAAAAAGAATGAATGAAATCTTACTATGTGTTATTGAATTACAACCAAGTACAAATTTTGACTTTCATCCCCTCTCTCCAGGATACCGTGCTGAATTTCGGGATAAAAAGTATCCTATGTCCTACTTCGTAGTATGAACTCAAATCATGCCAAGTTTCATTTCAATCCGTTCAGTAGTTTCGACGTGATGCGCGGCCAAGATACAGACAGACAGACAGACAGACCGACAGACAGACAGACAAAAATGAAAAAAATTACAGTTTTGGGTTCAGTATCGATTATAGAGAGCCCTCCAAAAAAAAATGTCTAAACATCTTTTATGTACAGAATTGGACCTGTTACATTTTTATTATAAGTATAGATAGCCGTTTTTGAGTTATAAATGGCGTAACTAACACGATTGTTTTATATAAGGCGTAACGAACACGATTGTTTTATATAAGGCGTAACGAACACGATTGTTTTAAATATGATATAAAACAGTGTTAGTTACGCCATTTATAGCTCAAAAACGGCTAGACCAATTTGTATGATTAAAACATAATGTGATGTACATTAGTAGAAAAATATGATATCTAATAAAAAATTACATTGAAAAACAAAATCTGCGCACTGATTGACGGTTAGGCGGAACGAAGTTCGCTGGGTCAGTTAGTTACACGTAGATTGGAATGCAATTTAGTGGATAAATGAGTAAGAAAACTAAGTGCCTCATTAGTTTAGGTTAGCGTACGTGACTGCCAATTAAGAGATCTCGGATTCAATTCCCGATCGTTATTAGGTAGTCACTGCTCCCCAAAAACACTGAAAACTCGTTCAACCTTCGAATTCGGTTCGCCTTTAAGGTTGCGTTGGTCCGATACCAGTTGCTTTCAGAGTAAGATCCTAGAGCGATCGGACATAACTTATTTTTAACCGACTTAAAAAAAGGAGGTGGTTATAATTCGACAGTTTTTTTTTCCATGTTGGCTACCTCATAACTTTCGACTGGGTGCTTCCCGTGCGGTCCCATTTCAATTTGGTCCAGTTCTTGAAGTCGTTTTTTTTTGTTGAAATTCGAGATCACATACCTAGATGAAACCTAAGGATTTCAATTTTGTTTTACCACTTTTTTGGTGTTTTACCAATTCCATTGGATTACTACAGCTTTTAATTTATTGTAGCAGCAGCCTCAAAGCTGCGCCACGGACGGACATCGCGAAAACCATAAGGGTTCCAAGTCCTACTATGAAACCTTAAAAAGGCCCTCAAATAAAATGTTATCTATGATTATAAATGATAAATTTATTCATTATCTATAATAACAAACAAAAGAAAATAATATTGTTCACTATGAAAACAGGTAAATCGTTTTATTAGTTACTATTAGTTACATGTCTAGTAATACAAAACCGACTTACACTTATGATATTTACTATTTAATAACACCTTCACACTTAGTACATATTTGTGAATTTGCTAGGAAAATTTAAGGCGCTTTGGTTTTCACATTCTTCTCCGCCGTTTTTTCTTGTGTGCTGTTATGCTTTCCTGGCCACTGTCTTCTTCTGAGCTGTCCGAGGAGCTATCACTGTCACTGCTAGAAGAGCTACTATTAGATGAACTGTCAGAAGCCACACCAGTGCTCTGTTTTAAGTCCATACTACTTGCGATCTTGTACAGTTCAGGTTCTTTGGTCTCTAAAGTTTTAATCCATTTCTTGGATAGTTTAGGTCGGCCGCGCACAGTTTTGTGCCACACCACCGGGAAGTTGGTGCGGCTACAGAAGTTTTGTGTGACGGCAACTGTGTCGTCCAAATTGAGGACAACATGCCACCAGCCACCTGGCACAAACACAGTCTCACCAGGTTTTTGAAGAATTTCCACCTAAAAGAGTAAAGAGAAAATTATGAATGATTATGGAATTACTTTTATTTGTTATGTCCACTCGTTCATAAGTTCTATTTTAAGAAAAAGCAGGAAATAAAGAAGTAGCCGAAGATGTTTTAACCTATCCTTTATGAATTTGGTCACCATCAACCAACCGCAGTCCGTTACTGGCCAAAGGCCTCTCCCTTTGGTAATATGGTAAAATCATATAGTGACCACAATGCATTATGGATTTTCTTCATTGCCATATGCGTTTCTGATTTTAATGTAACATGTATAAATGTTTTTAGACTTTCGCGACTTTTACACGTGAATTTTGTTGTATAGCGGGACTTATTTGTGTGATAAAATTATTTAAAAGATTACGATATCTTTTCTATCCCTAAGTTTCAAACGTGTTATACCGCTATAGCTAGACGCCTAGCTATAGACAAAACGCACAATGGATAAAGGAGCATGTCGCGGCTGTGCAAAACCGTCAAGGTAAAAAATGGGTCGCAGAGCACTTGCTGAAGTCAGGACCAAACCACTAGATTGAACTACATAAACCGCAGGTCCTCTCCATAGACTTACACCGTAACTACTTTTGTAGACTTGTACGTGAAGCGGTTGAAATCAGAAAATACAAAACTTTCAACTGGGCAGACATATACCGGCTATCAACATCTTGGAATCCTGTCATCAGCGGATGCAATCCCCACCGTTAGGGCGACATAAAGTGTGTAGACGTCGTAAGTGTAGTGTGTACAAGTATCCACATTACAAACAATAATCATGACCAAGTGCGGGTCACACCTAGCGCGTCACGAAGGTGTCGCTAAGCTCAAACCATTCTACCCGTCACCAAGAATATAACCCGTTCGAAACGTCGGGATAAAGAAGCTAACGTAACCTTTTAAATTATCGCGAAAAGTCCCGCTATACAACAAAAATTATGTAGCATGTATTTTTAAATATATGACTCATGAAAACATTAAATCAATAAGTAACAAACCGGTTTAAATTCTTTGGGCCACGTATCTAATTGTGTCTTAGGATAAATAAGCTTGAACCATGTCACTGCTTCATCTCTCTGTTTGCCACCTATTGCTCCAGTCACTTTTATAAGTTCTCTAGGAGTCTGAGTGGGGAATAAGCACCATCTTTTGTGACCAAATACCAGAGCATTCCAGGCACTCGTTCCAAGAGGGTCTATATGTATTCCAGTACCGGAACGTTGAGGTCCCATGACAAACCAGCGGTAAGGTGGCCTTCTTTCTTCCCCGCAGTATTTGAATAAATCATCCCTAAAATAAGTAGGGATTTCATAATCTTCGAGAATCTTCTTTCTTCTGAGATGCTCACCAAAACTACTATCAAAAATATAAAGTGGACTGTCATCAGTCGTTGTCCTCATGTACTCTACGTAATACTTCATTTTCATTTTAACACTGTAGCCTTCGTTATCTTCGCCACATTTAAACTTTTGGTTCCTGTACTTTTTGGCTAGTCTATCTGAGGTCCACTTGTGATTAGCTTTCCAGTTAGTCTGTACATTTGTTACAACTACAGGTTTGTATATTTTCTCATATTTCTCTATAAATTCTTCCTGTGATACTTCATTCTCATTGATTCTGTCTACATTGTCTTTACATATAAGGAATTCATCAAAGTTATTATAGTATTTTAAAGCTGTCCATTGGTATTTATCGGCTAATTCTAAAACAAGTAAAGAGGTGGATCAATATAACATACTTTTATAGTTCAGGGTTTTTGTCATTTAAAATGTTCATTTAAAGTTAAGGCATTACAATGCTAGTATTTAAACATCAGGTATACCCCGAACCAAACTTTATGACGTCTGGGAACATCGTGCGAGTCGATGTTAGGTATGTTAGGTATCAGAGGGAACGTACAGGGGTGCGGGTGTAGACCAATACACGGCGCATGTTCCTTGTGTGTGTGTGACCGTGTCCGTACACTACACATACACTCATAATCTTGTTGACGTACAGTCGAGTTGTTAATAGTTTTGAATTGTTTCGTAACCTACTTGTTTTGTATTTTTTTTTGTTTACTTGTTTTATTATTGACTGTTGTAGTTTAGTGTACTTTACGTTAACTTTTCAATGGTCCAAATATTTGATGTGTCGATTAAAATGACTCACGGACTGTATAATCTTCTAAGTCAAGGTCATTTATTTCTGTAAATAGGTTTTCACAAAATACTTCAACTTGCTAGAAAACTTTTAGTATAATTAAATAGAATTAGATTAATATTTGAGATCATATTTTATTTGCCTCGAACAACATCTCAGAAAGAATTATTCTGTTTATAGTTGGTATAAGAACGGTAGGAACCTACTTATGTTTTTATAAATTAACTAGCTGACCCAGCGAACTTCGTACCGCCATATTTACATATCTGTCTCAGCTTCCCACAGGCAGTGTACAGTCGCGGACAAAAAAAGACTTTAACCGTTATCTTTTATTTTTTTCTTTCTAGCAAAAAAAGAATGAATGAAATCGGACCATGTGTTTTTTTCTTTCTAGCAAAAAAAAGAATGAGTGAAATCGGACCATGTGTTTTTTTCTTTCTAGCAAAAAAAGAATGAATGAAATCGGACCATGTGTTATTGAATTACAACTATGTACATATTTTGATTTTCATCCCCTCCCCCAGGAAACCGTGCTGAATATCGGGATAAAAAGTATCCTATGTCCTACCTCATAGTATGAACTCAAATCATGCTAAGTTTCATTTGAATCCATTGAGTAGATTCGGCGTGATGCGCGGCCAAGATACAGACAGACAGACAAAAATGAAAAAAATTACAGTTGTAGCTTCAGTATCGATTATAGAGCGCCCTCCAAAAAAAATTTCAAAATATCTTTAATGTACAGAATTGGACCTTTTACATTTTTATTATAAGTATAGATATGCTAAAAATAAGTACATGTATTATTATATTTCATATTATAATTATATCCAGTCATCTAATTATTTTAGACTTAACTGTACCTGCGCCGACCTGCTTGCGCAGCAAACTTCAGAAACGTCATAAAGATTGGTTCGGGCTATAACAGTAGAACACATTTTATAAATCTGGACCTATTTAATTCTGACCATATAAAGTGGGAAGTACCCTATTTATGGTTATAAGTTAACAGTTTTAATTGTTTTCAAAAGTAATATTTTCAATTAAAAACTTTTTACTGCAACACTTATTATTTTGGTTTTGTATAAACAGATTGTCCTAGACTGGGATGGTTGCTACTTTTTGACTACTACTTTTAGCAGTGATCAGCAATCAATAGAGTGAGGTTGATATGTATATTACGCTGGCTTTTGACTACGGCTCTGCCTGTTCGTATGTTTGTTATCACGTTAAAGACTAGTCTATGACTTAGGATTTCTCCTGGGATAGTAGGAGCTTCTTTCTATAAAGAGGCTTATGTCTAGTAGTTGACTATAAACGTTGTTTATGATAATGATGAAACATTTTCAACATTGATGGAAAACCAATTAAAAGATTGTACAAAAGGCATGATGACAGTAGCCAAGAACCACTAAAATTATGTATTTATCTGCTGAAAAATCGTATATCATATTTAGAGTGAGATTAATAGTTAATTAAAAAAAATAAAAGTACAGAGCGAGTTACGTCATGTTTATGTAAACATCATTTTGTTTAGATATAATGGAAGATCACTTTATTGCATATAAGTACTATAATTGATACTGGTTGACAATATAATCCGATGAAACGAATATAATCCGGTCCTTAAGACGCTGACTGCAGCCAACGACCTTGAGCAATGGACACGCCCCTTACAATGTTCGATAAAGCAGCGCCGCGGTTGCGATGCGGTTCGTTATTGGTACTACTACAGAGTCCGAGAACCACTAATCCACTTTGAGTTTGCACTCTGCTAAAACCAACATAATGGCGCTTTGTAGTTTCACCACACTTTACACAGGGCTTTAGAATATTTCAGATAGGTCAAAATAAAAATGCTATCGTAATGGTATGATAAAAAAACATAATTTTAAATAAGTAAATAATGGTTCAACTAATCAAATTTTGTGCAGCATATAAAAATAGCAAAAATGTCATGCGCAAAATGGGCGCATTCCTTACAAAAATATTATAATGAGGATTATTAATGTGTTTACTTTCTGTCTATGAAATAATAGAAAATATGTGATATAATATTTATTTTATTTTGTATTGTTATAGATAAAAAAATACAATTAGGTAAGCAAGTAAGTACCTAAAACAAAAAAACAAAAATTTAATCACATTATGTATTATAATCACATTATTTTATTGTGATTAACGAGATCACGATTATCACGAGATCGAAATCAAAAAGCGAGACAATTAGGTACATAGATACACATACATACATACATAAAAAACATCCAACGAAAACTCTCTGCCAAAAAAACACTTAAAAGCATAAAATAAACTGGTTCTTCATAAATTGTCTATACCTAATTCTTTATTCATTTAAATAGTAGTATTATAATGTGTGCTAGGTACCTAGAATCTGTTTGAAGTCGGTACCAAGTGACTATCGCTTAGACTTTTGTAATTGTTCGTTTGTATTCTTTTTGGCTTAGCACCGCTTAAATCACAACTGTGTAAAGTCAGAATTCAAGTATTTTCGGAGGCTACTTTGATTTTTTTTTCTATCGAGTGAAGTTTTTCAAATCGTGTTTTGGAAATAACCACTATGTCAGGAACATGTTCAATTATAAAGACATTGATTTTGGTAATGATATGACCGATAGGTTTTATACAAAGCGATCTTTATTTAGCTCTATTTTGGTTTTCAGCCCCTTAAAGATTACTACGGAAGGAATGCATAACTTTGAAGTTGTTTATGTGGTTTTTGTTAAATTATACAATTTAGGTCTTTAAGTTATGGAGTTTAGGATTAAGGCAAAACACAGGTACCTGTTTCTCCTATACTGGACATATGATATCTTTTAAAGGAGAAACAGGTATCTATATCGATACCTCCTACATATACTGAGTCAACTAGCAAATTTAGGTATTTTATGATTTTTATATAAATGTATACAATAATCTATGATCTTTAAGATAGTGTTAAAAAAATAATTAAAAAGAACAATATTACTGAGATAATTTCGCGTATACTAAATCAATTTCAACATCAGATAGAATCGCATATTGTATACTCATTAAACTGACATCGTACCTGTATACGCGGGGTGTGTGGGGGAACGCATCGGCACAAGTGTATTGCGGCTCAGTATACGATGCATGGCGGTGAGTCGTGCATGCGAAATACCTCCTAAGTATACTTAGGTATATAAAGTATATATAAAGGAAAAGCTTCCCATTTTTATTAAAAGATACATTTCATCATCATCATCATCAGCCTATTGCAGTCCACTGCTGGACTTAGGCCTCTCCAATTGCACGCCACTTAGTTCGATCCTCGGCTTCTCAAAAATAAATTTAATTTACTCTAATTAAGATTAATTTCATAAAAATATAAGCGATTGGTCTTCAAATCACTCTCCTATAAAATTACTATAATGTTAGTTAACTCAGTATACGTAGGAGGTATCGATATGTACATTTATAGATATCATATATCCATTATAAGAGATGTCCATCATCTTAACCTATTACCTTTTTAGGGTTCCGTGCCAAAGGAAGGAACCCTTATAGATTCGTCATGTCTGTCTGTCCGTCCGTATGTCACAGCCACTTTTTTCCGAAACTAAAAGACCTATAATGTTAAAACTTGGTAAGTAGATGTATTCTGTGAACCGCATTAAGATTTTCACACAAAAATAAGAAAAAAACAACAAATTTTGGGGGTCCCCATACATAGAACTGAAACTCAAATTTTTTTTTTTCATCATACCCATGCGTGTGGGGTATCTATGGATAGGTCTTCAAAAATGATATTGAGGTTTCTAATATCATTTTTTTCTGAACTGAATAGATTGCGCGAGAGACACTTCCAAAGTGGTAAAATGTGTGTCCACCCCCCCGTAACTTCTGAAATAAGATCATGATAAATCTAAAAAAAATATATGATGTACAATACCATGCAAACTTCCACTTAAAATTGGTTTGAACGAAATCTAGTAAGTAGTTTTTTTTAATACGTCATAAATGGTAAACCGCAAAAAAAAAACACTATTATTAAAACATCGATCAAACTTACAACGAACTACAAGAACGTTTATATTATGTTACTTGCTGCTTCGGAACCCTTCATGGGCGAGTCCGACTCGCACTTGACCGCTTTTTTTTAAAAGTACACACTTAATGAAAAAACCAACCTTACATTTATTTAGCATCATTAATATTTTATACAGAGCAGAAATTTTAACCAGTATTGATAGAAACATAGCACAATACAAAACACACAGAGACCTGAGAATGGTAGCTTGTATGTTGAAGGTGGAGTACTATAGAGTACAACTTGTATAGTATAGGCTGAAGGATATAGGACATTAAGATGACTGATGGATTGGAAAAGCAGACAACCAAACTGTTCAATATAATTATGGAAGTGTGCAACCAATTTTTGAATAAGTCACTTTTTACAAAATCAAATGCTCTGATGATTAATTTGAAATACATTGTATTTAAAAAAAGACAAAGTATTGTAAATAAAAATACTATTTAAGTTAGATATATAATTGTGTGTGATAACGTAAGGAGTTCCACACCTCCGTAGCCACTATCTATGCCTGTCTACAAGCTATTTAATATGTCATAAATAAAAAATAAAAATTGACTATTGAATTGTACATGTCATAGGTATTAAAATAAAATATCCATATCAAATGTGTTTCGATATCATCGTTTATTGGGTTTTACTTGCACCGATCCCCCACAATAATAAACAAGAGTCAATTTGCTGTCCCGTGAAGGCATATACCACGCTTTCAGGGATCATTCTAGAATGACATCACTTAACACCTAAAATATGTGTGTAGTTACACACAATGTAACTAAGTTTTTCAAGGTTACGCTACCACCTTATCAATTGGTTAATGAAACAGATATAATGACAAAAATGTTTACACCCGAAAGTGTGCCAAATATCATAGAGGTTTGGATACCGTTTACTTACCGGGTCTCGCTTTCCTTTTCACTTCCTTAATACGCTTTTTAGCTTTATGAGATAGTTTCGGTTCATTATCCATTTTCTATATATGTGGTTTAATTTGTACCAATTTATAATGGAAGCGATTGCTAATAAAATTTGAAAAAGTAATGACTGAATGAACACGAACAGCGAACAGCGTTGAATATGTCAATATGTCACTAAAGTTATTTGACATTTTGACAATGGGTACTTACTTGTTTATGGTACGTGACGTATTCCTAGAGTTGTCCAATAATATTTTCTGCATAGCTATCGATTGGTGGTCTGAAAATATATAATAAAAATTATTATTAATCATAAATATTTTTAGTTAAAACTACAAGTTCAAAATTGTTTTGCAACTTCTGATTCCCTACAAAAACAAACAAGACTGTTCTTCGAAGGTTTTTACTAGTGTTACCAGTCGTCAATTTGTTAAATTGAAATTTATTTCATTCAGATGGCAATGTAATTTTCATTTCGACGCATTGGCAGACTGATAATTTTAGAATTTCGCGTTTATAACCGAAATAATTTGAACATTTCTGGTTTTTTTTCCGTTTTTATTTACTTTTACCAATACAATTTTCAAATCAATCGCGTATTCTAAAATAATATTTTAAAGTGATTGATTTGACTCTTGTAGTGAAACAAATTTCAAACGTTCCAGTCTGAAGTGTGTAGCTAGCTCGATATAACTGTCAATCTGGGTGTAGAAATTTATTTTGTAATTTTCACCGGTTCTTATGTGTAATTTCTCAATGTGTTAGACAATTTTTGAACAAAGGTTCCTTGAGAAATAATGTTCTATAGTGTATGTGGTGCTTAAAATTGTGCTAAAATGGATGACGGTTCAGTGAAGATTCAATCTGGAATCAACATCAACATAAAAAGAACAGATGGTAAGTAGTAACGTACCTGAATCATCTACATTTAGCTCTTACATTATCGTTTGATATGCTAGTCGGCTGTGCTCGTTCTTGCAGGCGACGATTCAAGAGCTACTAAGAATTACTTAGCGCTGGAGGAGTATTTTCATCACTAGATGTTATCTGAACCATTTTTTAAGTACGTTAACTGATATCGTTTATGCTGTTGCTGTTCCAACTACCATTTTAGTAAATGGTACGAGTTTTGGGTTTTACCTAAATATTCAAACGAAAATAACTTTAGATAGCCTCTAATTCTAACAAGAATCGTTGATGACCCCTGCTCCTATTAGAATGATATTATTTGTTTAAAATGTTTTGTAATTTAAGATTCCTTCCTCACATGTTTACTGCTTTTTAATACATTTTGAAAACTTTTTCCCTCCAATTAGTCAGAACAGTTTAGTGGTAATTCCAAGTAAAACATGAACAGTATGTTTTAGTAACACATTAAAACGAAATATGCTGTTTAGAATACAAGGGAATTGTATTCATGCTTTATTTAAAAAGAGTCTAGTGGTTGCCATAAATGTATAATTATAATAAACTTTGGAAATGTTCTACCAATCACAAAAAAAAACTTTCAAATTTACAGGGTTCACCATGTAGGTTTTAATAACATTGTTTTATAAAAGAGAATTGAGGTTTAAAATACCTATGTAATTTAAAAAAAAGCATCTCACTAGACCAAGATAGTGTGGGTCACCATGCTGCGTTGTCCACATTCACAATAATAATGGATGCTACCACTCTTGGATTCTACTCATGGTTTACATCAGATTCATTTAAGAGAGTGGATTCATTTTAGCAGCTAATTATTAAAAAAAGTAAATATATGTCACTCTTTTACATTTTAACAAGCTAGTAAGGCATGGCAGGATGGCAGACGTCTGCCAGTTTCGTGATAAAAGTTCTGAAGGGTTGCCAGGCAATCTTTAAAAAATGAAAAACTGTATACTGCAAGTTAAATTTTAATATAAATGAATTATTTAGAAGAAAGAAGGGAAGAAATATGTTTATTATACTCTGTCCATTCGTTTATTTTCTTTTAGACAGTTCAAGAAATTTCAAAAGTTACACCCTCACATATTCCCAATTTGATTTGAAATGAAAAGTGATTTTATTTATGAAGAACTTTCAATCGATATAATTAAATATTTTTAGTCTAAATATTAATTATTCCTTTATGAGTTTTTTATATTATGTAAGAAATAAACAAAAATATTAATAATAAATCAGTAAATTAGATGAATGAACAGAGTTATTGTTCTTTCCTCTTGGTTTGATCCTAAATTCCAAGATTTCGACTTAATTCCTTACAAATAATCAATCTTGGAGTCATAGATACTATTTTTATTTCCTTTTTTTTATTAAATTTACAGAAAAAATACCTACATGAAATCAAATTATTTTTATCATATTATGATCGATTTATTGTATTTCAAGTACTGTTTTATAGTCTGTGGTTATTCGTTATGCACAGGCCACTTCACTAAAGTACCGTCACCGTCAATAAAGTACGACATTACTGTAGTACATTATTCCGAAAAAAAAAAACGGTAATTTATAGGCGTGAGCTGTCAAAAAGAAAATAAACGAATGGACATAGTATATTACACACACTCAAAATAAACAAAAAACAGAAAAAAAAATCAAAGAGACTAAACACCAAACAAACAATACAAAACAAACAATATAAAAAACAGTAAAATAATCTGGCTGTGTGACTAAAGGGCCACAGATCAGCTTACACTATGGTCCTGAAGGTGACCACAGTGCTGATTTTCAGCTGATGCTCAACATAATACCTGATGGATGTGTGCACAGTTTTAACAATTAAAACATCTTACTATCTATACTAATATTTAAATAAACTTTACAGTAATACAGCTTACACATCAGAATAACACATAGGCTAATATTTGTTGTGATAACCGATATACACGCGGGCCGAGCCGCAGGCAACCCTAGTAATAATTATAAACATACATGAACTGGGTACAAAACAAAAAAAAATCCTACAGTTATAAACTGATATGCCGAAATGATAATAGTGATAATTGGTTCAAAATACTAT
The DNA here is from genome assembly GCA_949125395.1 of Diaphora mendica. Taxonomy (NCBI): domain Eukaryota; kingdom Metazoa; phylum Arthropoda; class Insecta; order Lepidoptera; family Erebidae; genus Diaphora; species Diaphora mendica. The sequence continues at coordinate 28,583,865 of OX421315.1, forward strand.
CATGAAGAAGTTTGATGCTGAATTTTCAAATTACAACTCGAAATGTATAAAAAAAACATGACTAAATTTTGTCCACAATTTTGCCTGCATGTATGTTGTTTATCGTGGTAAAAAGTAAACTATGTCTTTCCTCAAGAAGTACAAATCTCCATGCCAAGTTTCAATGAAATTGGTGCAGCAGTTTAGTAGTTATAGCGTAACAGGCAAAAGAGTATCAATTCTATAAATTTTTATGTTTTATGACAATACTTTTTCAGTTACCTTTAAGGAATGGTAAACTATTTTACTATTTTGTTAGTAAGCTTGTGCTTTTGGTAAGTAAAGCTGTTAAGTCCAAGTCACTTTCCATCAAGTGTCCTGTCAGTTTGTTTGCCCCTATCATAAAAAAATATGTAGGTATATGCACATATTAGCTGACCCACTCAACCTTGTCTACATCCTATTGTCTGCAGTGTGATGTATAACAGAGTAGTGACCGACCGAAGATTCGGTTTCGGTGCGGCCGTTTTTTGGCCTAAATCAAATCTTCGGTCGGTCACTACTCTGTTATACATCACACTGCGGACAATAACAAACAAACACACCCTTCAGCTTTTTAAAATTAGTATAGATTTAAATCAACCTGTTTTATATTTAGAAAAATTCTCATGACAGGTTTTATTATAGGTACCTACTTATTACTTAAATATATTTTTTCATTCAAAACAATACTGAATTCACCTACAAATTTATAAAAGGAATACTTTGGAGAGTTATTTTAAATACAATGATGGCGTTGGGGCGGTGACTGCGCGGCCTTGCTGCTTGCCGCCATATACGGCACGACCGCCGCACGCGCCGTCCACTCTGCCACAACGCAACCAATCACAATAATTGCTAATTATGGCAGGTTCATTTTGATGAGAACTTTCAATGAAGCATTTCACAACTTTTTATCCTAAATTAAGAGGATATTTTATAGTTATCTAAGTGAATTCCTTCATACTCCCTACAGAGTTTATATCAAGCCATTGCATATGCAACCAAATTCAGTACACCCTGGTCGAAAGATCAGGCAACTCATAGGTGTACAACATGTGGATTGTGGATTTTTGAGGATTCTGTTTAACCAGATTTCTTCAAACACATAAGATATTTTTAACATCATTTAAGTATGTGATATAGGCATTCCATACGACTCATCTTACTTAGGATTATCAAATAAGAAGTCTGCAGCAATATTGTCTATTTTAAAAGGTTCTATAGAGAAACGAATTGAAAATATAAAGTTTGTTCTGTAGTGACACTAGTGACCAATTCCAAGTGGGTGTTGGCGCCGGTAGCCGTTACCTCGCCTTTTTCGTTTTGTTTTGTCTTCTATGATATAAAAGTTAGGCTAATAAATATTCAACCTAGTCTTCAGCATTACTAATACGTGGGCTTTAGGTGCGAGTATTTAAATTGTATGTCTTGTCTATTACGTCGTGATAGGAGTTGTCAAAAAAGTTATCTTATAAGATTATCTAGTCCAGAGTTGATAAATAAAACACAACATAACTTATATTTTTACCACTTTTTTTGCATAATTTATTTGTTTGTTTTACCGGGCCATTTCCGCACTTAGCCTCTTGATTGGGCGTACGTACGTGAGTATTGTACGTGAGTTTGTCATCTTCTTACTCCAACCATCCTAGATCATCACAAAAGCTCAGGAGCCTTTTCAGGTCACTACATGCTTCCGGGAGTGATGTTGTTTGGAGGATGTCCGCCCGTTGATCTGCCACATTTCTACGTTCTGTGAGAACGTTCCGGTCCACACACTGTCGTTTCCGATCCCCTTTTAGCCAATTCATCTGCAGCGACATTACCCATTGAGTTACTGTGCCCATGTTTATCCATTGCAGGGTAGTTTTGTTCGTGGATGCAATGGACTGGAGATTGTCATGACAATTCTTGTTGTTTTGCAGAGCTTGAAGCACGGATACTTTGATTTTGACAAATTTGATGTTTGAGTCTCTCACATCTCTGGCTGCAATTGCTTGTGCTGCTTTGACTATGCCAACACATTCTGCTTGGAAGATTGTGTTAAGCTTGGCTAGAGTTCGCCAGCTCCGGTAGCCTTTTGTGTTTTGGAGTCGTCTGGATATATCCTAACTTCGCCGACGCCAGAGCTATGTTTTGTTTCTGCGGATAGTTGGATATAATAACTTCGATCGAAGACATGTTGACCTGTAGTTCTGTCCGTTTTGCATAATTTAAACTTCACAGTGATTTCTTATTGGAATACATCACAGAGAGAGAATAAAAATGTAATAAGAAATATCTTGCTCTCAAGGTGTTAAAATAGAAGGTCTATGACAAAAACAGAGATGCAGACTTCCTGTAATTAATGTTCACAGATATTTGCCATGGAAATTTGCCACTGTGGCGAAGCGTGCATGCGGCACAGGAAACTATCAATACGGCCGGTGCTACGCATGGCAATAAATGGACAAGGTTATGGCTTACGGACTGCTTGTCTATAGATGATGAGTTTTGAATGTGTGCCTTGTAATGGAAACTTGGTGGTTACGCCGTTCGTACTATGACTTTTAAGATTTGTCTAGAGTTTTCGTCAGAGGTTTCGAGGGAGTGGAACTTATAATATTGGCAGGTACAGGAATCAGAACTAGGAAGAACTTGTGGGCTAGCATTCTTTAGTCCCCAAGTCGATATAATAAAATACTAATACCTAAATATTGTCCTTAAATACGAGCATGTTCCTACATACACGTTTAAGACAGCCTATTAGAACTTTACTGGACGGACGGAAAATATTTTTATTTATTTAAGTATTACAAAGCAAATACTCCGTAAGCTAAAGCTTCCGTATTCTTAATAATCCGAAATAGAGTTACGTTACAATTCCAATTTTGTGTATATGCAAATTTTCATGTAAGTAGCACTAGGCCACTTGATCGAATTATGAAGAAACAAAAAATGTTGTTTTAGTTTTTAAACGTGGCAACACTGACTTATTTCTGTTTATATTCGTGTGATCTTACTTCCTGGTTGAGTACCGACGCCCACTATGGTTGTACAAGGTTATACCATCGATCTGTGAGCCTAGTCTTGTATATGGCCAACCCTTTTCCTGGTCGAGTTTTTTGTAACAATAATTATGCTGAAATGAAATGGCTACAATCATAACATAAATTGTAAAGGTGTCTTTCTTTCAGTTTATTCAAAACAAGTGAAATTTTAAGGACCTAAATGGGACCACACGGGAAGCACCAGCTTTCAAATAAAAAAAATAATCATCAAAATCGGTTCACCCAGTCGAAAGTTCTAAGGTAACAAACCTTTAAAAAAACAGTCGAATTGTAAACCTCCTCCTTTTTTGAAGTCGGTTAATAACCAAAATTATTCATTAGGCTTAAAGGTGTTTAAGGTCTTATAAGAAGATAGTTGAATAATTATTTCGTATCATTATGGATTTTAACCTTGTACGAGAAACAGCCAACCACTGCATAAATAATTTAGTGAAAGTATTCAGTATTCATTTCTCTATTTAATTATTCCTATAAGTAATTTCTTTTCTAAATGGTCTCACTTAGAAAATATATTTTTAGCGCGAACACAGTTCTTTTATTTATTTACAGAACTTTATTCAATACCAATGAAGTATAAAAATTTACAGATATAAACTACATGAAAAACTACATTTGGTATAACAATAGTCGGTTTTATCGCTCACGGTGAACTCTTCCAGACTTCTTTTAATTTCTTTTTCGTATGAAAAATAACCAAAATGAAAGCATCGCAATTTTATTTATTGGTAACAGACCGCATTTCTTCTCTTTATATCAATCGGGTTAAAAAGTAGTACTTTGGTCAACCATATTATACAAATTAATATGCGGCATCCTCTTAAGCTACATGCTATTTTTGTTATTTTATTAAGATATTCTTAAGTATAAATTTATAAGTTCATGTATAAAAACGCACCAAGGTCTGTACGCGGTACGCGTGGGGCAAACAACTGGTGACTCATTGTAGAACGGCTTCCCTCGCTCGACACTGCCGATGACCGACATACGAAACGAGAAACACCACGTAACAGTACTATTGGACTTTTTATACCGAATAGTAATTGATATTATAACGAAAGTATCTTTTACGGATTTATGGTCTTAATCCGTAATAATTATGTTATTCTGTATTGCAACTCTATTATTTTCAGCCACTGAGACGATTTTCAATTTCACTTCACTATGACAAACTCGCGTCCTATTAAAAAAGTTAATAGCAGTATATTAATACAAAGCTGATGATTATGTGGGTATTTATGGTCAGATTATAGTTGTAGTCAAACGGTATTGGCCAGTGGAAAAGCGTCTTCATGAAATTTGTGGGCGTGTGACATCGATGGAGTAAAATATTGAAATAACTGTTTATAAAACTTGTGACTCTTGATTTGCGAGTGTTCATCAGCTGAGATTAACGTGACCCCTCTGTTCGTATACCATGTTAACTCAAAACAAAGATATTAGTATAGTAAAAAATCATATTGGCATTAAAATTCTGCCAACTATTTAATAATAACATACATACTGTATCTAAATTGTACACCAAATCTTATACCTATATAAATAAAAATGAATCACCGAAATGTATGTACGCGCATAACTTCCGAACGCCTGCACCAAATTGGATGATTTTTTAATGTGTTTGTTACGGTCAGGGCAAGGTTTGAATAGAAGAAAATTATACGGAAACCGGAAGGGTTATATTTTCTAAGTCCGTGACTCGCTACCCGTGGAAACCTGAGGCGTTCATAAACACAAAAAAAAGTTTTTCGGAAACTTTATGGCGGTACGAAGTTTGCGGGGTCAGCTAGTTAACTACAAAAATATATGTCATATCTGTTTATTAAATACTAGCTGACCCACGCAACGTCCTTTACGTCTCCTATTGCCCGTTGCGTAATAAATTTCCTCCGTTTTTGTAAATTCTTCATTGGTGCTCCGCTCCTATAGGTCTTAGCGTGATGATATGTAGCCTATAGCCTTCCTCGATAAATGGGCTATCTAACACTGAAACAATTTTTCAATTCGGACCAGTATTTCCTGAGATTAGCGCGTTCAAACAAACTCTTCAGCTTTATATATTAGTCAGTATAGATTAGTATAGATTATTACAAATTATACTATAATATATTATCTTAAAATTAAAGTTAAAATACTAGAAAATAATAATTTAAAAAAAAAGAAGCAACAATATTTACATACAGGCGTCAAAAAATGACTTAAACTAAGGAAATACAAGTGGCGGCCTTATCGCTTGAAGGCAATCTCTTACAGTCAACCATGGGATGGAAGGTATAGGGGTAGAGCCTGGTTCATTAGAAAGTGGCTAGTATAGTAAAAGTTATTTAAAGTTGTTTTAAAGATCTATGTTGTCAAACATGGTACTGAAAGAAGCGTTATTTCTTTAACCAAGTGTCAGTTACAAGCGAAAATTTCTTAGCTTCACACCAAGTTTATCACATTCGTTACTTCGACCCTGAGATGCCTAGATTCGAAAGCTTCAACAACCATCACTGATATTACATATCTTTTTATCTGGGTACAATACAAACAGACATTTCTTTATGCACGTATTACGGAAGTGTATGGGCGTAAAGACTTAAATAATGTTCGTATTATTCACTTTAGTAACAAATGTTTATGTAGTGGACGATGTATGAATATAATATACGTGGGAGTTAGGTTCATTCATAGTAAGTGCACAATATTGTTGTCTTGTTATAATGCACTCTGACTACGCTATTCAATTTAATTTAACTGCTGAAGTGTATAATATTTTATACTTTGCGACATGTATCCAAAATACTGGTTCTTTCTACAAAGGTACTTGCGGTTCTATTTCATTGACAACTAATGAATTTTGACATTTATGGAAGGTAGTCATCAATTTGGTTTGTTTTTTTTTATGCCTGAAGTCGCAAAATCATAATCAGAAAGGATTCCAGTAATTTATATGTCAGAATTGCATGTGAGAGACATTTATGAATCAACTAGCTGACCCACGCAACGTCGTTTGCGTCTCCTATTGCCCGTAGCGTAAAAAAAATCCCCCGTTTTTGTAACATTCTTTATTGTGCTCCGCTCCTATTGGTCTTAGCGTGAGGATATATAGCCATCCTCGATAAATGTACTATTCAACACTGAAATAATTTTACAAATCGAACCAGCGGTTTCTGAGATTAGCGCGTTTAAACAAACAAACTCTTCAGCTTTATAATATTAGTAAGTGTAGATTTCAAAAATTATTTTCTTTTAGGAATCGCATTGTTCCAGTTTCGATCCCTTAAAACTTTAAAGAAAACCCTCCAAAGGTGACAAATTAAATAATAAAACGTGTTGCAGGTTTAAACAATTCACCATCCGCATTAAAGTTAGTGGTACATACTTACTTATATGAAACTAGCTGACCCGTGCCCACTTCGTTGGGCGATAAACATTTTTTTCTCCGACTTTGCAAATCCGGCTACCACGAAAAAGTCTTTCCACTTTTCGGGTTATTATATATCCAATGTCAATCACAAATAACATAGCCTTCTATTGGTAAAAGAATTTTCAAAATCGGTTCGGTAGATCCAGAGATTACCCTCTACAACGTCACAAACTCACAAACTTTACCTCTTTATATAATAGTGTAGATGAATTACCTATCACGTCTTCAATATTCCGTTTGTTTTTATTATAACTTCTTTTGAGTCTTAAGCAGTTCACATTTAAATAGAACCTCTTCCTGTTCTAATGTTATTGTTGACTGAAATTGACCTTTTCTTTAGTTTTATGTAATCGCGTGACGCTCTTTTTGTTTTTATGACCTTTGTACATTTGTTTACGGATTATTTTTACATACCACTCTAATTATAACCATCATTAAACTAATGCGTGAGGGCCTCTTCAAATGGTTCATGTTTTTTAGCTACAAATTAACCACAACCATCCGGTCGCTACTTGTGCTATGTAAAATCTACTTTATGAATATTTACGGTCACTTATATACCGAATCATTTTTTTTTCTCAATAATTGACGATAGATAGTACTTATATCTAGCCGTAAGCGGTTATAATGCGAACTATTTATTAAGTAGTTAACATAAAATAGACCCTGGGTCCAAGATTAGTTAAACTCAGTTCCGTACAGGTCCAAACACATTCGTAATACTTTGCCACCAAGAATATTGCGATGTGTGGCATATAAAGCGTGAAAATAACGAGGAAAGATCGTAATACTATTATGTCTCGTCTTTCTTCTGGTATTTTGACGTCAGCGGTCAATGAACAGACGTGGATGAATCTTCACATCGCGGCATAAATAAATAGACTATCTTATAATAAGCTAAAAAGTTCTTTTAGTATAATATCAAATATAATTAAAGACTGATCATGTAATTGCATTTTTTAACCGAAAAAATATAAACTGTGTGTTATTGAGATGCATTTAAAAAAAGTAAAACTTCAAAGTAGGCTCAATACAACACATTAATTATGTTGGTTATAAATAAGTCACTCTTGTAACCTTAGTTCACTAAGTTGCGTGTGCGTGGGTGACTTTGGCTGGTTTTAATTAGACTGGCCGTGACGAACTGATACAAGTGTAGAATTATCAATTATTTACATGATTATGATAAATGACATTTATTTTTGTTATAAAATCTTTACACGTTGGTCTTTACAGCTAGAAAGCCCCACCATTTTCTAAGACTCACTTTGGAAAGATGTGTCGAAACAAACCACAGACGCGTTGAAACTGATCGTAAATAATGTTTTGTAAACATTTTACTAATTAATACCTCATTAATACGTTTTACATAAGTGTCTTCTTTAGATATTGCCACATTGCTTCTATCTATAATTATCTATATGTATTATTATTTTTCTACTAAACATCGACTGTATCCGAAATATAACTACACACATCAAAAGTGTCTAGGGATCAACATATGTGTCTAGGGATCAACATATATTTTTGCAATAACTTTTCTCCTAATTGATATTAATTAAAATTTTCTTTAAGGATTCATCAAATAAAGTGTTTTCGTTTGTCACAGTAACGATAAACCAAATCACCTTTGCATTAATAAAGAAATTTGCCATTTTCCTAATAAAGGGATTTTGACATTTGAACCACTAACATTAAAGTTCGAAAAAAAGACTGAAATAACAGTTTTCTTTAAAATTTTATTAGGTAACTTAAACAATTAATAATCCGTGTTTCTACCGCGAACACTAACAACACAAGAACATCGGTTTGGCATACTCAAAATGAGTTCATCCAAACACGCTGTGGAATGGCCGCCCATGTTCGTTGCAATAACAAAAAAAGGTCTTCTTGTGACTGGATACCCTCCATATTCGGCAGAGCTCTTCTGTGTAGCATATCCCATGCATGCTCAATCGGGTTCAAGTCTGGCGACTGAGCAGGCCAGGGCGAAAGCCACATCTCAATCTCAAGAAATCCGCATAAAAATGCTTGATCCCTAGACACTTTTGATGTGTGTAATATGGCTATCCAAATAGTTAGATTTGTATTTATTGTACTGTAGTCCTCAAACGAACAAATCCTTTTGAAAACTGTTATGGTTAGGAACGGTCCTAATACTTAGTGAGTATCTGTTTAGTTTCATAATATTTTTATTTATTTATGAGCTTGCCAAAGTGACTCTGCCTGATGGAAAGCATAGGCCGAATTCAAGAGTAGTGCTCATTATACTCATTGCGAATGTAGACAATGCAGCATGATGATCCACACAGTGGCGACGTATTGGAGGAATTTCTGCATCATTGGGCCTCCGGTCATCGCGGTTTTTTAAATCATGCATATGTTTCTCATGACATTCAGAAATTTATCGCTAATCACAGTGGATACACATACACACACGTGGTCTGACCATCATGACGACATGAGGGTCGTTAATGTGCTTGCCGCTTTGTGTCCTATTCACAATAAATAATACTAAATTCAGTGATTTCAATGGATAATCGCTTTGAATGCTAACTGTGCATATATTATGCCAGTGAAATCCATTAAGTAGCTGCAGTAAATCCCGCCCTGTAAGTAATTGTAGTATTGACTAGCTGATTCGATTTCGTCTGCGCCGCTCAAAGAGAAAATTGCCAAGTTTTTGCAATGTTTTCCATCGGTAGTCGCCCCCAATGATTTAGTAATGTTAAATAGTTGTACTATTTTAAAGCAGATTTAAGCTATTCGTTCCCGAGATTTTGAGCACTCAACGAAACAAACTGTTCGGCTTTACAGTATTAGTGTAGTTGAATACCACTTTCAATTTTACGTCTGACATCATTGGAAACCTACTACCTATATCCACTACGTGGGTGTAAGCTGTTATAGATGAAGTGTTTTTATGAAAGGATAAATTTGAACTTCGCTGTCTGTAATGGCCTCTCGGCTTGGACAATTCTTCCTTAAAAAAAAAAACAACGAATTCGAAAGGCTGTAAGAGACAACGTCATGTTGCCCAAAAAGGAACTTAAAAGCGAAAGCTAGATAGATGTTCTATGTATATTGATACTCTACGCCTAGATCAGCTATACCCTATAGCTTTTTAAGATACACTTAAGTACCTAATACACGTAAATATTATTACAAATGTTATTTTAATGGGTTTAGAACTTTTATCCCAAATGAATGAATGAATAGCTTTGACCCTCGTCAAACTGCTAATATATATATATTCGAAAGTAACTATGTTTGGCTATCTGTTACGCTTTCAGGGCTGAATTGATTTGGATGAATTTCGGTGTAAATATACATTGGGCTTAATGAAGGAAATAGGCTACTTTTTGTCGCGATAACTGACATATATGCGCGAGTGGAACCACGGGGCAAAAGCTAGTAGTTTCCAAAAGAAAATTAAACACTTTGAATAAGAACTTTCTTCTAATTGGTAAACAGTAATAGCTTCTCAAAGTACAGTAAATACATACTATAGAGGTAATTTATTGTAATTTCTAATCGTTTAATTAAATCTGTTCGTAGCTTTTTGTTTTATATTAAACTTAACTTGCTAGCTTTTATTTCACTTTATTTATTTGCTTACTAGCTGACCCACGCAACCTCGTTTGCGTCTCCTATTGCCCGTAACGTGATAATTTTCAACAGTTTTTGAAACATTTTTCATTGCTGCTCCGCTCCTTTTGGTCTTAGCGTGATGATATCCTATAGCCTTCCTCGATAAATGGGCTATCCAACATTGAAAGAATTTTTTAAATCGGACCAGCGCGATGTAGCGGTTCCTGAGATTAGCGCGTTCAAACAAACAAACTCTTCAGCTTTATATAATAGTATAGATAGTATAGATTCGGACTATTTTAATTGCATTGGTCTTGTATATATTTTGTAGAGAAAAAATACAGTCGAATTGAGAACCTTCTCCTTTTTTAAAGTCGGTTTAAAGACGTGACGTCTTTCCTTTAATAGTAAACATTGATTTCTCCTTTTCTTATCACGTATAAATTTGCGTGAAATTGAAGCGTGTTACCCATTTACGTAACAAAGCCAAAGACTAATCTTGTATTATTCGTCCATTTTTAAGCAATCGTTGCACGATTAAGACCAGCCTTCGACACCCACATGCTATGTTGCTGGACACATTTGAGCAATTGAAGAGCAGTACTTAAATAGTGCTTTGTCGATATGGTGTCTATTTTGGTTATTCTTATTTTGCCATATCAACTATTACGAAAGCTTTTACTTATTGGATGGAATTTTGGTAAGATTGATCATTTAGTATTGTTTATTGTTGGTATTGACGTTTGAATTATAATTACTGACCGACAAGGTCGACAAACATGTGTCTAGTATGACGTAACATGAATAGCAATCTGACATTCCGAATGATCTATAACTTCCATTATGTTCATTGGCAGTTGGTTTTCAAATATTAATAACTAACTACATATTCACCGTAGTTGTTTCTGCGTTAACTGGCGATGGCTACTGCCTCCGCGATTTTATTACATCGCCTGTAACTATCTTTGGTGAACACTTTCCTAGTCTAATCTGACTGATAGTAAATATCTGATTGCTATGTAAGTAGTGATTTACACTAATACGTAATAAAATAAAGCTTATACTTTTATTATATTTAAATAGATTAGTATGAATTAGCGGTAAAATTTATTAGAATAGATATTTGAAATTCAATGAACTAAATTATGATTGTATGTTTTAGTATATCGGTGATGATGTAGGTCATTGATGATAAGAAGTGCTGGTCAATGATTCAACGTCTGAATACAAAGACATATTCAGACATGTCTGTAAAGACGATAAGAAAACCCGGATATTTTGCCAGATGCTAATTAAACCAAACAATTTGTCTGGATTCTTCTTTTTTAACGAGGATGTGTGCCTACTAGCTACTGAACCTGCCGATGGCTCAAGTTCGACTTTGGCAGTGGTGATGAAATTTGTAATCGAATCGGAGCCATGTTTCTCCACAAATTGTTGTTCTGAGTCTGGGTGTTATTTGTGTCCGTTTCATGTATGTTTGTAAAGTCCCTGCGACACAGGATTTATTCCTAGTGCTGGAGTTGTCTTTAAAAAAAAAACTCTCCATTCTACTTTTCTAAAATTTTACGGAACTGACTTACGCCAGTGCTCTGTTCTCTTATATTATGGCAATGGTGAGATGCCATCACTTCTGTAATGTCTTCATATTTTTATTTTCATAGTGATAAGGAACTCGTAGTTTCCTAGAGTGTCATTACAACTGTCTAATGCATAGGTTTTAGCTGAAAAGCGTCGAATAGTAACTTTCAAATTTATGCTATTAGTTCGGCTTTCTGATACATCTCGAGAGGAGCAAATCTAGATCTAATATTAGAGCTTCCTGGCGCGTGTGACGTTCCTCATTCCAGTTCATTGACACACAAGTCGTTTTCCTCAATTGGCTGAAGTCGTTTGCAGGAGCAATTATCATCTTGTTGCGTTCTGTTGTTCTATTTATTGAATCATCGTTTCTCTGTTAGTTAACGAGATTTATTTTCCGAGAGACACTAGCTGACAGTGAATGCTGTCATTCCTTGAAATTCTTGACTTCTTTTGTTGCAAAACCTAATGAATTGGTTCAAATATTAGTAGGTTTTATTTAATACTAAGGAATGGTACCGTTAGGAAGTGATTACATTTATTATTATCAATTATTATTTTAGGCAGTATAGGTTACTAAGCTATGATCATTGCCATTCCTATTTCATTTTAATGAAAGTGTAGAATTCTAGATTCATATGTATTATTGTAACACTAAGTAATACAATATTGTATAAAATATTTTTGTTCATTTCTTACTAATGATACTAAATTACTGTTCAGTAAATTAGTAGACTTATCCATATTCGAGTACAGATTCGAGTGACCTCGAAATAAAAGCGAAAATGTTTGATCGGACATTTAACTTGTTGTTTAGATAGCGCAACTTTAAAAACAATATCTTAGCTTTGGTGGTATTTCCGCAATACAAATATGTTAAGAACATTTATTATGTCAAAGACCAGTATAATTCAATTAAATAAAGCTCACGCCATCTCGTGCTGTTTCGTATCAACCTAAACGTCTCAAGTCGAGGGTTTTGCAAGGCTCTCATGAAGTGGGTGGCGTGTGGGCGACGTAGTGGTTCCGTCTACTGATGTCATCATGTTGCCTCTTGTTCGTAAGAATCTTGGTATAATATAATTTCAAAACAAATATAACTAAGAAGGCTTAATGTTTGCTTAATGTGGTTAGTCTCGCATATATTTCCATTTAGTTAATCTTTTGTAGAAAGGGTAGAGATGAAAGTCAGCGTTAAGATATTGTATCTACTCTCTTTGCGCAGTAGCATGGTGCGGGATAGTTTCAGTAACATTTCGTTTCACTCTTGAAAGTTGCCGCGATTTACAAATTATGATTTAGTATTTCAGCTGTACCACATTCGCAATAAATTAAATCATTAATAACTGTAGTAAATTAAACCAACCAGAATGTGTGAATGAATGAATGTCACCCGCACCATGCTACAGCGCAAAGAGTATAGTAGTGATTTATTAGAATTAATCACCAATACTCCCGTAACCTTCTAAATACGTACAGGACAATCTATCTTCATCAATCGTTTTATTATGTAACTTGATTGAATACTTAACCTTACAAGTTCTATCGTTTCTAGGACCATTTTCTTTATAAAAACACTACCTTCGTAGTTAATATGATGCAATCTTTGATTTTTCTATGTATGTAGTTCTGTCTATTGAGTTAACTTAAAACGTATTATGTACAAATAAAAACAAACATTTCAGTGCAACATATAGGATAATCGCCATGTTAAACAATATATAGTGTTCGTTTACCGTAATATATAGCCGTATAATCAATTCGTCACTATTTTTTTTAACGCGAATGGGTTCATGATAACACGTGTAGGAGAACTGATGCTTTATAATGTTTAACCTATTTTGTCACTATATCAAAGTCAGACTTACTTGACCAATGAGTTCCCGCCCTATCCTATTGCCCAGCTCGTACCTAGTAACCATAGAGAGAGCTGAACAATTCCTGGCACTTTTCCAAAGGAATCAGATATTGCTTTTAGATCTACTTTATATAGTTTCAAGTTACTGAAATACGATATACATATGGCATTGTTAAATAGGCAGTAATAATAAATAGACTAAGTTGGAAAAGTTGAGTGTAACAATGTGATTTATTATGTTAAGAAAATAGTTTATGATGTTTTTTCATAAATGCTTAAGAATTCCGCAGACATAGAATATACGGATATTTTTGGTGAATCATTTGGGTATAATGAGGTTTTATCGGCGTGATGTTGCAGGCTAAACTATTTAGGTGTATACTTTAACTAATTTTGACGTAATAAAACTCTTTTCACTGATTTGATGTCTTGTGGGTGTAGATCAAAGTTACAACAGACGACCTAGTGACAGTTTGCGAGACGACAATTTGCATTCTAAGATTTTATAATTAGGTACGTTGAATGTCGGACATGTCTAAATGTGTATTGAGATTGTAATCTAGATTATTATCATGCTTGCCTAGAACGCAAACTTAATACAATTGCACTATAAGTATCTTCGGAAGCGATCATTTCTACAGATACCGCACTCCGAATTGTTATCGTGGACCATTTATTTCGGCTTATTCAGATAAAAGTACACACCATTTCGCAGATATACGAGGTATTTTTTTAACATAACCTTCTTTAGTAGACAGAGGCTTACCACATTATAAATATCATTTTATGAGACGACTCAACGTGTTCTGATAAAAAAAATAAACATATAAGAATGTCAATCGACATTTTAATGTGTCTCCAAGATGTCTCCACCTTTCCTGGAGTGCTCATCACCAGTCATATGAGGCTATGTTTACTATGATACTGCATTGTGGAAGTAATTTTCAAGATCAGACATATTATCTTCCTTACTTATGTTACTAATCTCTACTAAACTCTATTAGAATTATAACCGTTAGAGTCTATGGATGGATGGAAATATCAAGAGATTCATCGTAGTAGAAAAGAGAGATCAGTAATTACTTGTAGCTTGTACTATTAAGTAATTGTTTCATCTAATAGGACAATCACACTTCACACTAATATATAAAGGCGAAAGTTTGTGTGTATGTTTCTTCTTCACGCAACAACTACTGAACGGATTTGGATGAAACTTTACAGTAATATAGCTTATACATCAGAATAACACACCTACTATTTGCCGCGATAACCGACATACTCGCAAGCGGAGCCGCGGGCAACAGCTAGTATATTATAAGCTGGCTTAGCTCATGGTTTTCTCGATTAAAACAAGGATTTTCAAGTCTATCTTCTCGAAATATTTGTCAAAAATCATCGAAAATGGATTCTTTGGATGGACGAAATATCTACATAAAAGTTGTAAGGATAACTACGGGCGCAAATTGTCTTGTCTCGTATTTGTTCTGATTCATTTTATAGATGATCTCATTAGTTGTTTGTACGCAGAAAATACCTTTTGTGAGACGGTTGGTGGTTACAACACCTGAACAAACCAGCAACAGAAATTTAGCTTTGCACTTGTACATAATACTGTATTCAATATGACTGAAAGTATATTATTAGGAATCTTTAAATGTCCTTGGTTTAAATTTCATTACGTGACGTCACGTTACCATAAAACGGCTTATTGACGTGTTATACCATCTGTCTTTTCTATTTTAAATTGTAATATTTATTGACAACATAGTATAAAGTAAAATAAATAACGTATGTCTATTGATATGTTTCGTCTCAGCGTTGAATTAACCTAGTTCTTCTATGGTAATAAAAATTCCATTTTTATTTGATTTAACCGCAAATATCTGGCCTGTGTCTACTTATTATTATGATATTTTATACTTTGATTGATATCACACCGAGTCCAGATAAATTAGTTTTTTTTGTTGGGACTAATCCCGCTCACACGCCCACCACTGTAACTCCTGTACACCAGGTTCAACAGCAGTGACCCACGAACACACCGAGTTATGACACTCGGGAAGTCCCAGGAAAGTCTTGGAACCCACAACGAAATTAATCAGAAGAAAAACTGAAGGAGTTGGAAATATGATAAATCCACTTCCCTCCTTAGCAAAGCTGGCGACAAAATGAAGTCAAAATAGGAATAGACCTTTTTCAAACCGGGAAGCACCACAGATAAAATATTATGGGTCCTAAGTGGGCTATATTTGATTACTATAGTATGTATGGCAGAATCGCAGTTGACACAAGTTCCCCATAGTTTACCGCCCCTGATGTCAGATAAATTAGTCTATATGTACATTTTCAAGAACTTCACATATCTCAGACACGACCGTCTAATCTCAAACTAATCACAATCTATAGTATGGTGACCAGAACCCAGATGCTCTGGCTTAGCAGTCAGGATCATTAACCAAAGGTTTGACTGCACGGTTGGCCTAGAAGTGTAAGCGGTCGCCACGCCACTTTCTACTGCGCCAAGTGTCGTGCGTTCAAATTCCCACGTGAGACAATACTTTGTGTGATCCCCAAATTGTTGATCTGAGTCTGGGTCTTGTGTCCGTTTCATGTATGTTTGTAAAGTGACGCCTCTGGTGTTGCTGGTGTCCATTGGCGGCAGTAATCGCTTACCATCAGGCGATACGCGTGCTCTTTTGCCCCCATTTCTTTCAACACATTACTGTTCTATACCTAAACTTATCTGCTTGTAGTGTGAATGTTCACTGCCATCTATGCATCATATTATCATTGCAGTTAATAACTATCTGTCTTCGTTCTGTGTCATGGTCGGCATAAAACGCATCAATTATATCGTAACGGTGTACATTTTTCCTTAGTATTGCATAGATTTTTGGTGTGTAAGTATAATGTAATTATCTTGTATATGTTCCTATTCCATCATCATTTTCTGCCCCTTTTCATATTTTCGTCTCTTCCATTCTCCTCTGTCACTCATAATTTTTAACCCCGTACGCAAAAAGATGGGTCTAATAAGTTTGACGTCAATGTATGTCTGTGTCTGTCTGTGGCATCTTAGCTCTCAAACGGATTGGCCGATTTCGATGCGGTTTTTTTTCATTTGAAAGCCAGTATCCTTGCGCTGGTTCTTAGTTCTATGTTTGGTTAATATCGGTCCAGCAGTATAAGAGTAGCAGCTCTTTTCCAAAATGATGTAAAGCATATTTGGCGTATGATTACTCGATTAAGTGCTTCACGTGTGCCAATATAATCGTTAAATGACAATTAATTGTTAACTTCGACCTGATGCTGAGTAGAGGTTTTTTAATTTTTTTAAGAAATATTTATAAAACAATAATATAATAAATATTTCGAACGTCGAACACACAACGCCATCTAGTCCCAAGCTAATCAGAGCTTGTGTTATGGGTACTAGACAACTGATATAATTACATATATACTTTTTTTGTAAATACATGCATATTATACATAGAAAACTCCGAAACAAATATTTGTAGATCATACAAACGTTTAGTCCGACCCGGGAATCGAACCCGAGACCTCAGAAACAGCAGTCGCTACTCTACCACTGCGCCACCGAGGCAGTCATAATATGAATATCTTTCATCATCATTCTTCTCTTTTATTTCTCTTATTAACAAAAGTATATAGTAGAATATTTAGAATAGCCGCAAAACAGCTCGCGTCACTCTCGTTCCTTTGTGAGAGGCTGGTGTCTGTAGTAGGAAAACCCTGTGTCACAGATCACCACCTCTTTGACGAATCTCAGTAACAATTTACAATCATATTGTCATGTACATATAATACAAATAAAAAACAAAGAATGAGTAAAATACGAGTACTTCCTTGGTCAATAATTAGATGCACCAGTTTTCTTGCTTTCAGAGTCTCTAATTAAAAACCAACTTGAAAATTTTAATAAATACTAGTAAATGTAGTATTTTAACGTCAAAAGTGCGTTCCTCATAAATGAATGTATCGGCTAAATAAGCATCTAATATTATTATTTTCCTTCAACAAACAGGTATAGAATATATTTAGATCTCCAACACAAGTGCCCCAGAAAATAATGCTAACCTTAAAATTTATGGTCTGTGAAACTAGTACTATTAGTATACGACCTTCAAGTTAGAAGTAATTTTAGATTAGCTCTTTACCTATGAAATTGCCGTTCTTCAGTACTGGTCATTTCAAATAAAAAAAAAGTTTGTAATGGCTCTGTATTCTAAATTCAAATTAATTTTGTTTTAAAACCATGACATTCTATTTACAAACTCAGTCTTTTGTTTTCTGATTAGCGTTGTATTTTCATTACATTTGAACATTTTTCGTCATAATCGATACTTTAAAAATTCGTGTAATTATGGAATATGTGTTCCGTCGTGGCACCAACGCGACACAAACGGCACGTAACATCAAAAACGTTTACGGAGAGAACTGTACAAACGAACGCACAACCCGTTATTGGTTTTCCCGGTTCCGTTCTGGAAAGTTTGACTTGAAAAACGAAGCTCGTGGTCGTCCGGAGACTTTGGTTAACAATAATGAATTGAAGGCGATTGTGGAAGCTGACAAAACTAATCTACAGCTGAGGTAGCAGCAGCTTTTAATATAAGCATCAAAAGAATATTGATCCATTTGCGACAAATTGGCAAGGTAAAAAAGCTTGATAGATGGGTGCCCCACGACCCCCCCAATGTATCCCTACGTTGTCGTCGTGGTGGGGCTTGCGTGGGTCGATGATTTCTGGGGCTATGCCGGTAGAGCCACTCATGCCGGATAGGCCCAGAAGGAGACTCCAGACTAAATGGGATACCCGACGGAGTCTGCTGTCAGACTGTCGTGTGGTTGACGTTCAGACGTCATGCCGCACTCTAAACGTCCTTCTGCTGTAGCAGAAGGCGTATTGGAGTGCGAGGAAGTCCTCGAAGAGGAACTATGGCGAGCTCGGTGAGCACTCACCTGCCTCCGAGCGGGCAACTTAAGAGTTATTCTTTTGTTGCCCTCGCCGCTACAACGTAATCCCAGTAGGTACGTCGAGTTAGGTCACGTCTCTGACTCGACTGGGACCGTGGGTCTTGGCTTAACTGCCCGGACCGCGAGGAAGAAAACCTCTATAAAAATTTACCCCGAATCCCGTGTTCTGGTGTGTGACCAAGGGATGCATGGCTGATGGGTAGTTCAGTCGCAAGCACACCCCCAGCCAGGGACCTGCGGACCCCTCGGTTGGGCACAAACCTTCGCTTGCCCGGGTATTGGGGATCTCTGCCCGGGTGGACCTTTAGTTCTCCCCGACTCGTGGGTTTAATTATGGAAAGTGATAAATCTTTAAAAAATGTATACGATCGGAATCTTCAAACGACAACGGCAAATGAAAACGGACAATCGAATAGAAAGGAGAGGGAGAGGAAGAGGAGAGAAAGGAGGAACGCCAAGGGGCAGTTCCTAAAGGCAGACGACCAGACGTCTACCGAAGAGGAGGCTGTACCTGAAACGCCTATATCGGTGGGGCTCCCAGAAGTCGAAATGACTGCTGGGAGCAGAAGAACATCGGAACGCGTGCGTTCCAAGTCCGCCGTAGTTGTCGCGGGCGGCAGTTCCGGTGCGAGGACGGATGCACCTGAACCAATGGATGCGGATACGGAGGCAGACAACCGGAAACGCGAGCGCCCCCCTGGTTGCGAGAGCGACATCTCTCAGGAGATGTTGCCTCCTAAAATCCCGAGCAGCCATAGGGGGCGATCACGAACCCCGGTGTCAGCCCCGTCGGGTTCCGTCTTTTGTAAGGCGGAATCCTACAGACGGGCTCGGGCTGACGGCGAACTGCAGGCGGAGGAGGATATCAGCGGTCTCCTGCTGAAGATCGGAGAGCCTGTGGAGGGGGGTTCAGTGCCCCAATCACCGACTTCATTACAGGAGAGGGCGCAGGCGGCAGTGGCCATCATAAACAAGGTGGCCACCAAGTCCGTCAACCTTAAGGGTCCCTTTGTCAGGGCCCTTAAGGACTCCTCTTCCGCAGTGGCGGGGGTCATAGAGACCCTAATCGGGGACGTGTCTCGCCTCCAGTCGGCCAACGATCGCCTGACGGGGCAGATGGCGGAGCTGAGCGCCCAGTTCGCCCAGTTCCGGGCGGATCACCCTGGGCGAGAGGACCCGGTCCCTACATCCCAGCCGGCCCCGTCTGCGTCCCAGCCGGCCCCGTCTGCGTCCCGGCCGGCCCCGTCTGCGTCCCGGCCGGCCCCGTCTGCGTCCCAGCCGGCCCCGTCTCCGTCCCAGCCGGCCCCGTCTCCGTCCCAGCCGGCCCCGTCTGCATCTGCGTCGCAGGTGGCACCCATCATCCCCGGGGTATCCGACGTCGTCCTGCAGCAAATAATGCGGCAGATGCTCGAGGCGATGGGGCATCTGGTGGACGGACGGATCGCAGGTCTGGAGGCGAGGTTGCCTCCAGCCCCTGTTGTTCGGCCGCCGCTTGCGGCGCCAAAGCAGAAGGTTGCGTCGGCACCGACCCCGCTCCCAGTGGTGGGGGGTCGCGTGTCGTACGCGGCGGTGACGACGTCGGAACCAGCTCCTGTGGCTGCCCGAAAGACGCAGCAGGGAGCAAAGGCTCCAGCCAAGACAGCTGTGCCAAAGCCCAAAACGGTGGCAAGGGCTGGAGCGGAACGTCCTCCGCACCAAACCCCAACACCTCTGCCTGGCCCCTCCACATCTGCCCCCTCCAATGAGGGTTGGCAGGTAGTAGGGGGGGCTAAGTCAAAGAAGTCCCGACAGCGGGCCAAGAAGGCTGCCCAAAAGGCGGCCTCTGGCCCGCAATCGTCGTCGGTGGCCCGGGCCACTCCGAAGAAGCCGCGGAAGCTGCAGCCGCCTAAGACCGCGGCTGTAGTGGTCACGGTGTCACCGGAGGCGGCAAATGGAGGACTGTCCTACGCGGCCGTCTTTAAGACGGCCCGGGACTGTCTCGCCCCAGATTTTGGAGCGGCAGGGGTCCGCTTGCGCCTCGCCCAGACGGGAGCTCGGGTACTTGAGTTCCCTGGGGCCGATGGCGCAAAGACGGCGGACACCTTCGCCGAGAAGCTGAGGGGAGTCTTCGCAGCCACGGATGGTGTAAAGATCTCCAGGCCCACGAAATGCGCGGAGCTGCGCATTTCGGGCCTGGACGACTCCGTGACTGTAGATGATGTCCGAGTTGCTATCAAAGAGAAGACGAAATGCAACGCGGACAATATCAAGGTCGGCAACATCCGCCCCGGTCCAGGAGGGCTTGGCGCTGTGTGGGTCAGTTGTCCCGTGGCGTCGGCCAAAGTTTTGGGCGACGCCGGCAGGCTGCTCGTCGGCTTCGTTAGCGCCAGGATCACAGTCCTGGCGGCGAGGCCGATGAGATGCTATAAATGCCTAGCATCGGGACACACACGCGTCAAGTGTGACAGTTCGGGCGACGATAAAATATCAAACAAAATGATAAAAGAAGCTTGTAAACTTTCGGGTGATACGGTTTTAACAGTTTTTAAACGTTGCATTGCGGAAGGAGTATTTCCTAGTGTTTGGCGGTGCGGTAATATTCGAATAATACCAAAAAGCGGCGATAAGCCGCCGGACGATCCTAAATCCTATCGACCCATAACACTGTTACCATCGCTGGGAAAGCTTTTAGAGCGTCTTGTAGTACCACGACTTCTACCGGGTGGAGTTAAATTTCATGATAGACAATTCGGCTTTACGTTGGGAAAATCGACAACTGATGCGGTTATATCTGTAAGGAAAACTGTCACCGAGTCAAGTTTTCAATACGTTTTAGGCATCTTCTTAGATATATCTGGCGCCTTTGACAATGCGTGGTGGCCCATGCTATTGCTAAAATTAAAATTAAGAGGTTGCTTTAAAAATATTTATTCCCTTATCTCCTCGTACTTCTTACAAGGTACTACTAAATTGAGACTTGGGCATCATTCTGTGTCGAAGGCGCTTACGATGGGGTGTCCTCAAGGGTCAGTGCTAGGACCATACTTGTGGAACATAGGCTTCGACGATTTTCTGGCAATGCCTGTGCCGTCCGGATGTACCCTGAATGCGTACGCGGACGACGGTTTGTTATTGATAGAGTCGGATACTAGAACGGGGCTTGAGAGGCTGGCCAGTGAATGTTTGGACTTAATATCTCGGTGGGGTGGGCGTAATCGGTTGACGTTTGCATCAAACAAAACCTTCCAGCTACTTCTGAAAGGTAACCTCAAATCACCGCCTTGTATTAAATTTGAAAATATTACTATTAAAAATAAAACCTCGGTTTGTTATTTAGGATTGGTTTTAGAAAGAAATTTTTCATTTATTTAACATATTAGAACAGTTAATGAAAAGTCTAAAAAGAGTTTCTTTGCACTGACGAGGATATCAACTGCGACATGGGGTCTGTCATATAATACACTAAAGATCATATATGGAGCTACTTATTTGGGTTCTATTTGCTATGGTGCTCCTGTATGGGCAGATAGGGCGACTGTAGGTGCTGTCCGTCGCAAACTGTTACAAGGCCAACGACCTGCATTGATTTTCTTGTGCAAGGCATATAGGACGGTTAGCACTGAGGCTTTACCGGTGTTGGCAGGTGTTCTTCCGGTCGATCTCGAGGTGCAAAGACGTGCAGCCATGTACTATTCCACACTACAAAACATGGAATGCGATTTTTTGGGCATACGAGACCGCGGTAAAATCATAAGTTTGTTTCAACAAAAAACCAATGTCTATAACGACCTCTTGGATGAATGGCAGAAACGATGGGACGAATCATCTAAGGGGCGCCACCTTTACCAGTTCTTTCCATCTGTTCGCGAAAGGTTGTCAAGGACATGGCTCGAGGTAGATCACTGTGTCGCTCAATTTCTTACAGGCCACGGTAACTTTAAGAGCAAACTATACTCATTTAAATTAGTCGATTCACCATTGTGTCAATGCTCAACACCTGATTCTAGCTGTGAACAGTCGGCTCATCATATCCTCTGGGAATGTAGTCTTTGGTACAATGAACGTAACATGATGCTAAATAGCTTACAAATGACGTCTGGGGTAGTATATTATGGGGATCTTGTGTCAACTGCGGTGAATTTCCGTGCGTTTAAGCGATTCTGCCATACATACTATAGAAATCAAATATAGCTCACTTAGGACCCATAATATTTTTATCCGTGGTGCTTCCCGGTTTGAAAAAGGCGTCTGCCTATTTTGACTCCATTTTGTCTCCCGCTTTGCTAAGGAGGGAAGTGGACTTATTATATTTCCAACTCCTCCAGTTTTCTTCTGATTAATTTCGTTGCGGGTTCCAAGACAGTTAAATTTTTCCTGGGACTTCCCGAGTGTCATAACTCGGTGTTTTCGTGGGTCACCGCTGTTGATCCTGGTGTACAGGAGTTACAGTGGTGGGCGTGTGGGCGGGATTAGTCCCACAAAAAAAAAAAAAAAAAAAAAAGTGTGACAGTTGTTTTGACTGCAGCGGACTTTGTTTCCGCTGCGGTCAACCGGGGCACATTGCTGCAGAGTGTTCTGCCGCCCCTCACTGCCCTGTGTGTGCGGCGGGCAATAAGCCCGCCAATCACCAGATGGGGCAGGGGGGCTGCAGGCCTCCCCGTGCTTCTCGGCAGACGTCGGGGGCTAGCCTAGCGACCCAGGCTGCCCTTGACGTTGCCCGTTCGTCAACGTTGACGCCCATGGAGGGGGTTGTAGAAACGATCCAGTAATGGATCAAATCTGCAACCTCCTTGTCCAGACGAACCTAAACCACTGTGCCGCGGCGCAGGATCTTTTTCGATCGAGTAGATCACGTCACCCTGCTTGAGAAGCTGCAGAAGCTGGGGATCCACGGCGATCTACTTAGATGGATGAGTTCATATTTATCGAACCGGTCACAGGCTGTAGTTGTGGGTGGTTTTAGATCCGACTTTGTGAATATTCCCTCAGGCGTTCCTCAGGGATCCTTGTTAGGACCCCTTTTCTACTGTGCCTATCTGTACGATATCAATTCATGCTTTGAATCTGCGGAACACCTCCTATACGCGGATGACATGAAAATATACATGCGTATTCGGTCAGGTCGGGATTGTGAACTCGTTCAGCAGGACCTTAACAGACTATACCAGTATTATTTACAAAATAATATAACGATCAATGTATCCAAGTGTCAAACTATTAGCTTCACTCGCTCCAAGAGGCCTATTAGATACTCCTACACGTTTAGTAACAGTGTCGTTGAAAGAGTTGAGGTTGTCAGGGATCTGGGTGTGATGTTGGACTCCAAACTGCTGTTTTCCGAGCACATCGATACTATAATCAATAAGGCATCTCGAAGTCTAGGGTTTTTGATGCGTACGTGTAAACCCTTCAGGAATTGTCACAGTTTGAAAATTGTATATTATGCCTACGTCCGCAGCGTTCTGGAGTATTGCTGTCCTATTTGGACACCACAGTATTCGGTTTACGTTGCAAGAATTGAAAGTTTACAGAAAAGGTTCATAAAGTTTCTTAACTTTAAATGCCGGAGGCGTCATGTTTCCTACACTATTGACAGTAAGCATTATCATCTGCTTTCTCTCGAGGATAGACGTATCATGTTGGATATGTTGTTATTGTTTAACATATTGCGTGATGGACTTGACAGTTCGGACCTTCTTTCAGCCATACAATTTTGCACACAAAAATCACGGACCAGACATACACACCTTTTTAATGTGCCTTTTCATCGCACGAATTATGGCAAAAATGCTGTTATGACACGACTACTTCGTACCTACAATGACAAGTTTGACGGTATTGACATATTTCACTTGTCCAAGAAATCCTTTCGCGATGGAATCGTAAGAGTACTCACCAGTGATTAATGATTTGTTGAATTTTCTTTGTATATTTTATTTTCGTATTTTTGGTGGTTGCTACTTTGTTTTATACTTTTTCTCTTGTTTTATTTGGTTTGTTAACTTCGTAATGTTTTTAATTACATAATGATGTCTAGTTCCTGTATACATGTCGTGAAACTCTCTAATAGGCTTTAGAATCATTATTACATGTAAATATGTCATGACTATTGTAAAAAAAGCTGTTGAGTTTCCTATTAATAAATAAATAAATAAAAACCATCCCCCAACCGGAGTTTGAGCGACTTCGAGGTCTTCCTTAACAGCTTGGAGACCTCGATGCGGCGATTAGCGTCTGGGCACGTCCTCGTGCTGGGGGACTTCAACGCAAAATCCATTGCGTGGGGGTCCCCCGGGACGGACGCCAAGGGCGAAGCCGTTGAGGAGTGGGCGGCTTCGGTGGGCCTCTGTTTGCTGAACAGAGGCTCCACCAACACGTGCGTGCGACAGCAAGGGGGGTCGATAGTGGACCTTTCGTTCGCTACCCCTGCTGTTGCCGCACGAGTAAGGAACTGGTGTGTCCTGGAAGAGGTCGAGACGCTCTCGGATCATCTCTATATCCGATTGGAGCTCTCCCGGTCCCAGGGCCCCAGTAGGGGTCACACGGCGCGGCATACATCCCGCTTTCCGCGGTGGGCTGTCGCCAAGCTCAATAGGGACCTACTAGAGGAGGCGGCCATTGTTCAATCTTGGCTGTCTCCACAGGCCCCGACCGAGGAAGTCGGCGTGGACGTGGGGGCTGGCCGTTTTCGCGATGCGATTACGCAGATTTGCGATACGGCCATGCCTCGCGTCCAAGGTCGTCGGCCTCCGCGGAAGGAGGTCTACTGGTGGTCCCAGGAGTTGGCGGACCTCCGTGCGGCCTGTACTCGTGCCCGGAGGTCCTACACCCGCAGCCGGCGACGCCACCGTGGAGATGGTGGCGGGGACCAGCTTCATGAGGAGTACCGCGAGGCGCGGAGGACTCTGAAGCTGGCCATTTGCCGCGCCAAGGAGGAGAAGAGAAAGGAGATGCTGGAGGGTCTCGACCGTGACCCCTGGGGTCGCCCATACCGTGCGGTGCGACAGAAGCTCCGCACGTCGGGCCCCCCTCTTACCGAGACTCCAGCCCAGCTTCCTGCAGGAAGTGGTCGAGGGCCTTTTCCCGCAGCGGGCGGAGCACACACCCCCGTCGATGGCCTACGCGGTCGGAGACGACGGGGGTAGAGAGGACGATGTGCCGCCCGTTAGGGAATCGGAGGTTGGGGCGGCTGTTCTTCGGATCCGTTCTAAGAACACCGCCCCCGGGCCGGACGGGATACCAGCCCGAGTGATGGCCCGAGCCCTCGACCATATGTCGGACCGCCTCAGGGAAGTGTTGGACGCTAGCTTGGCGTCCGGACGCTTCCCCGAGTGCTGGAAATGCGGGAAGCTGGTCCTGCTAAGGAAGCCGGGACGGCCTACTGATTCGGTCGCGGCCTATAGGCCCATAGTGTTGCTGGACGAGGCGGGTAAACTTTTTGAGAGGATACTCTCTGCCCGCATCGTCCGGCACCTCTGCGAGGTGGGGCCCGACCTGTCGGACGCCCAATTCGGATTCCGAGAGGGGCGTTCGACGGTCGATGCCGTGATGCGCCTTAGGGCCGTGACCGAAGAGGCAGTGAGCTGTGGCGGCGTGGTGTTGGCGGTGTCCTTGGACATCGCCAACGCCTTCAATAGTCTGCCATTTAGCTGCATCAGGGAAGCACTCCACTACCACGGGGTGCCAGAGTACCTGAGGCGGCTAGTGGCAGACTATCTAGAGGAGCGTACCGTCGTGTACGAGGACCGAGAGGGCGTCTTGAGACGACGACCCATGTCGTGCGGCGTTCCGCAGGGGTCTGTCCTTGGACCACTCCTGTGGAACGTGGGGTACGACTGGGTCCTTCGAAGTCGTCTGCCCCCCGGGCTGGGCGTAATTTGTTACGCCGATGACACAATGGTCACGGCCCGGGGGGCGAACTTCCAAGAGGCGGCGTGCCTGGCCACCAGGGGAGTTTCTCTGGTGGTCGGGCGCATCGAGGCGCTGGGCTTACGGGTGGCCCTGGACAAGACGGAGGCCCTATTGTTCCATGGGCCCCGTCGTGGTCCACCCGCCGGCGCCTCCATAGAGGTCAACTCGGTCCTCGTACCGGTTCGGGCCCAGATGAGGTATCTGGGCCTGATACTCGACGGTAGGTGGCTCTTCGACGAGCACTTCCGACAGCTTGGTCCGAAGCTGGTCGACGCTGCCTCCGCCCTTGGGCGACTTTTGCCCAATTTGGGTGGAGCCAGCGTCGCAACGCGACTCCTATACACGGGGGTTGTCCGGTCGATGGCGCTGTATGGTGCACCGGTGTGGGTGGCGGCTCTGACTGCCCTAAATAAGGCCCGCCTCTGGCGGCCTCAGAGGGTATTGGCAGTCAGAGCCATACGCGGATACCGCACGGTGTCGACCGAGGCGGCGTGCGCCCTGGCTCGCCGAAGTTTATCGACGGGTGGCTGAATATCGGGCGGAGTATGGCTATCGCCCTCCGCCCGAAGAGGTACGCGAGTGGCGTGAAGCCGCCCGTCGAGCCACGATGGCTCGCTGGTCGTTCCGGCTGGAGACTCCACGCGCTGGCTTTGCCGCCGTGGAGGCTCTCCAGCCGGTCATCCTCGAGTGGGCAGGGCGGCAGCACGGGACCCTTTCCTTCCGACTGACGCAGGTCCTTTCCGGGCATGGTTGCTTCGGGAAGTACCTGCACTCGGTCGCTAGGAGGGAATTGAGTCCCGCCTGCCACCACTGCGACTGCAGTGAGGACTCGGCCCAGCATACGCTGGCGATCTGCCCTGCATGGGCGTCGCAGCGCCGGGCCCTCACTGCAGTCATCGGAGGAGATCTCTCGCTACCGGCCGTCATACGCTCCATGGCCGGTAGCGATAGCAGTTTTACCGCGGTCGCAACCTTCTGCAAAGATGTAATCTCGCAGAAGGAGGTGGCGGAGAAGGCCCGGGAGGACGATGTCCACTCGGACCCAATCCGCCGCCGGCGAACCGGGCGGCGGAGGCGCGCCTATCAGCGCCTCATGCCGCCCTGAGTGTGGCCGCGGATGGTCGGGACGGGCTTTCCCCTCCATCCGCTCTAGTGGCCTCCCGCGAGGGGGCGACGTACGCGTGTGCCGTACGTCGCCTAATTGAGAGGATACCAGCAGACGGTGCCCGCTTCTGTGCGGGCAGGCGCTGGGTGGGGTCCGGATGTGTTAATAACTGCAGTTCCCGGACTCCTCCCTTCACAGGCGCAGAGTGGCACACCGTGTGGTTTTAGTCGGTTCGAGTCCGACACACCGCCCCGCCGCAAGCCCCGGTGGGGTGACGGTCCGAGGGGATTTCCACACGTTAAAAAAAAAAAAAAAAAAAAAAAAAAAAATATGGGTGCCCCACGACCTTAACGATCGCCAGCGCAACGTACGCGTCGAGACTTGCCTTGCGCTGCTCAACAGGCAAAGAAATGAAGGAATTTTGAAACGAATTCTTACGTGCGACGAAATATGGATTCTGTTCGACAATCGAAAGCGCTCAGCAAGTTGGTTAGACCCTGGTTCAGCACCAAAGCAATGCCCTAAACCAAAAATAACCCTTCAAAAGGTAATGGTCACTGTTTGGTGGTCTAGTGCGTGTGTGATTCACCACAGCTTTTTACAAAACGGCATGAGCATTAATGCAGATGTGTACTGTGAAGAACTGGAGAGAATGATGCAGAAGCTTGCACATCTGCAACCAGCTTTGGTCAATCGATCGTCCCCACTGCTCCTTCACGACATCGCGCGAACTCCATACTGCGCAACAGACAGTCTCCAAGCTGCAAGAGCTGGGGTTGGAAGCTCTCCCTCATCCGCCATACTCACCAGACCTTGCACCTACCGACTATTACTTTTTCCAAAATATAGACAACTTTTTAGTGGGTAAAAAATTCAATTCCCGAGAGGCAGTACAAAATGTCTTTGAAGAGTTTGTTGCCTCTCGTCCAGCTGATTTTTACAAGAAAGGCATCAAAAAAAATGCCAATGCGTTGGCAAAGATGCGTCGATTGCATGGGTGATTACTTCAAATAACAGAAATAAAAAAGTTTTAAAAAATAAGTACTTTCACTTATTGCATACAAAACGGCAATTTCATAGGTTAAAGACCTATTATAACAGTACGTTTCTAGTACACGTAATCCAAAGAGGAATTATCACAAAAATATTCCCTAATACTAATACCTAATATCCTAATTAAATAATATACAAATTTTAACAAAAAAAAACTGACTTCAATCTGGACTAAGTTTAATTGGGACCACACGGGAAGCACCAGCTTTCAAATAAAAAAAGAATCATCAAAATCGGTTCACCCAGTCGAAAGTTACAAGGTAACAAACATAAAAAAAAGGTTTTTTGAAGTCGGTTAAAAAATAATCCCACATTCAAATAGTTCAGAATCACATTCGTTTGGTGATGGAATACGGAGTTTCAACATCCCCATTCATCCCATGGGTGTCCTATGAGGCGACTAAGGAAGAAACCTACCAGGTCAACATCACTGCAAAGAGAAAATAAAACTTACCTAAGTACCTATGAACCCGACAGGCTATAACATTTAAAGAGGCCTATGTCCAGCTGTTAAGGCTGTTGACAGATTTATGAGTCATCTTCGTCGATTCTTTACGTATGTCCAAACAAGAATGGTTGGAGTATGTACTGTAATTAGTGTTAATAAAGATTAAACACAACAGAGTACTAAGTTTAATGCAAAAAAAACTTGGTAATTTACCTTGCACAACTAACGATATCTTGACAATAAGTAACCTTACGTAACTTAAGCCCTGTTTCATCGGTTACATCTAAGTTCCGGATAGCTTTTCGACAGATGGTTTAACGCAATTTATGTGGAAGATACGTCAAATTATCTGTCAGATAATCGGAACTAATCTGTAACCGGTGAAACAGGGCCCTAATGTTATTAACAAAAATTGTCGCAGTTTTAAAGTGAACAGACGTATTTAATCACACACTTTTCTCAAAATAAATGGGGCCGGCGCGGCGCAATTAGTTTTGCTCATTCCATTCTCGTCTATCATTCGACACCGCTCTTTTTCATTTCATTGCAAAATTATTTTATGATTTATTCTTTTAGGCAGCCTGAAACATTAAACTCTTAAAAGGGCATAAAAATTAATAGTAGCTAGCAAAGATTGAAATTATGCCTCTGCATAATCATCGGCGCCTAATTCAGTCACTTGAACTGTACATATATATACTCTTAAATAAGTAGTATCAATAAAAAACTTAAAAAAAAAACAATCCACTTCCGTCTGTCCTATATATAATTACGATTCTAACAGAAATAATTGAGGTAAATTAATATCATTTACTTTAATATTTCAACAGAGAACAATCGTATTCCAACATTAAGACTTCATCGCGGTTATGTCAATTTTGACGTAATGCTGCCACTCAATTCGTGGGAACTCCCAATGGAATTGCATTATCTTGGGTGCATGTTAAAGTTTTTTCGACAGCAACATTTGATGTTTGGTTTCCGTGTAACAAGCAACACGATTGCCACAGAATAATGATTATAGAAAACGACTTAATCATTACCACACTGCAGTAATTTTAGGGCATTTATATTTTTTTTATGAAATAGGGGGCAAACGAGCAGACGTATCGCATAATGGTAAGCCATTATCGCCGCCCATGGACACCCGCAACACCAGAGGCGTCACAAGTGCGTTAAAACAGTTGATTCTGTTCTACTAAGTTAGGGTAGTTATAAATTAATATATCTGATTTCTACCCCTGCCTAGGAAGAGATTGATAATAATATAATTAAAATGCGTATTATTTCTGTTTATGTTCGTGGTGGTTCACATCAATATACAGTTAAGTTTGTGAACGATTCCTTATAATTTTACATCATCAGTTATATATATAAATAGGTTTAAAATTGTACATGAAGTCATAACTTACAAATTCAGTTAGCGAAGTAAATTAAGGAATCTCTATGGAATACACATGTAGTTTCTCTTAGGATTATATACTTTTTCTGAAGACGTAGACAACAGTGCTGGAGACATTTTGGTGTATTCCAATTCCAAATTCATCAAATAGACGTGCTCTAGTTGGTTACGTGATGCGAGTATAATAGTAACGATTTTTATTTAGACTAATTCGTTAATATGTAATTACCTAATAATAATTTAAAGAAATTATAAAAAATACGAATGGACTTGAGTCTCCTGTGAGTTTTCAGCGGTTAAAAGTTAAAAAAATATTCAGTATATTTTAAATGTAGGATATGCATATTTTTAATACGCTTTTTATTAGCTTCACCTGTATGATTTTTGTATAAATATCAGATAATGCAGACTAGAAACATTGTCTTTGCATTTTTGAGAACACCTTTTAAGTACGCTCCGAATTTCTTCTATCATCTTAACACTGACTTATGTTACTTAAGTAAATACACACATCAAAAGTGTCTAGGGATCAACATATATTTTTGCAATAACTTTTCTCCTGATTGATATTAATTAAAATTTTCTTTAAGGATTCATCAAATAAAGTGTTTTCGTTTGTCACAGTAACGATAAACCAAGTCACCTTTGCATTAATAAAGAAATTTGCCATTTTCCTAATAAAGGGATTTTTGACATTTGAACCACTAACATTAAAGTTCGAAAAAAAGACTGAAATAACAGTTTTCTTTAAAATTTTATTAGGTAACTTAAACAATTAATAATCCGTGTTTCTACCGCGAACACTAACAACACAAGAACATCGGTTTGGCATACTCAAAATGAGTTCATCCAAATCACGCTGTGGAATGGCCGCCCATGTTCGTTGCAACAACAAAAAAAGGTCTTCTTGCGACTGGATACCCTCCATATTCGGCAGAGCTCTTCTCTGTAGCATATCCCATGCATGCTCAATCGGGTTCAAGTCTGGCGACTGAGGAGGCCAGGGCCAAAGCCACATCTCACGAAATCCGCATAAAAATGCTTGATCCCTAGACACTTTTGATGTGTGTATAATGCAGAATATGATAACTAAATTTAAATTATTATTTTTGTATAAATGACAATATGAGCAATAGATAAAAAAATTGACACCGAATAGAATTGTAGAAATATAACAAAAATGTATATTTTCAATGATCTGGGAAACTTTGAAAAAAAATAAAAAAAAAACAATTTGTTATTGACAACCAAAAAAAAAAAAAAATAGTGTCCTCTTAAAAAATAAAATAGCAAATCCTTAACAACTAAAGAAAAAGGTATAAAATAACCAAGTTAGCATGGACATAGAAGCAAATAAATATAAGAAGTTACTCAAATAGTTTTTGCAACATAATCATTACTAATCCAGAAAATAGGAAAGACTTCTGTGGCACTGGCACCTTACCAGGCTGACCATATCATCTATACAAATAGACAAACTCTTAAAAAAATTAGGTGAAAAATACTCAAAAACCTTCTTGTGTCTCAAACTGTTAAAAACTGTTTCTCCGAACTTGACAAAAGAGACTGATATTATTTTCATCCATATATGTTTAAGAACGATAATAAAGATACGATAAACGATAATAAAGGGATTTTTGACATTTGAACCACTAACATTAAAGTTCGAAAAAAAGACTGAAATAACAGTTTTCTTTAAAATTTTATTAGGTAACTTAAACAATTAATAATCCGTGTTTCTACCGCGAACACTAACAACACAAGAACATCGGTTTGGCATACTCAAAATGAGTTCATCCAAATCACGCTGTGGAATGGCCGCCCATGTTCGTTGCAACAACAAAAAAAGGTCTTCTTGCGACTGGATACCCTCCATATTCGGCAGAGCTCTTCTCTGTAGCATATCCCATGCATGCTCAATCGGGTTCAAGTCTGGCGACTGAGGAGGCCAGGGCCAAAGCCACATCTCACGAAATCCGCATAAAAATGCTTGATCCCTAGACACTTTTGATGTGTGTATAATGCAGAATATGATAACTAAATTTAAATTATTATTTTTGTATAAATGACAATATGAGCAATAGATAAAAAAATTGACACCGAATAGAATTGTAGAAATATAACAAAAATGTATATTTTCAATGATCTGGGAAACTTTGAAAAAAAATTAAAAAAAAACAATTTGTTATTGACAACCAAAAAAAAAAAAAATTAGTGTCCTCTTAAAAAATAAAATAGCAAATCCTTAACAACTAAAGAAAAAGGTATAAAATAACCAAGTTAGCATGGACATAGAAGCAAATACATATAAGAAGTTACTCAAATAGTTTTTGCAACATAATCATTACTAATCCAGAAAATAGGAAAGACTTCTGTGGCACTGGCACCTTACCAGGCTGACCATATCATCTATACAAATAGACAAACTCTTAAAAAAATTAGGTGAAAAATACTCAAAAACCTTCTTGTGTCTCAAACTGTTAAAAACTGTTTCTCCGAACTTGACAAAAGAGACTGATATTATTTTCATCCATATATGTTTAAGAACGATAATAAAGATACGATAAACGATAATAAAGGGATTTTTGACATTTGAACCACTAACATTAAAGTTCGAAAAAAAGACTGAAATAACTCAAAATAACAAATCAACTCAGTTCTTCCGCCGATCCAAATACCCGCCCATACCATGATGGTTCCACCACTATAAGGATGGACTTCCTGGCAGGATTTTAATCGCTGTTGGCGTCCAGGGGTTCTCCAGTGTCGTATACGTCTTGTATCCGGTCTCATACCAAAACGAGACTCATCAGAAAAGCACACGAAACGCCATTGTTCTTCTGCCCAATTTCTGTGTTCAAGAGCCCATTGATATCGAATCCTACGATTGTGCATTGCTATAGGTGGTACCCGTAGCGGTTAGAAGTTTCACTTCATGCAAGCGGTTTCTGACTGTTTGGTCGCTTAAGTTCCCTGAAGAGTGATGAAGCCTCACGGCTAACATCATGGCGGTTATTGTTGGAGCTCTTCGAGTTAAGATTTGAATGTATCGGTCTTGTCTCCGTGTGGTGCAGCGATACCGTCCTCCATGGCGCTCAGCCACGGTACCAGTGCTTCGGTAACGTGTCCAAAGTCGACTGATAACACTCTGACTTGTATTCAGAGCTAAAGCCACAGTACGTTGCCGGGAACCAGCTTCTATCATTCCCACGGCTCTGAGCATTTCTTCCCTGCTTAAATGACGTCGCCGCTCCATAATAACGTTGGTTTTAATCAGTAGTAGGGAAACAGTAGCACTAATAATGTCTTCAATGCGTTGTATGTTTTTATAGGGAAAATATTGACAGCTGATTTTCATCTTTTACTCGAATTTGATTGACAGCTCCTGATTCAAATTATGAAATGCACCAAAAAGGATCCATATAAATTTATAAAATCATAAATTTATTACAAAGCCACATCTCAATCACAAGAAATCCGCATAAAAATGCTTGATCCCTAGACACTTTTGATGTGTGTAATTAACTGGTTGAAATAGATTATTTACCAATTTTAGCTCGTTACAGGCGTCTAACTGAATCTTTGTTATTTGTTGTATGAATTCACAAGACACTTCACGATCGAATATCTAGGCATTCTGTGGGTCGTGCGCGGGCGCCACTCGTCTATCCGGTTGCGACTGGATCGCTGACTCATGCTCAACCTTCCATACAGCCAACTTACTGGAAAATAATTCATAAATGATATAAGTTCTATTGGCAAGTCAGGTTTCTGTTAATTGATATATTTTTCCGTGTAAACAACTGATTGCTGTGATTATAGTAGATTATTATATAAATTGAATATTTGCATGATGTAGCAATACAGTCCATGCGATGTGTATTCGAAAAAAAATGTTATTTTGAAAGAGAAGTAATAGTCGATTCTGTTCTTAAGATGAAAACCATATTCTTAATAACTAAACTATGTTAAATGATGAGAAAAGAATTAAATTTTAAACATCCATCTCTTCCAGACAGGCAAAGAAGGTCAGAACTGCCTGTGTTGCCATCTAACCTTTCATACTAACACCTCCGTTTCTGCTCATCATTTTTCTTTAAGACATCACCGATTGGAAATAATGTTTTGCAATTGTTTCTCATTTATTCTTTTCACTATAAGCATTACGATATCAAAGGGTATCTTTTTCCTTTTTCTCTTTTTCTGCTTTCATCATTTTAGTGCCAAACACACACCTCCTCTTAAAATATTATAAACACTTGTAATGACTAGTTCGATACATAAACCCATTTCTAATAAGTAAGCTGATCTTCGTGAGATGCTCATCGTTACACGGGCCACTGTTCCAGGATCATATAGCAGTTGGACAAGCTTAGGTCTTTGAACCTTTGGCGTTTAACAGAAACGGTTTAGGGAAAACGTTTTAAAAATGATTTAGATTGTTCCAAATAAAATAAACAGATATTTTATTCAAATTGAAATGAAATCGATTCCCAAAAATAACTTCCGTTCCAATGTTGTTGATAATGGTTTTGACCTAATGGTGCTTTAAGATTTAGTGTTACGCTTTTGCAAGAAAATAAATTTACGCCGATAAACGAATGTCTGAAGATTTTATAGCATGAACAAAGCGTTGGTTTGTCTGTTCTTAATGATGTACGATAAGATTGTCCATTTAAGTAGGCCACGGTCGATTCGCGAAATTATAAAAACTGGTTCATTACCGCCTACCATCTACCGGTTTCTTTGCTGTATTATGGATATATTTATACTCGAAACCTGCCCTTCGCAGCATTTCTAGAATCTTTTTTTATGTTTTAGCTGCCAAAGTGACTCTGCTCGATGGAAAGCATGAGCAGAATCCAAGAGTGGTGGTCACCATCCTCAATGCTAATAAGAAAAATGCAGCAGCATGGTGACCCACACTAAGGCGGCCTAGTGAGATACTTTTTCATAAGCGACTCTTTAAGAACAGTTTAATTTGAAGATGAATTTAGACATATTTAACTGTTTTTATTAATTCAATTGCAGATCTCTCGTTGTTGCCATCTAAGATAAACAAAAATGGTTAGTATCTCAAGATATTTTGCTCTTGTATCACTGCGGATTTATAATTCTAAAGTTCTGTTTTCCACAAAGTTAGACGTGTGAATATATTCAGAAGATTGTCTTACTTTTTTAACCGAAAACATAACTCGAAAATGGTTTACTTTTCTGTAAGAGTATTTACCAAAACGTGTAGTTAGTGCAGATCAAAAGGGATCGATTGGTAATTAATTCAATCAAGTGGATTAAGCGAACAAATTGTTTTGCGATCTAGGGCTCCAGGGCAGCAATGGATGGTTGACATAATCTCTGGGATTTACTAGTAGTCTTACTAATTGATATCAAACGTTTCTCTTCATTATCGTTATATAGCAAAACGAGAGTATTGTTCCTTGCATTGTGTGTTCTAAATAGTATTTAATACTGAGGCTAGCGGTTTAGGTTAGTAATTTTATTTGTTAAAGCTAAATCGCTTTGTTGGATTAACTGTGAAATATACTTAACACAGCATGGTAACTGTTCTGAATATTCGCGTGATGGATGGTCTTTTTAACCTACTTAAAAAAAGGAGGAGGTTCTCAATTCGACCGTTTTTTTAAAATGTATGTTCGCGGATAACTTCGTCGTTTATGAACCGATTTTAATGATTCTTTTTTTAATGGAACGGAGAGTACAATGATTAGGACACTAAGATCTGATGAGGCATCCAAGAGAAATCGAGTCGAACCTTGAAGTCGGTTTTATTTTTGTTAAAATTTTATTAAATCTTGTTTTATCGGCCTTCTACCTTTACATATACTCTATAGTCTATACATTTCTCTAGGCAATTATAGGGTGCCTGACTGTATCTTATATATTGAGGTACGTATAATTACGAGACAATTTTTGAGAAAATATTCTACACATATCATCAAACAGCCTTTAATAGTCCACTGCTGGACATAGACCTTTCCTTAGAAAGGAGATTTTGACATTTGAGATACACATTACCACGCTGACTGGGTTGGTATGGGGGGTTTGTTACTAGTTTTCCTTGTCTTTACAGTGGTGTTGTCCTGCTTGGTTACATGTAATACATGTATATATACCCACACATTTTTTTAAAAATAATTTATTCATTATTTTTTTAAAATAAACATAAACAAATTCCTCGCCAAGCTACACAGCTTGTTGGCGAGATACGCTCATTAACATAAACTAAATATCTACTTTTTATAACCACTTAAAACGATATTTAAAAGTATATTTTCTTGAAACTCAAAATGTATTATCTAATCAAATAACTATGGTGCAACTGCACCGCGCGAATGGAAATCGCTGAAAGTGCTATCACCATCGCCGAGCAGTAGGCCCTTTTAACTATATATTATTTCTACTTAATTTAGGTTCTGTTCTTAATATTGTTATAATGTTAAATATTTTTTGTTAAATATTTAGGTATACATATACCTAAATATTTAACAGATGTGTGATGTAGATTTGTGAGCTTGGCATCTAAAATCTTCATGCAAGCCATTTTTCAAGATTTAAAGAGGAAGTATGCTGTATGTTATTTAGAAATGTTATTGCTTACTTATTATCATTTTCTTCTTAGGTAAGAACGAAAGTCTATTACTCACTACTCGTTCTAATCGTTTTCACCTGCGGTAATGGTAAATGCCCTGCGTCTGATATACGTAATACAATGTTTTATAGCTTTATTATCTTTGTACAAATATTTTATCCAAGATAAAAAAGCTTTCAAGTCTGGCAACACATTCCCGAAATTCTTAAGCCTAAAGAAGCAAAAACACTTAACTTTGTTATGTTACTATAAATAGCCCGTATTTTCTTTAGGAAAATGCAACCTCTTACATAATTGGAAACCGAGATTTAAATGTAGGCAAATGTATAAGTAAGAAAGTTCTTATGAGTAAGTTATTTTAATCTAAGAAATAATTAAAAGCATTTTTTTAATGGTCATCTATTACAGCATCATACATATTTAACGTTTTGAGATTGACGACCGCTTCTCACTCGTCGCTAAAATAATATTAAATATTATCACGACTAAATGTGGCACAGTCTTTTATAAATGACTAGTTTTTTGTCCGCGGTTTCACTATCGTTTTAAAATCTTATTTAATTGAGAAATCCTGTGGGAATAGCTTTTTTAACCCCCGATGCAAAAAGAGGGGTGTTATAAGTTTGACGTGTCTGTCTGTCTGTGGCACTGTAGCTGGCGAACGGATGAAGCGATTTCAATTTAGTTTTTTTTTGTATGAAAGGTGAGTTACGTGCGAGTGTTCTTAGACATGTTACATGAAAATCGATTGAGTCGTTTAAAAGTTATTTACATTTTAAAGGGAACTCAGGTTATTATGTCGGGGGTTTTTTATCCTTAGATTATTTCATATACTAGCCGACCCACGCAACGCCGTTTGCGTCTCCTATTGCCCGTAGCGTGATAATTTCCCCCCGTTTTTTAAACATTCTACATTGGTGCTCCGCTCCTATTGGTCTTACGTGATAATATATAGCCTTCCTCGATAAATGGGCTATCTAACACCGAAATAATTTTTCAAATTGGACCATCCTGATCCTGAGATTAGCGCGTTCAAACAAACAAACAATCAAACTCTGCAGCTTTATAATATTATAGAATAGATTATTTTCCTTT
This sequence comes from Diaphora mendica, assembly GCA_949125395.1. Classification (NCBI taxonomy): domain Eukaryota; kingdom Metazoa; phylum Arthropoda; class Insecta; order Lepidoptera; family Erebidae; genus Diaphora; species Diaphora mendica. Next base: position 28,621,973 of record OX421315.1, read on the forward strand.
GAAAACAAGTTGAAGAAATCGATCGAACGATTAAAGTCGATTAAAATACGAGCCGAACTAAACCGAAGCCCTTGAAGATCAATTGGCCGTAGAGAAAGCGCCATTGCCCCTAAGTCGTTTCAATGAGAGCTTAACCCTAACTGCCTTGTCTCCGAGATCTTTGACCTTCGGTAAATGCAGCTTGTCCTTGTTTGTATTGCCTGTTAGTGCTTGTTAGCGGATGATTTGTTGCATATTAGTGCAAAATGTTTAGCGATATCTTGGCAAAAGAAATTGACATTCGAAATTTCGGAATTCTATCGTACTGAAACTAAAGCTCGGGTGGCGGTCGAAGTTTGACAGATTTTAATGATATAACGTGATACAGAATAAATGTAACTGTCACAGTATACGCTTAAGTACACATGAGAGGTCAAAATATATACTGGGCCCCTACATTGTATTAGTGCAAGCTGTTGCCCGCGGCTCCGCCCGCGAGTATTATCGCGATTATCGCTGCAAAGAGTAGCCTATGTGTTATTCTGATGTATAAGCTATATTACTGTACAGTTTTATCCAAATACGTTCAGTAGTTTTTGCGTGAAGAAGTAACAAACATACACACAAACTTTCGCATTTATATATTAGTGTGATGTGAAGTGTGATTATATATTAGTGTGATTAGTGTGACTAGCTGTTGCCCGCGGCACCGCCCGCGTCTATGTCGGTTATCGCGGCAAATAGTAGCCTATGTGTGATTCTGATGTATAAGCTATATTACTGTACAGTTTCATTAAAATCCGTTCAGTAGTTTTTGCGTGAAGAAGTACCAAACAAACATACTCACAAACTCTCGCCTTTATAATATTAATGTGATGTGATAGTGTGATAAAATATGATATCTTATGTCTTCTGTACTCTTGAGAAGACTACTTAAACGTGACAACGTAAAAAACTCAGTGTTAGTTATCGGACGAATGATACAACTGATCTTACGAGTCTATTAGAAGCTCCGGTAACCGCTTGACGCGGCTGGTCATGTGCTTATTAATTACTTACTTTAATTGTAGTTAAGTAATTGCGTCTTCAGATATAATTAGAAACTATTATAGTGGTGACATCTAGATATAAAGTTGCCTCTCATTGCTCGCCAGTCGTGAAAGTTATTCTAAGATGTTTGAAGAAATTAAGTGTAGGTGCGAAATTCTACACGTGTCAAGTATTTCGAGGCTTAAAACGTGATTTTGCATATTCAATACTTAAACTATGAACTATAATCACAAGTGTTAACCAAAAAAATCAACTTCAGGAACTGGACCCAACTGAAATGGGCCCACACGGGAAGCCTCAGCTTTATAATAAAAAAAGAATCATCAAAATCAGTTCACCCAGTCGAAAGTTACGAGGTAACAAATATAAAACAAACAAAAAACAGTTGAAATAATTACCTCCTCCTTTTTTAAAGTCGGTTTAAATATTTCTTAGGAAATATTATCTTTTATCCTCGTATATGTCAGTTATCGCGATAAAGGGTAGCTAATGGAAGTAAGGACAGACCAGACAGAATTACTTTCCAATTTATAATATTATTATGTTTGGTGCAAACAGACCGACAGGTCACCTTATAGCAAATGACTACCGCCCATGGGGACGTGCAGCATGTCATAAATATGTCGTCGCCCTTTGAGCCTCCTCTCCTGCCCAGAATTAGAGGAAACCTCTCCAGCTTTTGAGCTCCTGTAACCTCAATCACTCGATGTAAATAATCACTTAACACCTGTTTTTTGTAAGGCCGAGGAAGGTATTCTTAAATGTATTGTGGTACTCCAGCCGAACCTGTCCCTTTTTACCAAAGAATATTTCTTTAGAAGTGAGATATCATTAATCTTCGACACAACGATTTCGAAATAACGCAATGTTTAATTTACTTTATTGTTAAATAAAAGAGCTAGCTTTCTTTTAACCACACTTTCATTATGATGTCTTCGAATACATAGAGTAAGTCACGAAGAAGTGACAGTTTATATATTTTAACGCCTAGTATTATGCCTAAGTAAGAATGATTGCATTCACGCGTAATTACAGGCCTCGTCTCCGTTGTTGCGAACTTGACCGTGGGAAATGTAATGTACTGTGCTGGTTTCTTTTGTACTTTTACCTGTCATGTAATTACAGGTTGTAATCTTACGTTGCACTGTCTTTCTGACTGATGTGGTCGCGTGAGTAGAATTGCACATATTTATTTAGAGTGGCCGCTCCAGTGATCGAAATTCTACCATAACTCTTTACAATTTTTTTTCTTAGCTTTCTGCTGTCCTCCTTCTTAGTTCGTTTAATATCGTAAAAAGGAGTACAAAGTTTTTGCTTTATATATTAATATACAAATTTGTACGAGTCTGCTGAAAATTTAGTAACTGATCTTTGATACTTATAGTATACAATTGATTCTTTCTTATTGTTCCAAGTTACCTACATTCATCAAGTCATGTCTGTTGAGACCGTAAACTTGATGCGTTTCGACATAAAAACATAAATAAATAGGTTTTTATTTACCTACCGACTATCTAACATATATCTGTTTCAATAAATTAGTTCTATATCAGAAAACATACCTATTGTAGAAACTATATAAGAATTATAGCCTTCAGTCTCAAAGTCGTATAATATTTACGTCAGTCCCCATTCAAAGTTCGTGAGTGAAATCTGATCGTGTTGTAAGTTTTACAGTGATAGCAATTATTTCAGATTGGACTAAAGAGAAACTAAGACGAAAATGCACGCATAAGGAAACCCACCAGTTTTATAATTAACTTAAAAGCGAAATGTTAAGGGGTCAATGACACCGCCCGTTGGCATACGAAAACGTTACCGACTGATTTAGTTTGATCTCTGATTTCATAACTTATGTAAACAATGAAAGATCTTGTTTGTGTGGTCACAGATATTTGGCACCAAGCCACGTTTTTCACGGTTTCTCGTGCGCATTTCTAGGATTTATTTAAAGGATTAATCGTTGATCTTCGATTAACGGTATTAGTTGAAAATGGCTAAGTCTCCAAAGGTACGTAACAATAAAGTTCTAGTATAGAAACTGAACACTTTCTTAGGCTTATAATAAAACTAGCTGTTGCCCGCGGCTCCGCCCGCGTAATATGTCGGTTATCGCGGCAAATAGTAGCCTATGCGTTATTCTGATGTATAAGCTATATTACTGTAAAGTTTCATCCAAATCCGTGCAGTAGTTTTTGCGCGAAGAAGTAACAAACATACTTACACCTTTATAATATTAGTGTGATGATGATGCACTGTAGGCTAATTACATTAAAATAAATTGTGATTGAGACAACGCACATTTTCTCTGCATCAGTATACGAGTAAGGATTTTCTAAAATAATTGACAAATAAATGTGATCGAGGAAAGTATATTGTACGGAATCATAAGACATAAGTTAAACAAGACGAAACCTATATTATGGCCACCAGGCTGTTGATAACATTTTTATCATATGTATTTCTAAAACCATACATACCATAAATTACCCACCAGATGCTGAATAGATAAACACTGTATTAAATGAAATTAATAGCTTATTAAACTCTATTGCTCAGTTATACGTAACGGAAATAGCTTTTTTCGTTGCTGCTGGTATCATAGACCACTTATCTACTTTGAAACTAATTAAGCTGTTCATTTTTTTAACTTATCCACTGTACCATTTTGTTAAACACCTTTCTTGATCACTATTAAAATAAAACAAAAATCAGTTTGTCGATTAGTTTGAACACGATTCGATTCCCGTTTTGTTATGGCTGACTTATAATAGGTTTACTATATATATATAATAGGTTATTTACCTATGAAATTGCCGTTTTGTATGCAATAAGTGAAAGTACTTATTTTTTCAAACTTTTTTATTTCTGTTATTCGAAGTAATCACCCATGCAATCGACGCATCTTTGCCAACGCATTGGCAGTTTATTGATTTATGATTATTGAGGCAACACACTCTTCAAAGGCATTTTGTACTGCCTCTCGGGAATTGAATTTTTTACTCGCTAAAAAGTTGTCTAAATTTTGGAAAAAGTAATAGTCGGTAGGTGCAAGGTCTGGTGAGTATGGCGGATGAGGGAGAGCTTCCAACCCCAGCTCTTGCAGCTTGGAGACTGTCTGTTGCGAACTGTACCAAATGATGTTGTCAGTTCAGACAGCATTTATGTCTGAAATCGTGGTTTTTTTTCATGTGATATGAAAAAAAAAAAACCAAATAATATGGCTATCTAATAATGTGGATATTTTTTGGTATTAAATGAGCTGCCATTTGAACCGAAAAAAAGTCCCTCCCATTTACAAATCTTCATCCGCTAACAACAAAACTGGTGGAATGCCTCCACGTGTCTACGACCAAGGTCGCGGGATTATTATCTTATTATTAACTATCAATATATATCTATAGGTAGTAGAGCCACGCTGAATTCAGCATGAATGGGCCGGCTCGACCGGGGCGGTACTACCCTCGCACAGAAAATCAACGTAAAATGACAGCGTTCGTGCTGTCGTGTTTCGTTGGTGAGAGCGAGACCAGCGGCCCATTAGTCTAGTCAACAAGTTCCATACTTGTTGACTAGACTAAAAGATGCAGCAGCATCACTAGGCCGCCATGGTGTGGGTCGCCATACTGCATTGTCTGCATTCGCAGTGAGTATGGTGACCGCCACTCTTGAATTCTGCTTATGCTTTCCATCAGGCAGAGTAGTCATTTTGGCGGGCCATACATAAAAAAAAAAAAAACTTAATACGTGAAGCAAAAACTTTGTACCCCATTCTACGAAAATAATGCGAACAGAGGCGATAAAAACTGAATTATGGGCGAATTTCGACCACTAAGCGACCATTAGTTTTATTATACACTTTCTACTGTTGATTTTTAACTATCACCCAGTCAAAACAAATACAGTCGATTAAAGAAACAATGGTGTTGTGTGTGTCAATTAGTGTCATATCCATGTACTGATCGGTTTCAGACAACGTTGCGTGCCTTTGTCGTTCTAATGCAGTTGCATTCGGTTTTTTATTAGTCTCTCCGACTACTGATTGATGTAGGTATTATTAGAGTTATTAATACGACAGACGGCAATTTACTAAGGTAAGGAAAATTTCTTTCACAATTGATTTATAATGCGAAAATTGCATTATTTCTTTTACTTTATGTATGATCCTGCCAAAGTTGCCTCTGTCTGATGGAAAGCATGAACAGAATCCAAGAGTGGTGGTCACCATACTGATTGTGAATTCAGACAATGCAACAATACAGCATGGTGATCCACACTATGACGTCCAATATGTACATGCATCATTGAGCCTCCGGCCGCGCACTCACCAACGAAACACGACAGCACTAATGCTGTCATTTTAAGTAGCAATGTGTGAAGCTTGAAGAGAACAAGTTTAGAATTATATGTAGCAAGACATAGTCGCGTAAAATTTTCAAAGTATAATTTTTTGTTCTTCAGCAATAAGTACTGCAATTAGGTAACGTTGCCGCATTGTGAAGGTACACGAATCAGTTTTTGACACTTCTTGGTACTTGATAGCTAACATAAGTACTATATATGTTCATGCTTTGCATCAGGCAGAGTAGTCACTTTAGTAGGTCCATATACTTATACATAATTATATAAAAAAAGCTCGTAAAAGAGGGACTAAATTTGATAAATTTGAAATCTTCAAATGACTTCCAATTATATTTAACAAGCTGTATTCTCCAAAATTGCAGTAAAGCGAAATTCGCTGTGCCGTAGCTGTATATGCACATTTATTTTTTCATAGACAGGTCATTGCACTTTTGTTTTTTTTTTATATGCCTTTACTAGCGTGACTTCACACGAAGTGCTCAAATTGTAATTATATTCAGAAGTATTCTGTTAGTCCAATCAACGAACTAGTTTTTCAAGTTGCAATCCCCAATTAAATTATAAATTGATGTCGTTTATAATACCGGTTGGGGAGGTTGGGGAAACTTGAACTTGAGTTTGACGAGTTTTGTCGGCACACGAAGGACTATCCTATTGACCTTACGTATTGAAGAATTAGGTATATTATTAATATAAATTTACGTATTCCAAGAAATTTTCAAATCAATGTCACATATTTTACATCGGAGACTTATGCTTTGGCACAAAGAGGCTGGAGAGAGTGAGGTTATCGTGAGTAAGGAATCCTGCAAATTTTCAATAGGAAATAGGAGTGAGACTTAATTACAAAAGGCTGGAGATTACTCTCATCATTTTTATTTTTGGCAGTCTATGTATTGTATGTCGTCCGTAGCGCCTGACTGCCCTACTGAACCGATTTTACTGAATGAGGTATCAATAGATTCGTTATAACGGCCAGGGTGACATAGTCCATATAAATTTAGATGGTTGGCAGTTAGCAACTGTGCGCTTTTCTAGAAACTTTCTGCCTAGCACAACAAAACTGTGGAATTAACTGTCGCCTGCGGTATTTCCGGACCAAAACGAACTTCAAACTTTCGAGAAAAGAGCGTACTCCTTCTTAAAAGGCCGGCAACGCACTTGTGACGCCTCTGGTGTTACGGGTGTCCATGGGCGGCGGTAATCGCTTACCATCAAGCGATCCGTCTTCCCGTTTGCCCACTATCTAATAAAAAAAAATCATCAAAAGTTTTTACGTAGTCGGATTACAGATTTTTAAAACTTTTTCTTAATGAAAAATAAGCTACAATAAAAAATAATCATCTAATAGTGGTTGTGACAAGTGTGGTATTTTGTGTATACCTACTACTGCGTGATATCATTAATTTATGTTACTCGTATCACCTTCACATGTTTTGTGTCTCCTTGACTCTGAAGTCATTACTGTTTGATTAAGTAACTACAGAAATTTGTTTTAGATGTCATCTTTTAAAGAACAAGCTCGGTTCTATTAGCGGCTTTATCTGAAATTCGGGTTTGAATGGCAATTAATACACATAGCGCGTCATAGATTTGTTAAATAATAGGGGCAATCATATTAAGAAAAATAGAACGCCTGAATTAACCTTTTATAACAGTTGCATTTGAAAACGATACGTTCCAATCACGCAGCAGACGTGAGCGGTTCACGTATAGCGAAACGAGTTTTCAATAACGGTTATTTTTGCTTGCTTCTATTTCGGCATTTCGTTCCACTTTCGTTGGGTTCGCCGAGCGTAACTATAGCGACCGACAGTGTGTTCAATATCTGTCGCGTTCTGATATAATCCTTCATCAATATCTGAAGGTGGGTGGCACACCCACCGAGGGTGGCAATATGGTAATTTGTTGTAAAATTATTCTTGTATCGACGGATTAACAATATGAAGTGTCGCCACCCCTATTTCGCCGGTGTTGCCAAAACCATCTAAGGTGCAAACTACACCTCAACAGCCACACACGCGTTAACGCACACACACGCTACTTTTCGTCGGTATATCTCATAAATCGTAACTTGTACGATACTGATTAAAAGTAGCGTAGTTTCTTAGCATGTGTGTGCGTTAACGCGTGTGTTTACTTGGAAGTAGCTGAGGTTTTTTGCTTCAACAAGAACAAGGCTGTGCGTTATCTATCTTTCTTTATTTGATCTGAGACTACACAGGACAACAGCACTGCAAACAGAAGGAAAAATTAACACAAATTCCTTTTTTTACATGTGGAAATCCCCTCGAGCCTTCAATCCCTCGGGGTTTATACCAACCCGTCTGACTAGCTTTCTTTTGACTGCCTCGGTGGCGCAGTGGTAGCGTATGCGACTGCTGTGCTTGAGGTCTCGGGTTCGATTCCCGGGTAGGACCAAATGTTTGTATGATCTGCAAATATTTGTTTCGGAGTTTAGGTGTTTTCTATGTATAATATGTATACATATTTACAAAAAAGTATATATGTATTTAAATCGGTTGTCTAGTACCCATAACACAAGCTCTGCTTAGACGGCGTTGTGTGTTAGATGTCCGAAATATTAAAAAAAATTATTAAATATTTCTATAGTAGGTCCAAACCTCCTTTCTGAGGAGAAGCCTTCATACAACAGTAGACTATTAAAATCTGTTGATGATAAAGATAAAATAAATTAAAGAATGTATATTAATAAAATCATAATATTAAACAACGGTGAAAGCGTAAATTATCACGATGACTGGGTCTGTTATGAACACTTTGGTTAGATTATTACCACGTTAATGGATGCCTGCTTTATCACAGCGACAAAAGAACGCAATGTGAATGTAGTCTTGTAAAGATTTGATGCAATGTAAATTCGGTTTAGTTTTTGTGTCCCATAAAAAAGAGGTAGATATAAATTTCAGTTTAGATTGTCTGCTGAAGTCTGGAGAATATTGGCATTTTTATGTTACACAAGTGCATTTGTGTAAGAGAGAGTTAGATTTTAGTTCTCCCCTAATTTAAATGGTAGATTTAATTTGACTACCTCGATGACGGCTGGTAGCGTATGCAACTGCTGTGCTTAAGTCTCGGGTTCGATTCCCGATCGGACCAAATGTTTGCATGATCTGTAAATATTTCTTTCGGAGTTTTGAGTGTTTTCTATATATATTTAAAATGTATTTACATAAAAAAGTATGAATATATTTAGGTATACCAATTATTTATTACCCATAGTACAATTAGTACAAGATCTGCTTAGTTTGGGACTGGTCGGCGTTGTGTGAATGTGTTAGAATATTATAATTATTATTTCATTTACTTTAAATTGTAAAGGGCGGCGGTAATCGCTTACCATCAGGTGATACGCCTGCTCGTTTGCCCCCTATTTCATAACAAAAAAACAAAAGAAAAGCGTCCAGTATGGCTGGTTGCGGTAGGTCAGCGGCCTTCGCCTCATATATTTTAGCGTTTACATCATTCTAGGTTTTATAAATATACACACATCAAAAGTGTCTAGGGATCAAGCATTTTTATGCGGATTTCTTGAGATTGAGATGTGGCTTTGGCCCTGGCCTGCTCAGTCGCCAGACTTGAACCCGATTGAGCATGCATGGGATATGCTACAGAGAAGAGCTCTGCCGAATATGGAGGGTATCCAGTCGCAAGAAGACCTTTTTTTGTTGTTGCAACGAACATGGGCGGCCATTCCACAGCGTGTTTGGATGAACTCATTTTGAGTATGCCAAACCGATGTTCTTGTGTTGTTAGTGTTCGCGGTAGAAACACGGATTATTAATTGTTTAAGTTACCTAATAAAATTTTAAAGAAAACTGTTATTTCAGTCTTTTTTTCGAACTTTAATGTTAGTGGTTCAAATGTCAAAAATAAATTTATTAGGAAAATGGCAAATTTCTTTATTAATGCAAAGGTGACTTGGTTTATCGTTACTGTGACAAACGAAAACACTTTATTTGATGAATCCTTAAAGAAAATTTTAATTAATATCAATCAGGAGAAAAGTTATTGGAAAAATATATGTTGATCCCTAGACACATATGTTGATCCCTAGACACTTTTGATGTGTGTATTTATTACTTGTTTACATGACGTAATCACATAGAAACGTTTTACCCTTAGTAGGTGTAAACACAAGTGTTAGCAATCATATGTATTTATAGCTATGATTTACTTTGAGGATGAATATTAAGATTAGATAGATGGCTTAGATATATATTAGATAGTTCAGGTTAATTGAGTCTTACTATTACATACGTATTATATACGATTTGTAAATCGATACTGATTTAATTTCAGGCTCCAAATGTCTACTATAGGATCGTGCGTGTAAGACGTGAATAAATAGATAACTTATAGATAGTTCCAAATAAAAGTTCACACAAAAGTTGATAGGTAAAGGTTATAATGAAGCACAGAAGTTACACAGTTCACATAAGGAATACACAAACACGAACATATATAGAAATAGAATAGAAGGAGAGAAAATACTAGAATTTAAGAAATTATAAAAGAAGTAACAATTAACAATTTAACTAAAGGCGGTGTTTATATATCGAGCGCAATTCTCAGTCTGTTGGCGGCGCGACGAGTAAGAAAGGAATGTCTCGCCGCCGCTCGCTCGGAAATGATCTCGCATCACCGGGCGTTGTGACTGCGGTCGATGGGAAATATTGTTGCACCACACCGTTTGATAAAATATTATTTACATAGGAAATTTTACACATATCGAAATTATATTTATAATGTAGTTTCTTTATATAATAATAATGGAATCTAAAACTGTATAATTACATGGTATGTATTAAATATTAAATAACAATAAATATGTTAATAATTACAAAGTATATATATATAAACAAAAGATAATTAACTATATTACTATAATACAAAGTAGGGTCCGCTACATCACCCCCTCCTAGAGACCGTCCTACGGGCGATAATAATTAGGAAAATGCACTTTGCGTCCTGATCGCGTCCTTCTAACATTAGGTTCCTCGGGGTCAAGTTGACTGGGAGTCTGAGGTGTGTTATGTAGTAGCGGCTTGTGTGGTGTATGTTTGTATGTGTCTGAATTTAAATGTGTATTTTTGGTGTGTGAGTCATGCAATATGTAGGCTGGTTTCACGCGGTCTACTGATACTGTGACTTTCTTACCGTTCATGAGGATCGTCAGCACTTTATCGCTCCTTTGAAGAACTTCGAAGGGACCCGTATAAGCAGGTTTTAGAGACCCTCGATTTATTTCTTCCCTGAGAAGAATGTGGGATGCAGTTTTAAGGTCCTTGGACACAAAAATTGTCGGATTACCGTGTCGTGATGCTGGTGCTGGCTGTAACCTTCTAGCCAGGGTACGAATACGTGACAGGTAGTCAGTCACGTCGTTAAAATCGCTTCCTTCGGCCTGTAAAAACTCTCCAGGTAATCGGAGTGTTTCACCGTATACCAGTTCGGCTGGAGAAGCTTTAATGTCTTCCTTGTAAGCGCTACGTATACCGAGAAGTACCAGCGGAAGAGATTCAACCCAGTTGTCAGTGCCGTGGCAAGTAATTGCGGCTTTTAACTGCCTGTGGAACCTTTCCACCATACCGTTGCAGGCTGGGTGGTAGGCTGTTGTACGCTTATGTTTAAAGCCGATCAACTCAGATAAGCGTTTAAACAAGGCTGACTCAAACTGAGCCCCACGATCGGTGACGATATCCATAGGACATCCAAAACGGGCTATCCATCCATATAGTAAGGCATTGGCCACAGTCTCTGCGGTGATGTCACGTATTGGTATAGCCTCTGACCAACGTGTGAATCTATCCACAGCTGTGAGACAATACCTATAGCCCTGAGACAGAGGCAAGGGGCCTACCAAATCTATATGGATGTGTGCGAACCTCGATCGTGGTAATTTGTATGTGCCCACAGGTGATGAAGTATGCCGAGACACTTTGGACCTTTGGCATGCTAGGCATGCCTGTGCCCAAGTTCGGCAGTCCTTTCGGATACCCGGCCAGACATAACGTTCTGCAACAAGTCTGGCGGTTGCTTTGGTACCTGGGTGACTAAGGGAATGAAGGCTCTCGAATACTTGATGACGAAGCTCTTGTGGGACGTATGGTCTGGGTATGTCCGTACTCACGTCACAGAACAATTCAGTATCCAGGGCTCCAGGGACTTTGACCTTCTTCAGACACAATGATGTGTTACTTACCAGTAGTCTGCTTAACTCCGTGTCGGAGTCTTGATGCTTTGCTAACTGCTCTAAGTCTACTGGTTTAGCAATTTCCTCTATCCTGGATAAGGTATCCGCGACAACATTATCCTTACCAGATATATGACGGATGTCGGTGGTAAATTGGGAAATGAAGTCTAGATGCCTGAATTGTCTGGGTGAGCAGTTCTCCTTACGTGAGTGAAATGCACTGCACAGCGGCTTATGGTCAGTAAAGACTACAAAATCCCTAGCCTCCACCATATGTCGGAAGTGCTTTATTGCCTCATAAATGGCTAGAAGCTCACGATCATATGGGGAGTATTTGCGTTGTGCAGTACTTAGCTTACGGGAGAAGAAAGCAAGTGGTTGCCATACTCCATCCTCTCGTTGCTGTTGTAGTGCAGCGCCTAATGCCGTGTCTGAAGCGTCCGTCACTACAGCTAACTTGTTCATACTGTTAGGGTGTGCCAGTAAGGTAGCATTGCACAGACTTGTTTTGCAAGACATGAAAGCTTCATGCTCGGCCTCGTTGAATGTCACAGGGTGGGAACCCTTTACGGACCCTTCCAGTAGCGAATTCAGAGGTGCTTGAAAACGTGCAGCTTCAGGAATAAAGCGTCTGTAGAAATTAAGCATTCCTAAGAATCGCCTTAACTGCCTTACCGTTTTCGGGGTTGGGAAGTCCTGAATGGCCTGGACCTTGACTGGGAGCGGCGTAATGCCTTCAGCTGAGATGCGGTAACCTAAAAAAGTTACCTCTGAGGCTCCGAAAACACACTTGGACGTGTTTATCACCATGCCGTACTCCTTCAGTCTGGTGAATACCTCACGCAGATGACGCTCATGGTTCTCCTGATCCTGGGAAAATATCAAAAAATCATCCAGGTAGGGATAGCAATAGTCCAGCCCGCGGAGCATCTCATCCACAAAACGCTGGAAGGTTTGTGCTGCGTTACGAAGACCAAAGGTCATGTACTGGAATTCGTAAAGGCCAAATGGTGTTGCGATAGCAGTTTTCGGGATATCCTCAGGGTTGAGCCTTATTTGGTTGTAAGCTTTTACCAGGTCTATTGTGGAGAAGACCTTACATCCCGAAAGACCATGCGCGAAATCTTGAATGTGGCGGATAGGGTACTTATCTGGGACAGTCCTAGAATTAAGCATCCTATAGTCCCCACAGGGACGCCAGCCACTATCCTTTTTAGGGGCCAGGTGAAGTGGAGAAGACCATGGTGAATCAGAAGGTCTGGCTATACCCAACTGTAGCATAGTGTCAAACTCTTCTTTCGCGATCTTCAATTTATCAGGGGCCAGCCTGCGTGGTTTACACGATACGGGAGGCCCAGGTGTAGTGCGTATGTAGTGTAATGTATTGTGTTTGGTTGCTGTGTGTGTACCAGATGGGCGAGTAATGTTGGGAAATTCAGCTAGTATGTTGTGGTAAACAGACTCACCAGTGACAACCTTAACCGAAGAAATAATGTCACAAGGATAGACAGGCGAAGCCAGGGCTGCGAGGCTTGTGCTATTATCCACTAACTTATGATTCCTGCAATCAACAACAAGGTTAAAATGATATAAAAAATCTACACCTATTATCGCCTTTGTGACGTCTGCTATTACAAAACGCCAGGGAAAGTCACGGCGCAACCCTAGGTTTAATATAAGATTTTTATAACCATATGTTATTATTCTACTGCCATTGGCGGCACACAATTCAAAATTGGTTTTAACCGGTTTTCTATTTAATAATTTCACAGGGAAAACACACAAGTCACTACCAGTGTCAATTAAAAATTCTACCTTCGTTTTTGCATCTGTAACGAAGAGGCGACCGGTAGACGGACGATCGTTTGTCGCCATTATCGACCGCCCGTGTCGTTTCCCGAATAATCGCACGGTTTCACACAATATTTCGCTTTACCCCCAAATTTTTGATGGTACCAGCACAGGGGATATTTGCGATAATTAGATGCCGACCTTGAGGAATGAGATCGACGGCGATGACGGCTGCTGGAACGGTGATCCTCTCGTCCCCGTCGTGGCGCTCGTGATCTCCTGACCTCGGTTGACAACGTTCTAACCTGCTCCGTGAGCGCTGCTATTTGTCGCTCCATGGTAGCCACTATACTGCCCGGTGGTGTTTGCGATGTGGAGGCTACGTGTTGGTAGGATGGGACCACATCATGTACTCGGTCAGCCAAATCAGCCAGCTCTTCCAACGATGCTTTCAGCTGGGAAGCGATGATCGTTTGAGTCCCTTGTGGTAAGCGGCTGGACCAAATGGTTTTCAAAAATTCCTCTGGTACACCGGGACCTGCTAGATTTTGTAGATGCCGTAAAAATTGTGACGGCTTCCTATCACCCAGCTCCTCATGGGTAAGCAACTGCTTCATCTTCTTTTCGCGGCTCGCTGAAAGGCGCTTAATCAACTCAGCCTTCAGCTTGTCGTATTTTCCGCTAGTAGGCGGTGAGGTGATAATATCTTCCACCTCCACAGCATATTGTGGTTCCAATTGGGCGATGGTATGGTAGAACCTGGTTGAATCGCTCGAAATATTCGCCAGAATAAACTGTCCTTCCAGCTGCGCAAACCATAACGCCGGTTTCTCCGGGTAAAAAGGAGGTACCCGTACGCCGACGCGACATGATTCCGCGTATTCCTGTTCTTCTTTCGGCATTTTTCACTCTAGTACTTTTCCTCGTGTACAGTACGGGGTCACCAGTTATATCGATCGTGCGTGTAAGACGTGAATAAATAGATAACTTATAGATAGTTCCAAATAAAAGTTCACACAAAAGTTGATAGGTAAAGGTTATAATGAAGCACAGAAGTTACACAGTTCACATAAGGAATACACAAACACGAACATATATAGAAATAGAATAGAAGGAGAGAAAATACTAGAATTTAAGAAATTATAAAAGAAGTAACAATTAACAATTTAACTAAAGGCGGTGTTTATATATCGAGCGCAATTCTCAGTCTGTTGGCGGCGCGACGAGTAAGAAAGGAATGTCTCGCCGCCGCTCGCTCGGAAATGATCTCGCATCACCGGGCGTTGTGACTGCGGTCGATGGGAAATATTGTTGCACCACACCGTTTGATAAAATATTATTTACATAGGAAATTTTACACATATCGAAATTATATTTATAATGTAGTTTCTTTATATAATAATAATGGAATCTAAAACTGTATAATTACATGGTATGTATTAAATATTAAATAACAATAAATATGTTAATAATTACAAAGTATATATATATAAACAAAAGATAATTAACTATATTACTATAATACAAAGTAGGGTCCGCTACATCTACAACTCGACTGCACTTAACCTCGATGTGTCATATACAATCGAATATGGTAATACTTGTACATACGAGGTGATAAATTACCATAAACGGTCAATCGATCTTGAAAGTAATTGATTGAAAATATCTATTTAAAGTAAATAAATCTGCTTGACTACTATTACTCTATTTATCATAGAAGTTATTTACTTTGTTTAGATAGTGAGACATTCTAAATTAGTCAGTTTAGCAAAATTCTGAATCACAGTTTGCTGAACTGTCGTATTTGACAAGATTGACAGACCGTGGGAGAGCCACGCTTCGGCATGAATGGGCCGGCTCGACTGGAGTGATACCACGGCCTCACAGAAAACCGGTGTGAAATAGTGCTTGCGCTGTGTTTCACCGAGTGAGTGAGGATACCGGAGGCCCATACCCCCAGCCCCTCCCCCTATCTCCCCCCCCCATCCCCCAAAGGCCGGTAACGCACTTGTGACGCCTCTGGTGTTGCGGGTGTCCATGGGCGGCGGTAATCGCTTACCATCAGGCGATACGTCTGCTCGTTTGCCGGTCTATTCCATAAAAAAAAAAAATAAAAAAAAAAAAAAAAGTTGAAAGAGTTGGTTACTGTAACTGTAAACCAATTAAACCCTGTGGTTATTAGTTGTAAGTGTTTGAATACTAATGTTTTGTATTTTAGAAGAAAACTTCCAGTAAATTATTTACTCATTATTTCAAAGGAATTAAATGTAGGTATTCTTGAACTATCAAACACTTTTTTATTTTTTTGTTTGGTCGTGTTTGTTTATAATACCCGGATTAGTAAAAGGGGCGTCGAGAACCCAAGAGAATTCGAAAGGTCGCTGACCTTGCTCCTCTATAATTAGCTCTTTGTTTAAAACGTGGAGTGTCATCTCTGGACACGCTGTCTGGTTGAAGCGGGATGATTTAAGCTTTTTATTATTCTTCCAGATAATAAGAATAAAAGGAATCGAATATAAAACCCAAAGTGACACGCGTTTTCCTACTATCCTACTAATATTATAAACGCGAAAGTTTGTAAGTATGGATGGATGGATGTTTGTTACTCTTTCACGCAAAAACTACTGAACGGATTTGGATGAAACTTTACAGTAATATAGCTTATACATCAGTATAACACACAGGCTACTATTTGCCGCGATAACCGACATAATAAATATTTTTATATCTGGGGGCACGGTCGTGCCCCCGCCAAGACGAGCCAAGCGTAGCGCAAGGGCACTTCCTACCTTTTCTCGAAGCGTTTCGTCGTTTTTTTTAACCCCCATAACTTTGGTTCCCGATATACCAGATCGTTCAAATTTTCAGGATATGATGTTACTAATAGACTAATGAAACGTACAAAGTTTCAATTGCATAGCTCCGATAGTTTAGATTTTATTGATACCAAAAAAACACCGATTTCGTCACTGACACACTGATGATCATCAAAACTGTTAGGGTACTTCCTGATGTGCTAGAAAGCTGAAATTTGGTATGTAAACTAAGTTTAGTATACAAACAACAAAAAAATTCATAAACCTATTACTTTTGCCCCCCAACTCCCAAATTTGGGGGGTGAAAGTTTGTATGAGACTTTCACAAATGTTTATGCTAGAGGCTTTATTTTTAGTAAACGGACTTTTTCGAAAGAAGAAAGAAGATGTACAAGAAATACAGCCCAAAAAAAGAAAAAAAAAAGAAAACTTACAAAAAGAAATGAAATCCCACCAAAAACATTTTCATGTAAAATGTTGCCAAGACGACTGCATATGGCTTACCCTGTGAAAAAGATATCAGATCTCATGTAGAGCCAAGGTTCTGTATCTACACGCCCTAACTCTACCAACCCTAACTTCATAAACTCTACATCTCAGTAAAAATGTATGGCTTGGCTGTTTCGTTACTTCAGAAACTAAATATTCGTATAACACATTACTTCAGAAGCTAGATATTTGCAAACACAAAAGCTGTTCGTTTCCCCTTCGTGACGGTATGGTAGCGAAACGGCGAAGCCATACATTTTTACTGAGATGTACAGTTTGTGAAGTTAGGGTTGGTAGAGTTAGGGCGTTAGATTACGAGTGACAATAATTTTAGGTGATGAGAGCATTGTGTCATTTAATAAAGCAAAAAATACATTTTTATGAGACTTATGTGTAATATTATTTAAGTTTGTACTAAAAAACGCATCATACAAATTTGCTTTAGACTCTAATAGAAAATCAAGTATCCCCTTTCAGTTTAATATACCCAGCGCCTGTGGCAGAGGTAGGTAGTTTATTTAATGCGTCTAGTCGTTTTCCATTTGTCTCGGTCGTTCCTGACTCCACCTACTCGGGTATACATTGGCTCTGTATTTCATTCAACTAAAACTTAACTATTGGTTTATCAATTAACAATATTGTTGTTTTGCACTTATATTTTTAACATAAGATCCAAAACGTGTGTTCCATTTTCGAAAATATATTTGCAAGGTACATTATATTATATGCTTGGGCTATAGGTCTAGTTGTGTTAGGAATCCAAGCTGGTGAGCCAGGCAGAGGGACAATTTTTGTCCAGGACAAAGTTTTGTGACAAGCACGATGTCTGGGAGTAATTTGCTTATGAATTCACAAATATTATAATACATAAGTTTACCAAAAAAAACTTCAAGAACTGGACCAAATCGAAATGGGCCCACACGGGAAGCACCAGCTTTCAAATAAAGAAAGAATCATCCAAATCGGTTGGCGTGATTTTGAGTTATTCCGTTCGTCTATTTGTCGCGCACATACATAATGCAAATTGAGGACGGTTTTATCATGGATGACATTGTTAGAAGAACTTAGAACTGGACCAAATTGAAATGGGATCATACGGGAAGCACCAGCTTTTAAAATAAAAAAAGGAATCATCACAATCGGTTCACCCAGTCGAAAGTTCTGAGGTAACAAAATAAAAAATACAGTCGAATTGATAACCTCCTCATTTTTTTTGAAGTCGGTTAAAAAGTATATTTATTTAGAAAGCCTTGTGCGCAGTTGACGGCTTGTTATCTATAACTTGAGTGGGACTTTTAACTATGATTTTAAATAGTTAAATGACAATGCAATTATTACTTATATACTATATAACTGCTTATACTAATATAAAATTATAATTATATTATAATTATATCATATTATATCATTATTATTATATTATATCATTTTATAACTGACTCGTTGGTCTCGCGGTTGACGTATGCGACTGCTGATCATGGGTCTCGGGTTCGATTCCCGGGTCGGACCAAATGTTTGTATGAACTGCAAATATTTGTTTCGGAGTTTGGGTGTTTTCTATGTATAATATGTGCGTATTTAAAAAAAAAAAGTATGTATGTATTTGTATCAGTTGTCTAGTACCCATAACACAAGCTCTGCTTAGCTTGAGACTAGATGGCGTTGTGTGTTAGATGTCCGAAATATTTATATTTATTATACTTCTTTGTCTACACTACCTTCGGGGGTAGAGAAGCGAGTCTATATACGAATATTTGTAAAGCATTTGAAATGTTTACATTAAGTTGTACTATTGTATTAGACCAGGAGTCTTCCGTATTATTATACATAGTTACAAAGTTTATATTCTTCTTAGAACTGTTTTCAATTGCAATTATGTGTTGCAGTAATACATTTCCGCATTACAACTTATTACAACATTACATTAATACTCACTGCTGCTACGACTAATAACAACTTTTGGATTAGTATTTACTCTAAGTATGCCTGTAGGTGTTTAACAAGTAAAATTTTAACAAAAAAAAAAAACAATCGATTACAAGGTTCGACTCGATTTCTCTTGGATACCATCATCAGATCTTAGTGTCGGTTGTCGAAGTCGGTTAAAAAATAAGAGAAAACTTTACGGAGATATTTTTTAATATATCTTACAGCAAACAAGAAGAAAACATTAT
Source organism: Diaphora mendica (assembly GCA_949125395.1). Classification (NCBI taxonomy): domain Eukaryota; kingdom Metazoa; phylum Arthropoda; class Insecta; order Lepidoptera; family Erebidae; genus Diaphora; species Diaphora mendica. The sequence goes on from OX421315.1 coordinate 28,640,854, forward strand.
TATAATCACTTATATGAGTTATAATGTATAATAAATATAGTATAATTTTAATGTAATAGGACAGTCAAAACAATCGAAGTTTCGTGGTACGGTAGAGCCAGACATAATTTCACTGCTGCGTCGACCAACGTTACAGAAAGTGGCATATCAATGTTGTCCAAATTTACACTCAATCACATTTGATAACAACGATCTTATTTCCTTGGAATCTTATTTTTTTCGTAAATATGCTTATAAAAAAGTGCAAAGCACATTGGCATTATTCATAACTAGCTGTTGCTCGCGGCTCCGCCCGCGTGTATGTCGATTATCGCGGCAAATAGTAGCCTATGTGTTATTCTGATGTATAAGCTATATTACTGTAAAGTTTCATCCAAATCCGTTCAGTAGTTTTTGCGTGAAGAAATAACAAACATACACACTCACAAACTTTCGCCTTTATAATATTAGTGTGATTTATATTAACATTTGCATAATTTAATGTGATGCAATGTATGCATCTACACAGACATTAAATATTGGGTATAATTACATATTATGTTAGAAGCTTTACTGCCAGCTTAGATTTAAGAAATATAAGATTTCTACAAAACCTTTACTGCAAGGTCGCCCATTTGCACCTATTTACTTTGCCTTAATAAAATGTTGTAACTTTATGAATTTTCAGGACGGATCCATTCGGCGATCGTCTCCGGGGTCAACTTGGACACGAGGTCGGTGACAGTAGAATGGTACGAGCGTGGCGAGACGAAGGGCAAGGAGGTGGAAATCGACGCCATTCTTGCCCTCAACCCGGAGCTCGCGGGAACGAGGAACCACACACCGCATCTGCAGCCCATGCCCAACAAATTAGCTAGAGTGAGTTTCACCATTCCTCTTATACCCAAAAGTCTAGTACTTTAAGTCGGGAGTTTAGATTAAGTTTGGAAATATTCGTCAAGCGTGATCGATTTTAGTGACAATGCTTGGTATGGTCTTGTTAAATTGTAGTGTTAATGGGCAAATTCTTTACAACAAAATAGATTAATATTAAGAAAATTACTTAGTTGTAATCAAAATTGTGAAACAGAATAGATCCGAAAATATTCAGATTAAAAATATGTTTATGGAAATACCTAACTTATTGACAATATTTTGAATAAGTAACAATTGGTGCAACTTTCAATTGCTATTCTTTACTGTTGAAAGTAATTTGTGAAAATTATTGTATTTAATTATTGTATTTTGCTACAGTTTGTACTTATTTCAACTGATTTGCAGTAGCTTAATTTTTTTTTATGGTTTTACATTTAAATGTATAACCTTATATTTGTCTATGTTTATCACCTCATAAACTATTCCTTTAATCTGAAGATTGTCAATCGATTGATCGCATATGATATAGCCAGATTAATATTCATGATCGTAGTTTTCATAGCCCATAAAACAACATAATGATTTCATTCCATTGCGTGTACTAATTAATAATTTGTTCGTTGCATCATGAGTGTTTTAAATTTATACATAAAAGTGTAGTTACTGCAGCTCAGCCAGCCTTGCTTTCAATGGTCTAATTCATTTTAGCCATGTAATTCTAATATGAACTTCTGCTTCCGAAGGTCTGCTCATAATGTAAGTCCAGCTTTTATCGAAGAAATTTGTAAATTATCAGCGTAAAAGAGCAGACGTATCGCCTGATGGTAAGCGATTACCGTCGCCGATAGACACCCGCAACACCAGAGGCGTCACAATTGCGTTGCCGGCCTTTAAGAAGGAGTACGGTCTTTTCTTGAAGGTTTAATGGTCGTATTGGTCCGGGAATATCGCAGGCGACAGTTCAATCCACAGTTTTGTTGTGTGAGGCAGAAAGTTTCTCGCAAACCGCACAGTTGCAGACTGCCAACCTTCCAAATGATAGGAATGAAACTGCTGTCGCGTAGGACGTTGGCGGAAATAGGCAGCAGGGATCAATGCGAACAATTCTTAGGAGCACTCCCCTTAGTAAATGCGATAGAAGATGCATAACGAAGCCACATCTCTACGCAGCGCCAGAGTGTCCAGTCGAATTGAAACCTCTTCGCAATCGACGATTCGAGTCGCTGCTGCCGCAACCAAACTATCCGACAATTAAAAAGTTTGTAGTCTGCGGGGGTTCTTAATGTTCAATTCTTGTCACTGCACGTTCTTACAACTCACATCCTTAACCAACCTCATTATACCTGAGACTGTCAATAATTTTGATATTACTTAGGTACTCATACTTTAAGTACTGCTCTTTTCTTAGGTACTCATACTTTAAGTACTGCTCTTTTCTTAGGTACTTACTTTTTAATTATTATGTAAAGCTACGTGAGGGAAAATCTTTATGAGCAGACCTTTAAGCAATTTTTCGGCAACGTTAAATCGACCTAATTTGTGCAGAAAGCTTGCACTCACCATTTGCTTGCTTTCGCTAGCAGTTTGTTTATAATCGATTCATAATTTAAGCGATAACGCTGAGCTTTAGTTAGTTTTATCGATTAGTAAGGGCGTCCGAATCGCGTACCAAGCTGCGATCACTCTCATTGTTTGGGTTGCGAAGAACTGTTGCTAATAGACGCCGCAGCACAGTTGTTCCTACATATCCGCGTTAGGCGAATGTGTGCCCTGCCTTTTAAACCTGTATCAAACTGGCTGCATTGTCATCATGGTCTTCTTCAATACATTCATTTAACAATACCGGACTTGTCAAATACAGGTTGTGTGAAGTGTGTACATATACAAGTCGATGTGTGGAATTTAATTCACCTGTTTTAAGGCTGTCGCACATTCGCGGAAGAAAATGTAGACATGTTCCCATACATCATCAGTTGGCAGGTATTTGTTACTGGCACGGTAGCGATCATCGTTTGACGAATAATTACTATATCATTTAAATTGCACTGTTGCTACGGCGACGCTGTTTGTTAGCACGCCGCTGTGTTACTATGACACCATTTAGATGTAGGTAAACACAGGAAAGTAGTAACTGAAAGACATGTACTATAAATTGTTATATTGATAGTGGACATATATTCGCGTGCTCCACCACTAATAACTACGACTCGCGTCCACGATGATTGATGAATAGACGACCTTCCAACTTGTATGGGTACGTCTGACGGACGGCGGCCACCGGTCGCATCGATTTTCTACACAACTGTGCAAGCATTTCAGTTTCACTTTCAACTCAAGTCCACTAGGGACGCACGTTTGTGTCTATCGACTATAATAAATGGCACAGACGGAGAACGAAGCGCCGGGAGATTCAGTAAGTGTTGCACCAAGTTTTGTCATGTATGTATCATTGGCACGTGATTGTTTGACATGGCCGCGAAGGACCCATCGGGCTCGTCGTCGGACGACGGCGGCTTTCTGCGGGAGAGCGCCGAGGGCGAGGGCGCCGGAGACTCCGGACACACGCTGCCCGTGCGCAACTCACGATCGGTACAGTTCACGCACGTTACTAAAACGCATCATGCGCACGCACAATGCAGTGCCAAACCCAGCTGCAACTTTATTTTTTATTTTCACACTTACTTTTCTTCGGTTTCGTTGCTCCACGATGTGTGATTTGCACACGAACGGCTTGTTATGCTGTTTTTTAATTGTATTGGTTTTTGTCACGTCCCTTATCGATCGGATGACGTTTAAATGTGATAAACAGGTTTTGACGTGACAAAAACTCGATCGACATTACGTAGTTTGGATAATGTTTAAATACTGTAAATTAGTTGCACTCATTCAGATTATGTTGAACTTTTTTTTATTATAAACTGTTAAATCGATTAAATAAGGTTTGCATAAATATCTGCTATCGTAAATCGCCACTTATCGACGTTAACTAAGTTAATTTTGTCATCGGCGGTGACATCAGCGGATGATTCATCTTCCCACGCTGTTCTGTTGTCTTATCGGTTTTTAACGGATTTCTTCTTACGTATTTCTTTAAGAGTGACCAAATGCATTCGCCTATTTAGGTGTAATTGAATCAGCTTAATAATTTTTATTTTTATCTCCTAATAAATGTTTTTGATTTGCGAAATAATGTTATGTTAAAGAAATAAGCTTGTGTGTTCTGATTTCTGTTTTGTGTGGACAGATGTTATTCCTTTACTGGAAACTATTTGTCATAGCTATATTTATATTGAATGCTTCTTTAAAGCCCCGTTCGTATTTGTGATGAATATGAATAATTAGGTTATCAATCTTTGACTATGTTGCGAGTAGTCTGACATAACGCAATAGGCAACATCGCAAAAGGTTTTGGGTGGCTTGGGTATGGAATCTTTTTATGACGGGTTAAATGCAAAAGGTAATATGGCTAATCAAAACGGGTATGGAGAGGCAAATAGGGTAAAGGGTACCTTAAGCTTCGGTTGGGGAACAGGTTTGAGACTGTGGAGGTTAAAGTTAAAAATCATATCTGTATGTCCTGACATTATTAAGATCACATTACACTGGGTATAGACAGAACAAATGGGCAAGTCAATTTTGAAATAATAAAGCAAATGTATTAGAGGGAGGAATAATATTGCCTCAGTGTAAGCAAAAAATTAAATACACACAATTCAAAGCGAAAGCAAAGTCATAATAACTGAGTTTTTAAGCAAAGCATGGTAAACAAATATACCTCTGAGTGCTCTTCACATTTGCTATGATGAATCTAAAGTTAAATAAATGCAAATGTCTATGAGAGGGTTTGTTGTGTCAACACTCAGAAACTATCTTATCAAGCTAAATTGTAAACAAGATCAGCGTTATTAGGACTTCAACCTTTAGTTAGAGGTTATTTCATGTTACAATGTCTTTGAGCGTATGAGGGCCCAGATTCGACTCTCTAGTAGGATAAATAGTTGTGCGACTTTGTACGTGTGTGTTTTTTTTTGGTTTACAACTTTTAGTTATATACAGTAACTGTGTGCTGTAGGTTTGTCACAACAAACACTATTTAGTAATTCAGCAAATGAATAGGAAAAACTTTATTGGTTTTTCACCTTACAAAGGTACCTAGGGCCGTCCATTAATCACGTGATTTTTTTTTAAGCATTTATTGACCCCCCTCCCCCTTGGTGATACGTGGTGAGGTTTAAGATTAAACCTCCCTCCCCCCCTAAAATCACGTGTATTTTCAGCAAATTTTTAGAATATTATCTTTAAGTACGGTTCACGAGAGTATAGTTGTCCAGAACAACATACAATTGTCATATGCTAAGAATTACTACATGTAAACATACAAACACATAAACAGACAACAATGTTACATAAAATAATAGCTTTTAGCCTCCAAAGATGACTACGTAATTATACGCAATGTAGAATCGATATTATGGCTTGATAGAAGATCAGTGATCATTACTCACTATCGTATCGCGCTACAATCAACTAAAATATACTATTCATTCTCTTTTACATTGTATTCATTGTTACTGATATCGAATGTTACTCATAATCGTCACTGAATTATATCGATGCCTATCATACAATAAATGAATTTCTTGCTACTAATGCGATGAATTTAATACATTTCATTTGAAGAGTTAATCAATTTAATGTATTTTTACACAACAGATTAGACCATAGTATCATATAGGTCGCTAAAGTGTGAATCACCATGCTGCGTTGTTGCATTGTCTGCATTCGCAATGCGTATGGTGATCACTACTCTTGGATACTGCTCATGCTTTCCATCAGGCAGAGTAGAGAGGCTCATATATATAGAAAAAAATAACAAAAAAAACTGACTTCAAGAACCAAATTGAAATGGGACTACGCGGAAAGCACCAGCTTTAAAATAAAAAAAAAAAAACAAACGCGGTTCACCCAGTCCAAAGTTCTGAGGTATAAAACAAAACACATACTTAAAAATTACAGTCGAATTGAAAACCTCCTCTTTTTTTTAAAAGTGTGTTAAACTTGCATTCTGTAAATTTGAACCGTGTTAATCTACGGTCTATACAATCTAATTATTGAAATACTTTTAACTCTCGTATTCTATGAGATTTATACACGAGTTAATAAACGTGGTGACGACTTCAGCCAGTGTCACATCTACAGCTTTTAATAGTCCACTGCTCTAAGGCACGTCGTAAGCCTCTTCTTTAAAAGGAGGTTTCGACTTACTATGCCAGCCAGTGGCAGCCAAATCAAAGGTGTTTTATTTTATTGTTTATTTAATTTGTAAATAACTGCCTCGGTGACGCAAGCGGTAGCGTAAGCAACTGCTGTGCTTGAGGTCTCGGGTTCGATTCCCGGGTCGGACCAAATGTTTGTAAGATCTTTAAATGTTTGTTTCGGAGTTTGGGTGTTTTCTATGTATAATCTGTATGTATTTACAAAAAAAAACGTATATAAGTATTTATATACGTTATTTATATCAGTTATCTAGTACCCATAACACAAGTTCCGCTTAGCTTGGGACTAGATGGCGTTGTGTGTTAGATGTCCGAAAATATTTATTTATTTTAATTATCGTTTACTTTGTATAAAGGCTATATATATAAAAAATATGTCGTTGCCATAGTTATGAAAAAAGGATACATTTTTCCCTGTAAAAGATTTAATTAAATATGCGAATACATTCTTTCAAGAAACATTTAGTCTGAAATATAATTATGATAACAAAAAGCTTTTAGGTTGGCTAGTATACTCTGTGAATATCAAAAGAAATTAATTTCATTATTGCATAGGTGAAGTGGGCTTTTGGCAAGATACCAAGACCGATATGACATGCAATTAGTTCTTTAATAACGAAAGCTTTGAAGCTTATAAGATTTTTTCCATCTATTTTACATTGTAAAATTTTGTATACTTATTAGTTAAAACAGGTACCGTTCATCATCAGCCTATTGCAGTACACTGCTCGACATAGCCCTCTTTACTATTTAGTAAACTGACTTAACTTATAATATACATTAAATACTTGAAGCAAATTTCGGAAGCTGTAGAGTTACCGTAGCACAATTTCTTTCAATTTTACACTATCTTGCTTGGTAAAACAAAAGAGAAAAGTTTCTGTAAAAAATCAATTGGAAAGTAGAAACACTTCTCCTTTTAAAATGTTTTACCGCAGTTTTACTCACAATGAGATAATTATCTGTGCAGTCTGCTCGAAGAGATTAGAGCCCCGACTATCCAACGGTTGCCTTTCATTGTCAGCCTTCCGTGATGATGAATCGTTTTCAACGAATTTAGTCTGGATCTTTTTTAAACAAGCTTTCAGGGATATTTTCTGGATTCAATTTTAGTACTCTTCTATATCACAGATATAACACGATAAATAAATACATATTATTGTCGTAGAAACGCTCATTAGCTAAACTTCATCTTTTTAAAAGACGAATCTAATGCAAGTAATGTCGTTAAATCTTCTAATTTGTATTTTAATCAAAAATTTTTTTATGTATGGTCCTGCCAAAGTGACACTACTCTGCCTGATAGAAAGCGACTCTACTCTGCCTGATAGAAAGCATAAGCAGAATCCAAGAGTGGCGGACACCATACTCATTGCGAATGCAACAATGCAGTATAGTGTCTCGCACCATGACGGTCTAGTGATGCTTCTGCATCATTGGGTCCCCTACATTTTGTAGATGAAAAACTTTATTATGTATCACATGGGCCAACCATGCTTTAGCCGTCTTAGTTATTAAGTTTTTAATCAGATCAAGAAGTATTTTTTTAATACCTACGTACTACCTTGCTAAGTAGTTCAAAATGAGATAATAGGAATAATTGCGTAGCATACAACTATTTCTACCAATATTGTACGTAACGCGTGTCAAAGAACTCAATACAAACGACACCAAATAAATATACAAATCTGCAGTTTGCGCTTTGCACAGGAAGAGAGCTATTTGAGTGGATTTATATTGCATTCCGCAAAGGAAATAAACATCAGTTAGTAGTGAATAAGGAAGGAGTAGTGCGGGCGCATCGTATTGGCCTAGATACGTTTCTAGGTTGAAAGGTGCGCCCTGAAAGTGGAAAATGCTTTTAGGTGTAACAAGGTCCTTTTCCGGTGTTCAAGACAGTTGATTTGTTGTATTGCTTTTGAAAATCGAATTGTGTTAAGCTTTATATTCTCTTTTAATGACGACCTCTTTTTAGCGTGTTTTAATGAATAAAACCGTATTAACGTCATATTGACCTTGTTTTGATGGACTATTCAGGCTTCCATCACTGAAGCTATTTATTAGGTTAAGAGAACACATTTTTGATTTAGTTATGTTTTTTTTATCGTTGAAGACAGTCAGTCAGTTACTTGAAAGAGTCGGTCGAGTGCATTAATACAGGTGTTTCTCCAAATTCAGAAAAAGTTTAAAGGAAATTAGAATAATGTTTTTGGAAGTTTAAAGTTAAAGTTTTTTTTTTTTTTTCATTTTTGTGTAGTTTAGTAACTTAGCAAAATTTATGGTCCAATTTATGATACGAACTCGGTTTATTGACTAAAATTGATTGACCTTAAATTTTGATCATCGTCGCTTGCGATAAGGAGTGGCAAGTGTATTATTTCAATGTATTTATTATATCTCAAGCAAAATTTAATATATGCCTTGCACTTGAAGAATTTCTATCACGGAGTTTCTTAACTTTCGCTATTTCAGTTTGCATATAAAAGTAAGTATTTACCATTATTCATTATTTCATAACTCCTCAACACAAATTCTACTACACCTAGAGCGATTGAAGGTATTATTAGTACCGGCATCGTTGAAATACAGTGCAGTGTGCACAATGTGTGCTGCACATATTTGCAGTTTGATCAAAACAGCAGAAAGTATTGTACCTAAAAATACGAATAACATTAGGATCCTTTGTCAAATTACAATAACTAATTGTCGCTTAGCGGTCGACATTCGACCATAATTCTTTATTTTTTAAATATTTTTTCTGCTTTCTTGCAATTCTCCTCCGTATAAACTTTAACTATGCCCAATTTCATACTCCTCCGTTGGCATAATTTTTCGTAATAAGGGGTACGTTTTTGCTTCACATATTTCTATAGTAACATGTGAAACACGTCTAAATAATTGTTACGGTGTTTCTATTAAAATTAATTAGGTTTTTCCAACCACTATTTCCTATCTATTCACAAGGCTACAACTTAAACCTATCAACCTAGATCAACAAATTTGAATAGATCATTTATTAAGTTGTCAACTCCATTACGCGGTGCTAGGGTAGGAGCTCCATTTATCGTCAAATGTGAACTGTTTAAGTTAAACGTACTCAGATTTAGTAATATTGCCCCTATCAATGTAACTTTAGATATAGAATTGCGAAAGGCTTCGAAATTTATTCCAATGCGAATAAAAAATCGTAATACGGGCGCAGTTAGCAATTACGCTATCTTAATATGTGTTACTATTCAATGGCTGTCTGACGCATAAAGCTTATTTATGCAGGCCAAATAAGGAAATTAAATAATTTTGCTATTGAAAAACCCATGAAGGCTGATTGCCTTATAGGCTACAGATTTTAGTTGCGACCACATACGGATTTTGCTAGGAAATAATTCTCATTTTGTTAATCATATTTTGCGTCCCATTTACGTAATTAGGTGCATGTACTACCATCACTTGAGTTTATATGAGAAAATTAGGTGTATTATTAAAAGTACATGTTGATAAATAATACGGGATGTCGCTTAAATGGGTGGATTTAGGAATGTAAACTCAAGCAGGTTAGGCTTGCATACCTGTAAAAGCTCCTCTAACTGAAGTTGTAATCAACAACCCATAATGTCCCATTGCTGGGCTCGGGTCTCCTCTTAGGAGAGGGTCAAGGCAATACGTCCCACGCTGGCCGAGTTGGGGACTGACAAGACAGCGTTGTGGCTACGTAATCTGTTGGATGTTTTCAAGCCGCCCAAAGGCCTCCAACTAAGCTTCACGACGATCCTATGATAACAACCGGGACCGACTGCTTAACGTGACCTCCAAATCACGGAGATGCCCATGGTATCGTGCCTCCAGCGGTCACCCATCCAGGTACTAACCGCGCCGTCGTTACTTACCCTCGGTGATTGTTTCTAATCACCGAGTGCAACTGGGCTATGAGGACTCCCTGACACTGACACTGAAATTGTTATCTTACTTTAAAAGCATAAATTTAGAGCTGTCGATTCGCTTTTATTTAATTGCATCAGTCAAATCCGAGATGCACACATGTCGTCAGTTGAGATTTAAGTACCATCTATTAATCCAAAGAATAATTCTTAGGTTTTTCAAAGCATCGTCATAAAAGTCATAGTGTTTCTTCTGTCCATGTCAATAGCCATAGGCCCATGCCATCTTTAAAACCCTCCATAAAAACATTTTATGTGCTTTCAGTTATCCTCGATGACGTATACCAATAGTGTATGACAAATTATTATTATACCAATAGAGAGGTTACAGGAAAAATTAATTAGCGTAATATGCATGACGTTTTATTTTCATATAAGGTGAACAGTATGCGTACATAACCACAAACATAGATAAATAAAATGATTAAAATCAGTATAGTTCGAACAAGACAAGTATTTTAAATTGCACTTCGACTAATTCTGTAGTCTATGAATTTAGTTGAGATTGGATTTATAGTCAACTTATTTGGCACCAAGGTATTTAATGAACTATACAAAAATCTACAACCCTTCTTTACACGTTATCTTTAGCCATGCAAAAAATGAAGGTATGCTTAGGTAACGGTATTTCTCAAATCTGGGGAATAGTTTCTTCTTCGCACTTTATGGAATTGGGGGTCACAAATTTTATTGTAAATATATTGAACCCTATTTTTATACTCCAAACTATCCAGCTTGTTATTTTTATTTTGCAAGTACACAATATGAATGTAATTCGAAGTAGCTAATATGATATTTCTGTTTTAGGATATGACGCGGCAATCCATACCGGTGGCGACGAAAGGTAAGTTATTAAATCTTTATAATGTATAGAATTTACTAGATTTTATCTTCTAGAATGTTCGTATGTAATGTAGTTACGCGTTAATTTTTATCTTTATTTAAATTAAAATCATGTCTTCTTAGTTAATAACTTGAACAAGTGACGTAAACTTAGGTTTTACTACAGAATTATCAAAAAGATATAGTTTACAGCTGTGTTTACAGTTCTGTACCAAGTAAGTATTAATCATAGTTTTGCATAGTTCAAGTGCAGTTTTCATGATTAAAAACGGTGCTTTACGATAGTTCTAGGCTGAGGTAAATTTTTCATCAGTTGATCGGATTTGAACAATTTTCAATAGATCACAATGATGACAAGCATTAACATGATCTTTAAGGCTGTATCAATAATTTCTTAAATAACCTATCTTCAACAGTATTGGTTGCTTATAAGTTATAACACAGTCTTTATATGTAGGTATCAAGTCCATGAATCATACTGTAAGCTCAACGTGTGGTATTCTATGTATCATGTCTTGCTTTAACAGCTCCAACTAAAGATAGCGATTAGTCAAACTAAGGACAGAAACAGAACTTAGATGAGTATCAAATATCAAAGACTTGTCTTAAGCGAAATATTAATAAAAATTATATATTATGAAATATACTAAACTGATTCATGTAATGACACTGCTTTAAGTGTTCTTAAACTGACTAGAGTAAATACATACATATTATACATATTATTATAAAACATTAAGACACTAGAGGTATGTATTACCTGAACTAAATTGAGTTGCTGACTTTGACCATGGCTCGTGTGACCTGGTCGAAACATTATTACGCGATTAAATATGGAAGTATGTAAAAACGTTAATCCCCGTACTAGTACTACTACATGTGGTCTTGTTTAAATACCACATATGACCAATGTATTTGGTTCGTGAATTAGGCCAAACAAGGAATAGCAAACATTCGGCACGGTATGACGTCACTATTTCATAAACCGCCATTTTAGTTGTTACAGTTCTAAATTCAAACCATAAAGGCGCGTCTCCACCGAAATTGTTGGCAATTTCAGTGTTCCCAACTGTTTGCAACTCTTCAGAAAATCGCCAACTTTTGTTTCCGTTGTGTCTACACCGAGTCGCCAACAATTTGAAAAACATTCGAACTAAGCGTCACCACAGAGCCAATAAATATTTGCAACAAGCGTATTCTTTTGACGTTTACCGCCAAAAACAGAAACACGGCTGCCAACATTTGTTGTAAATTTTTGTTGCCAACACAAGGAAATTACAGAAACTTGTCACCAACACGTGTTGACAACACAAATGTTGCAAGCTTTTGTTCGGTGGAGACTCGGCTTTAGAATGTCTTCATTGTAATGGACATTTTTAAACTGTCATGTCGTCGTCTTGACAATCTAAATGGCGAACTGTTACTAACTGGCTTTATAAGACTATGTTTTTATTAAGGAACAATAGAAGTTCGTTACTTCTGCTATTGTTACTATCATTTTTGTAGTAATTTATGAAATGCTTCCTGAATGTTGGTGATCACCCGTGCGTTGTGCCAAGGACAATATAGGTGGCTTTTGTGCCTTAACAATCTTTGTAACCTTTACAAACACCACCATAAGCATCAGAACTGGCCTTGACTGATTCTTTTAAAATTGTTTGTAAAAATAAAATACCAATAATATTAGAATGGATTATTCGAATGGGTAATAAAACAATCTTTAATAGTTCACTGCTGGACATAGGCTTAGCCTTCTCTTTGCTGTGGTTGGGACTAATCCCACCCACACGCACACCACTGTAACTCTTGTATACCAGGATCAACAGCAGTGACCCACGAACACATTGAGTTATGACACTCGGGAAGTCCCAGGAAAAATTAAACTGTCTTGGAACCCGCAACGAAATTAATCAGAAGAGAAACTGGAGGAGTTCGAAATGTAATAAGTATTTGCTGTGGTTGTTGTTTTGCGATGTTTGCTTCCTTGGTCGGCTCTTATATTTACACCCACATGGATGAATAAGAGTGTCGCCACCTTAATTAATCCCATGTGGATCCAACTTAACCAGTCACACATGGACCATGAAATAAATAGTTTATCTGAACGTTAACTATGGCGTTTATCGCGGTTTCCTACATTAAAAATGTAATAAACAGATCGATGTATATTAGTAATTGTATAAAAATGAGGACAGTTGTTATGAACTGTGGGCCCTTTCACATCACGCGATGAATCATTACCATCACGATGTTACATTAACCTACTGGCTTTCTTGTCTTTGTATGAACATTAGTACTATTAAAGGCTATAAACAGAACATTCAAAACATGTCAAAACTTGTTCATGCATGTTTTATATGTAAAAAAGAAAACCAGTAACTGTAGATCGGTTGGAGGAATGTTTGAACCCTTAATATTACAATTATTTGTTTTTGTCGATCATTCGTCTATTTTTTTTTATTTAAGCTTTCATTACCTATTCTTGAAGCTGATTTGAAATCCGCAATAGTCTGTTCCAAGTCACGCAATAAGAGTTGAGGGTGTATTTTGTATGTGTCCTAAGCAGAGAAACTATTTAGATGGAGGAATAGTTTTCCAAATATTATGTGACGATGGTCACGTAAAGTGAACTCACAATGAAGTATTTTTGTACAAATATAATAAGTCCTAGATACAAGAAAAAGGATCTGTGGGTATGTTTGTGTCGAATTTTAAATATTGTGTTCTCGTCATAATGTCGTTAGAGCGAGATAGAGAATGTTTGATTCGTTTTGCTTGAGCGTCGTCGCAGTGTCTGGTCGATGAGTTCAACGGTCGCGGTTCGATTGTTCACCAAACAGGTGAAGCATGCGAGATTATAGGCTTTTTCATATCGACAATGCATTGAACATGATGCACTCATTTCTATTAGGATGAATCATCTTCCTAGCCTTTATTATTCCCAAGAATAATTGGGGTCGGCTACTAGTTCAACCGGTTTTACCTGAATATCAGTTTTTCCACGAAGCGTCGCCGTTGGCGGCTGGCATCGGACCTTCGCAACCCTGAGGGTGAACTGAATTCGAAGGTTGAACTAGTTGTCAATATATTTTAGGGCACTGACTTCCGAATAACGATTGTCATAGGTGTTCATGACAACTGGGATCGACGGCTTAACGTGCTCTACAAGGCACGGGCGGGCAACAACGCCAATTAGGACGAATCACTTACCTAAATCCTGTAGAAATGAATACCAGTTCAACAAAATTAGACCTAATTTTGACTTAGTGTTTCGTGTGGCGATGAAATAAGTTGAAAATAAGGAGTTTCAATACCCCTGTTGATCGATCCTGTGGGTGTTGTAAGAGCCCATTAAATTAAGAGAGTGACAGGCTAGAGTGGAGAGCATAGTAGAGCAATACTTTCTTTCGAAGGAGAGGCCTGTAAGGATATCTTAGTATGTAGTATTCTGGTTTCACTTGCAAAGCACAACTGTTTAAATTGAAAATGTTTTGTGTTATGTTAACATGAGAAAGCGTATATTTGAGTCGATTAGCTGGTGATAATGCCATTTCTATGTAAATCAAGTTTTGTTTCTCTGAAATATTTGAAACGGAAAATATTTAATTGGACAATCCTAGGTTTCGTTTGAAAATCATTAATTTCTTCTGCTATGTCCCTTATGGGATAACGAAACATGAAATCAGATTGTTCGATCTAAATTCTTTATTTCATGTTCATAATATTAAACACAAGTAGTTAAGTATTTTGGTGATAATAATTTAATATTGTTAGGATTTTTTGTTCATATTTAGATACATGTCATTGAACTCGCGTTTTAGTTACTTACCTGCGCCCGCACTAATTGAATGTTTATCTTCACTGTCAGGTCACAGAATGTTTGCACAACATGATTTTTTATTCATATGAACTTTTTACTTTTCATTTCGTAATAAATATCCGCGAGCAAGGAAATGCTACTTTAATGCCATCTAGCGAAGATAATATGAACTATGTAGTATTATTAACATGAATCGCGCAATTAAATCTCTTACAGTGATAATTATATCGATCATCAGCTGATCCGAACAACTTCATCTCTCAAAAGGACTGAGTTATCCCTGTTTTTAAAAAAAAATCATGGATACTCGGCCCTATACATACCCTTCCTCGATAAATGGGCTATCTACATGTATTTTCAAGTAAAACTACTAATTTCAGAAATTATCATGTAGTCAAACAAACACCATCTTTGTGATATTAGTACGTATATATTTTTCAATGCTAAGTCGTGAGCCATAATGCATCTGCGGGGTCGACCACGGACATGTGTGTATTTCTCTTCAAAGTGAAAATGTAATTTCAATGTACAAAATTTGTTTAAGATAAGATTGATTGTAATACTCAACTTTTATGCAATTTATCAACCTGACGTGTAAAATCACTAGCCAATTAGCTACCAATTATCTCATATAAAATAAACATTTATTATCTCATTATTACTTCTGGTATGATAGTGTCTACACTTCGTTTCGATAGAAAGACTGTCTTACTTAGCATTCCTGTCTCGTTCTAAATTCACTCGTCCCTTGAGACACCCTCTAGTTACTGGGACCCTCTTGGTTTGATGTGCATACTTATTTCCCCTGCTACCCTCGAGGCAGACGGTATTCCAATTTCAGTTCATGCGTTTAAATTGTTTCGATGTTTCAGGAATTAGCGTTTTTCTGCGTTTGTCTAAACAAAAAAACAGTTTTAAAAATGTTTCTGGAATCTTCAGTTGATATTGCTTCGTCGAAAGCTAACAGTTTTGATGGATACAGATTTTATATCAAATATGACTTCAATTTACTTGAATTTTATTATTGTATGCAACCTTGTGGCATACATATAAAACTCTAGGTTCTAAAAATTTAAATATGGCAGATTAACGAAGACAAAGTATGGCCAGTACGTTTTCTCTTTTCAAAATCTATTTTCCGTGGCAGAATGTCATTAAAACTTCCCGTGACAAGTGCACCATGTTTACAATCACTATTTACCTGACCTACCCTAACAGCCATTACGTGGCAACTATCGCGGAGTCCCTATTTCTTACGATTTGGCCACCCCAATCGCGTGCCGACTATCGTTCTGGCGTTCAATCGATTGCGTAAGATTTATTTGGCACCTATCGTGTTCAGCCCGGTAATGTCCCAATTATGTGTCCCACTTGTGGTCACAGCTATCTCATTGTTAACGGTTTTCTTATGTAATTTTAATTAAGAGATCTCGCGTTGGCTTGAAGGAGTTTTATTTCTTTCGAAGAATACTTTCTTAGAAAGTTGAAATTAACTTTTACAGTAATATACAAAGAATTCTTCAGTCTTATTGTTTCTCATACAATCTAGAAATGGAATTTCTTATTCGTTTGAAAATATTAATTTAAAAGATAAGAAAAATAGTGATTTTGTATCAATATGCGTGTGGTTAACTATTAATTCAGCCTACCGCTGAAGGTTCTGGAAGGTCTCATGAAATTGAGTGATATTGATTATAAACCGAATTCCGATCTTATTTGCGAACTCAATCCTACGAAAAGTGTACAATGTCGTTAGCCAAAATTCGCCAAATACTTATCTGTAAAATATATATACTTCTTAAATCCCCATTTTGAATGGCTTGTCTTTCCTAATTAATGAAATTTCTGCATCCAATTAATTCAACAATGGCGTGTCTTTGACTCCCCGCGGCCATGACGCCGGTGGGTCTATTCCCACAATTAGTCGCCGTGTCATATTATATTTATCGTTCCCACCTCGCACGGGAACGATTATGTCGACCGCTGACTGTCAAGAGCAATGCCCTTCGGTTATTGTTCTTTTGTTAAGTAATATTGCTCATTTCAATAATATATCGCCTACTTTTAAGAAAAGTGTAACCGTAGGAATGCATGCTATAGGAAATTCTAGCTAATTGAGATCTAATCTAATAGACCAAGAGCCCACGACAGCCAGACCTTCGTTATTTTATAAAGGCTGAAAGTTTTTCTGTGTATGACCCCTATATAGGTAAGAACGACCAGCGACTATAGAGTTTGGGTTGTGGTTACTTTGGCAGATAACAGGTAGTAAAGGTGTATAAACTAGTACCTAATTTTCGTTAAAGTATAAAGCTCAATTTTTTCATATTTTCTTCGGGATAAAACTTTGTTACTGTCAAGTTTTAGGTAACATAACTACATATGACATTTGAAGATTTATCCTCCAACTCTTAACCGTTAAGGAGTTGTATCTTACATCATCAGCTCATCATCATGGAATGATGACTACCAGACGCAAATACTGGAGTAACTTCAGAAACTATACGAAAAACACAGTACGTGCCTGAAAAAAAATTAGGGTTTCCCTCGATTTCCCTGGGATCCCATCATCAGATCCAGTAATGGTGGCAATGGGACCACATCGGGAGCATACCCTTTCGAATTCAAAAAAAAAACCAAAATCGGTCTACAATTGACGGAGTAATCGGTGAACATGCATAACATAAAAAATATAAAAAGTACATACAGTGGAACATAGAACCTCCTCCTTTTTGGAAGTCGGTTAAAAATGTAGCTTTTATACTTTAACGAAAGTATAACTGTAATTTATTAAAGTTTAGGGGTGTCTGGGGGTCGGGGGTAGCAACTGTCATAAGTGTCCGGCAATGGATGACGAGATTTCTAAAGTTATCCCGAAGAAAATATACAAAAATTGAGCTTTATACTTTAACGAAAATTAGGTACTATTTTATACACCTTTACTACCTGTTATCTGCCAAAGTAACCACAACCCAAACTCTATAGTCGCTGGTCGTTCTTACCTATATAGGGGTCATGCACAGAAAAACTTTCAGCTTTTATAAAATAACGAAGATCTGGCCGTCGTGGGCTCTTGCTCTATAAGTTAGAAGGGTGAGTTCTCTATCCGATATCTTAACTTTATCAGTGTCGAACCGATTTGAAACGTTTAAAGTAGTGATAAGTAATGTGAAATAAGTAAGATACGAAATAGGTCTACGAAACGAGGTCTACAATAGTTCAGAATTGAAAAATAATGAATACGTAGAGAAATATGAAGATAGTATTTAATTTAAAAAAAACTTTTATATTTCCTCGGGTATTTAAATACGTAACGAAATGTAAAATTGTGTATCAGATGAATACATCTAACTACTGACATTTACTTGAAAAAACTTTGTAATTGTTATTTGTATAAAAATTATGAAACAGAATTTTTTCAGCATTGTCACGCATATTTAAAAAATAGCCTTCAACTTCAAGCACCCTGAAGTTTTAAATCGCGTTTCCATTACCTAGCTTAAAAGTATCAAGTCTTGAACATAAAATGCCAGGGTGTGTAAAAAAGTCAACATTTTTTAAAATGTAATTCCACATGTGACCTTTGCAAATGAAATGCTATTTCTGAAACACCGGAAATATCTGCATAGTTTATGGTTTCCTTTACCACCATACGTAACATATTTTTCTGTTTACCCATGGCATAATAAAACACCTGTAAGTAAATTCGTTTATTTTAGGGTTGTATGAATTTTACATGGGGCGGTCAACGTGACTCCGTTAGTTCGTACACTATAAGTGTGGGTCGGAGTAGTGGCGCGCGGACAGTGCGCGGCCGGCCGTGTACCACAACACTGGCTGGCACCGGTGTTTCAAATTCAAATTTAACCAATCACATAAATGGATTACACACAATAGTGCTGTTAACCTGACCTTGACGTACAAATTTGTATCATTTTTATTAGTTTTTCGTATCGCATCGATATGCCAGTGTTGTACGAGCGATGCGCTCAGCAGAATCTTCAGGCGAGACGGGCTACCGTAGGCCGTAAGTTCAACCCCCTTGCTTCTCTGTGGTGGATTTCGTGCTATACTGATTCTTAATACATCGTGTTAAGGTTTTTATTTATGTGAAGTGTGTTGTTGTCGCCTTAATTCATGTGTGACTGTTGCATACTGATGTTATCGAAAGAAAAAGTTTTTCCCTTTTTGGAAAGTCGAGAAGTTATAATGCTAATTGTGGAAGTGGTTGACATTACCAAGTTTGGTGCCTGAACGACCTTCAATAGGATAAAAGTTGGGGCTATAAATACACTATGTCTTTGTCATATCGATCGATTCGTGTTTTTACCCCAATTGTGTACGATGTATCTTTATGAATTATTAAATGTTGATGTACCTTTGTTAGAAATTCCTCTTAGCAATCAAATATTTAGTGCCTTGCGGCTCCTTTTGGATAGAAATATTAACGAGATTTAGAGGTTCTTCAAATAAATGTCTGTAGTTATTAGATTATCTCTGCTGAAGAGAACACTTATTAAACTCATTAAAACTTACAGTTTTGAGGTCACTAAAACTTTAACTTTTCAAAGTGCGTCAATTTCGGCAGTTAAAGCTAATGTAATATCAAGCACTTACTGGAGATATGTGAATTCCTTGATATCGGCGTTCTGAGGGGCCCCTCTGGTGCGCCCTCTGCTTCTTCACACATTCACCACTCCTAGTGGTAGTACAGGTTCCAAAGTATTCTAAAAGAGTTAACAGCTTTGAGTACTTTCTTTTCCTTCTAAGTAATACTCAAATTAATGAACCAAATTAAAATACATGCTACAGGTTTGCGGAAATATTTTATCGTTATTGTGTACTTAAGTATATTACACGACCACGTTAATAAATTCTTGAGCAACGGAAAGTATATTAATGATAATAAGTACACATAGTTGATAGTACCTGGATGACCGAGCTTTGCTCAGTATTTTTCTTTTGGTACATTTTCTAAAAATGAATCCTAGCTAGATCGATTTATTCCCCCCAAACTCCTTGCATACCTAATTTCATGATAATCGTTGGCGTCGTTGCTGAGATTCAATATATATTTATTATGTATAAAAATCAATTGCTGATCGTTTGTCTCGCTACAACTCGAGAACGCCTGGGCCGATTTAGCTGATTTTGGTTTTGAAATGTTCGTCGTAGTCCAGGGAAGGTTTAAACTGTGAAAAATAAAAAATAACTTGAAAATCCAAATATCTCATGTTTGTGAAGAAGCGGGCACAGCTAGTACATATTATGTAATTGCTCGTTTAAAAGTGTCAAAATTATGCAGTGAAGTGTGGCCTAACACTCGAAGCAATCTTTTACAGAAAACCTGCGAGTAACGATTTTTTTAATAAGATGTAACATCTCTTTTTCAATTACTTGGTAGGTAGTAGAGCCACGCTGATTTCAGCACGGTTGGGCCGGCTCGACCGGGGCGGTACTACCCTCGCACAGAAAATCAACGTAAAATGACTGCGTTCGTGCTGTCGTGTTTCGTTGGTGAATGCGAGACCGGAGGCCCAAATAATCTAGTCAACAAGTTCCATACTTGTTGACTAAACTAAAAGATGCAGAAGCATCACTAGGCCGCCATGGTGTGGGTCGCCATGCTGCATTGTCTGCATTCGCAGTGAGTATGGTGACCACCACTCTTGGATTCTGCTTATGCTTTCCATCAGGCAAAGTAGTCATTTTGGCGAGCCATAAATAAAAAATAAAAAAACTACTAATTTCTGCCAAACAAAATAATTCATTCATTGGTTCAATCTAAACTTTGTCAAATCCAATATCATTGTTCTTAAAGTTCGTTGATCAACCCAATTGTTTCGTCCCACGTGCAATGATATCAAAATCACAAAAACATTAGTCTTTCTGTTTATGATGATATTAATGCGGGGATAACGCACTGTGATTCACTGTTTCATATGCGTGGGCGCTGGGTAACGAACCGCGAGATAGAGATGTCGCGACCCCTTGTTGAGATCATCTTATAAAACCGTTACATTTAAATTGACGGTTATACTTTTGACACATAAAACCGTTAAAATTTCGATTTAAAAATAGAACGACCAATTTGTTTTTAATTTTTTAGGTTTCGCGTACCCGTTATGTAAAAATATGATCGCATTAATTTCTGGAGTAATCCATACTGTCCACACTAAAGGCGCGTCTCCACCAAAATTGTTGAGAACTTCAGTGTTTCCAACTGTTTGCAATAGGCACTTCAAAAAATCGCCAATTTTTGTTTCCATTGTGTCTTCACCAAGTCGCCAACAATTTGAAAAAAATTCGAACTAAGCGTCACCATAGAGCCAATAAATATTTGCAACAAGCGTTATTCAACATTTGTTGACAATTTTTGTTGCAAACACAAGGAAATTTTGTCACCAACACACAACACAAAAATTGACAAATTTTGTTCGGTAGAGACGGCTTAATATTATAAACTAGCTGACCCACGCAACCTCGTTTACGTCTTCTATTACCCGTAGCGTAATAATTTTCCCCCGTTTTTGTAACATTCTTTATTGGTGCTCCGCTCCTATTGGTCTTAGCGTGATGATATATAGCCTTCCTCGATAAATGTACTATCCAACACTGAAATAATTTTTCAAATCGAACCAGCGGTTCCTGTGAAATGAAATGAAATGAAATGAAATCATTTATTCTGCAATTAGGTTACATGAACACTTTTGCAAGTTAAACTTTTTTTGAGCAGATGAGTTCGTGTGTGTGATTAGCGCGTTCAAACAAACAAACTCTTCAGCTTTATAATATTATTATTATTAATTAGTATAGATTCCAAAGTAACTGTCTGTCTATTACGCTTTCACGACTAAACCGCTGCACTGATTTCAATGAAATTTGGCTTGGAGATACTTTGATTCTTGAGAAAGGACATAGTCTACTCTTTACCTTCTACCTTCTATCTACTCTTTACACGTAGACGAAGCCGCGGACAAAAGCTAGTAATTTATAAATACATCGTAAATCGCGAAAGCTTAAAGTTAGAAACCCCGTAACCATTCTTAATTTTGAATAGATTATTTTTTAAATTTAAAGAACATTACGTTCTCAACATTGCGGTTACCCACTAAGAGTACACACGATAACTCTACATGAATTGTACTTAGTGTGCGAAAGTTACACATTACTATAAGATTTAAAGAGAGATTCTAATAATGGCTTTTTAACGGACTCCTTTGTATAACAATGAAGAAAAAAGACTTGGTAAAAAGCTGAACATGTAACTGTGAAGTGTTATCGTCCGCAACAACATTTACAATATCCAATGAGGTTTTTGTAAAACCGTTACTCGTTGACAGATCTTGTAATAAGTTTTATAACAAGTGCTTTGTCAGTAAATCTATTTGTCACTTTATTTTTCTAGTTATTTTAACTTAGTCTAATTTTCATGGAAGAAAAAAATCTTTCCCGTTTTGCAACATTTTTCATTGATGCTCGTATCCTTTTTAACCGGGGGTCCGGTTATATTGGTCATCGCGGTAAAAAGTAGCCTATGTATCTTCACGAATCAAATTATGCCCATACCAAATTTTATTGAAATCGGTGCAGCGGTTATACCGTGAAAACGAAACAGACAGACAAAGTTGAGACTGTACGGTTGGCCTAGTGGTTTAAGCGGTCGCCACACCGCTTTCTACTGCGCCAAGTGTTATGGGTTCAAATCCCACTTGGAACCTCACTTCGATCCACAAATTGTTCTTCTGAGTCTGGGTGTTCTTTGTTTTCGTTTCATGTATGTTTGTAAAGTCCCCCGCGACACAATATGTATATTCCTATTGCGGGAGAGTTGTCTTTTTAACAAATATAATTAAAAAAAAAACAAATTTATAAATTAGTTTGCTAGATAAATGGACTATCCATGACTATATATATATCTTTATATTCGAAACAGTTCCTGACATAAGCGCGTTCAACCAAACAAACAGCTTTATAATATGTATTAGGAAAGAACATACCCTGAATTAAATTCTAGCATCTAGATGACCTGAATCTTATGTACAACATTTGTTTTACAGCTCTGAGATCGTAGTTCCGTCGTGAGGTTCGAGAGATATTCGTTGCATTGAAAGTGAACCAAGTACTGTCTGTAATTGAGTACTGGCTCCCAAGGTCGTGGGATCTGATCTCACTTCAAATTAAATTTCGCATGCTCGTTGACTAAATTCGTTTCGGTTCGTCGTGTCGGTCGTTCATTAGATGATGATTAATTGGTGATGATAATTAAATGTTCACCTTTGCAAAGTGTAATTCAAAGCTCCGAAGGCAAAGAAAACTGTTGGTTCGATGTTTGATTGTTGCTGGTAACGTGATTGATAGCTTATCTACACTTGTGGCTCACCAACACTTCTTTGGGAATCCAATGGTCCATAAACGAACCTCTATGTTCAAAAGGAATTACGTACTTATGTTCATGAACATAAGATATAATTTATGGGGAATTTAGTTTTACTACTGCCGAAATTGGACCATAATTCTTACGTTCGCATAATTTTCATGAAAAGGGTACAAAGATTTTGCTTCACGTAATGAAATATAGATATACGGATGAATCTCTTAGTTGCATTTAGAATATCTACAATTTTATTGATCTCCAATGTAGTAGATAATTCATTCTTCTTTTATATAATCTCTTTTGCATGACGTGGCAAGCGTGATATTTAACAGTTATTTGCAGTTTACAAAAAGAAAGTCTTTTGTTTATTAGAAATTCTCACGAATACAACACGTTAAATGCATAGATATCCGAGTCCAATTTGGTTTCTACTAAGGATTGCAATCCGGCGTCATTTTCAATCCGACCGGATCCGGACCGAATTTCATAAATCCAGCCGGATCTGGCCGGATCCGATCGGATTGATTTAACAAAGATAAATTAATTTCCTTGTGCGTTTCAACATGGACCGTTAATGAAGTGTAAAAAAAATGATAGCTATATACGAAGTCGACTATATTATGATAACTTTTAGAGAAAACTGTTAAATACTTATCGTCGTTCATCTTTGAAACAAATAAGTTCATCTTTCAAACTTACCGTGGGAGAGTCTTGCTTCGGCATACATGGGCCGACAGCTGGCTCGACCGGAGTGAATCCACGACCTCACGAAAAACCGGTGTGAAACAGCGCTTGCTCTGTGTTTCAACGAGTGAGTGAGGATACTGGAGGCCCATCCTCCAAAGGCCGGCAACGCATTTGTGACGCCTCTGGTGTTGCGGGTGTTCATGGGCGGCGTTAATCGCTTGCCATCAGGCGATACGTCTGCTCGTTTGCCCCCTATTACATAATAATAAAAAGACCATAGACTAAATTTAAATAGTTAAAATTTCCAAAAATAATTACGTCTTTATCTTTATTGCCTACAATCGTAGCTGGAGATACAGTCTACTTTTTACAGATTAATCAGAGAACGATACTATTAATCAACATTATGAAACTAATTAAACATAACGTAATGATTAACCTTAAGTGAGATCAAAAATTCATCATTATGTCGTTATCATTAGAGGCTGTTGAGAAAGTCCTAATCAGCTATATTTGCATATTTGTCGGTCGTGCAGGTAATTGTAATGTTTAAACTTACCGACCTAATTAGTAGTAAATTCTTCAAGTGTCAAATAGTATGAAACATGGAGAGCAGTCGTTTAGATGGCTTTTGAACTCAAGTTTTAACATGGAAAATCCGAAAATATATACTCTTTACATGTCTACTTAAATATATGTCAGGTTTGTGTTCGAACTCTTTAGCTTGTAAACAAATATAATTACTATTGGTTTGAAACAACAATCTTAAGAAACAGTTTGTGTTAATTGTGTCATATCCCAATCGACTATACTCTGTCCATTCGTTTTATCTTTTTGACAGTTCAAGAAATTTCGAAATTAGTGACGCCCTCACACATTACCGATTCGATTTGAAATGAAAAGCGATTTTATTTATGAAGAACTTTCAATCGATTTAATTAAATATTTTAAGTTTAAATATTAATTATTCCTTGATTAGTTTTTTATATTATGTAAGAAATAAACAAAAATATAAATAATAAATCAGTAAATTAGATGAATGAACAGAGTTATTGTTCTTTTTAAATCTAAATTCCATGATTTCGACTTAATTCTTTGCAAATAATCAATCTCGGAGTCATAGATACTATTTTTATTTCCTTTTTTAATTAAATTTGCAGAAAAAATACCTACATGAAGACAAATTATTTTTATCATATGATCGATTTATCGTATTTCAAGTACTGTTTTATAGTATGTGGTTGTTTGTTATGCACAGGCCACTTCACTAAAGTACCGTCACCGTCAATAAAGTACGACATTACTGTAGTACATTATTCCGAAAAAAATAACGGTAATTTATAGGCGTGAGCTGTCAAAAAGAAAATAAACAAATGGACAAAGTATAAAAGAGCTTGCAAATGTAACCTGCAGGCACGGGACGCACGACTCGCACAGGTAGTGTAAACAGCATACGCCTAAAGTACCTACATTCGAGACAGCGTGATTATTTTGCCAAATACAAATTTACCGGATCCGGTCGGTGTAACAGTACCGGATCCGGTAGACGTATATTTAAGCCGGATCCGCCGGATTACCGGATCCGGTTTTCCAGATTGCAATCCCTAGTTTCTACTTCATGTTTCATTGTAAAATTCATTCCATAACTATTAAAATTTAATATTTTACTGTAGATTCATAATATAATATTGATTAATAGTAAACTAATTCAACACCTAACGACCTACTGCAAAGTACACAAAAAATCAATCGCAATCGGTCTAGCTAGCGGTATAGTTGTTTTGTTAGGTGGAGAATTTAATCAAAACTTCCATACAATTCATACTTACTAAAGTAACTCTGTCCGTCTGTTTGTCTTTTACGTTTTCACGTCGAAACTGTAAGATTTCAATGAAAACTGTCATGGAGATACTTTGATTCTTGAGGATGGACATAGGCTACGCTTTGTCGCGATTACTGACATATACTCGGGCGAAGCCGCGGGTAAAAGCTAGTATCTCTAAAAGATGTGATCTTTTTAAATACATTTACAACTACCAAAATGGATAATTAAGCCCTTGTTTGTATGTTTACGACTTCCAATATCGTTGGTTTCGCGTCTAGCTATCAGGTTTGCTATCAACACGCCTCAGCGATTACACAACTCGATAACAATTGCAACGTGGAATATCCTGATTGTAACAAAGGATATGCTGACTCAGGCCCGAACCATACTTGCACTATGCAGGTAGCTTTCGCAATCCATTCCAGGATCTAACTATATGTAGTATATCTCTGAATGGTAATATTATCTGAACTAGTTATTCGCCCAGTGGTCGAAAATCGACCATAAATAATTCTTTTCATTTTTTAGTTGTCTGCACTCCTTTTCCACATAAATTTTTGCTGTGCCAAATAACATAATCCTCGGTTCGCATATTTTTTTAAAAAGAAGTACAATGTTTTTTCTTCACGTAATAAAAATCTATACTTATATTATAAACGCAAAAGTTTGTAAGTATCAGGGCCGGATCTACCATATGGCTTTTTGGGCTTAAGCCCAGGGCCCCGGGGATTACAGGGGCCCCCAGCTAAGTCAAATTAAAGTATGCTATATTAAATATGCTATAACTAAATTAAAATGCGTGTCGATTATTTACGGACGACAGTATGTTTTCATAATTTTCTAGAGTTGTAGATACTGCTTCAACAATTTTACATGTTACAATTTCATATTTTAATTACATATTATATAATATAACATAGTTTTAATTCCTCTTACGTGATTAACTTTAATACTTAAAATATTTCTAAATACCATGTGATAATAACTTTGTTCCGCTAATTATACCCACATCAAGTATTTTCTCGTTCGATAGTAAGTATATTTGGCTCATATATCTTGCTACCAGTCCATAAGGTCGTGAGTCTATGGCTGAGTCTATAATTCGGGGGAATTCCCGCCACTTATCACCTAGCGTAATTTTTTTCTTTTTTGCGGTTCTGTTCTCAGTCCCAGAGCTATCTTATAATGATCAGTTAAGTATCGTACTTCGATACTGTTTTCGAGAAAAGTGTACGAAAGATGTATATCGTTAATTAAAGTTGGTAGTCATACTAGCTTACATTTATTTAATGTTTAACAAGACTTTTTTTTAAATAAATGGATTACCACTGGATACCTGTAGGGGACAGTCAGACGGTCGTGCGGTCCATGGCCCTTTATGGGACCCCAGTATGGGTGGAGGACCTGAGGGCCAGCACTATCGCGCTATTGCGACGACAGAAACGAGCGCTGGCCACCAGGATCATAAAGGGATACCGCACGATCTCTTTTGAGGCGGCAAGTCTCCTGGCCGGAACTCCACCATTGGACCTGGAGGCAAGAGCCCTTGCGGCTCTTTATTAGTGGCTCAAGGAGGCGCGGAAGTTGGGAAGTTGTCCTGAGATTCGGAAAATCGAAGATCAGAAATCCCAACTCCGCCAAGTCATCGTGGAGGAATGGAAGAATTTCCTCCTCTACATCCTCAAACCCAAACCTAGAATTTTATACAGGCGTTGCTTTAGACAAATGGATATTGATAAATTAAGCGACGATGCATCTAATATTAACTAGACATCTCTGATCGATGCCACCTCTGTCGACGACAAGGTACACGTATTCAATGAAAAAGTAATTAAACTGTACGATACCCATGCACCGGTTAAAAAGGTTAAGCTCAAACGACCACCGGCACCCTGGATAACGAATGGTATACGGTTGGCGATGAGACGCCGAAATAAGGCTTTTTTGACTTACAAGAGGGACCGTATCGATGTCAACCGGCAACTGTATAAGTCTGCGAGAAATCGGTGTAACCAAATGATACGGAACGCTAAACGCCGCCATATTTTAGATAATATTTCTTCCTCTTCTCCTGCTGACATCTGGAAGTTCCTTGGAACTCTTGAAATCGGCAGATCGCGACATGTAGACTTTCCACAATCCATAAGTCTCGATTCCTTAAACCAACATTTTACTACTTCCTTCACGTTAGACAGTCTATCTGAACATATTGCCAGAAATTACATCAATAGTCTACCACGCCCTAACTTAAACCCATTTAATTTCAGTTCGGTTGCAGAAGGAGAGATTAAGAATGTCATAGAATCCTGTCTATCAAATCCCAAGCAATTGGCTGTGATGGCATCGGTCGTAGAATGATCACAACATTGCTAGTCCACCTTCTTCCTGCTATCTCCCACATTGTTAATTTCTCCCTTATGTCCGGCACATTTCCTTCTCTGTGGCGGAGAGCGTATGTGCGTCCGTTACCTAAAATATCAAATCCGTCTCTTCCTACTCACTTTCGTCCAAACTCCATCCTTCCCTTCCTCTCCAAAGTGCTAGAAGCCTGTGTCCATAAACAGTTCTCACATTTTATTTACAGTAATAACTTACTCAGCCCTCTTTAGTCAGGTTTTCGACCAGGCCATAGCACAGTTTCCGCCCTTCTTAAAGTGACTGGCGATATTAAGTCGGGGATGGAGAATACTAAGGTTACTACCGTAGTATTGGTTGATTTTTCCAATGCCTTTAATATCGTCAGTCATGAACTTCTCCTTGCCGTCCTATCCCACTTCTCGGTCTCTCAGGAAGCACTGAATTGGGTTTCTTCCTATCTTCGGGATCGTCAGCAATCAGTCAGTATGGAAGAGTCTTCCTCTAACTGGTGTGGTCTTGTTGCTGGAGTCCCTCAAGGCGGTATTCTCTCACCCCTCCTGTTTTCCATCTTCATTAACCTTATTACCTTAAGACTTCAGTGTTCCTATCACTTATACGCTGATGACTTGCAGCAATACTACCAAACAGAGCTGTGCAGTGTATCGTCTGCTGTTTCGGCTGTAAATAATGACCTGGCAACTATTAAACACTGGTCCGACATGTTCGGTGTATCGGTAAATTCGAAGAAATGTCAGGCTATTATCATTGGGAGTAGCCGTAGTATGAGCCTGCTAGACCTAACTTCAGTTCCACCACTTACCTAAGATGGCATGGTTATTCCATATGCTGAAAGTGTGAAGGTCTTAGGATTATACATTGACACGACCCTCAGCTGGCGAAAACAAGTCGCATCCGTGTGCCAGAAAGTCACAGGGACGGACGTTGCGGGCCCTTTACAGACTTAAAAACTTCCTTCCATTGAAAACTAAGGCAATGCTTTTTCAGACCCTAATATTTCCAATAATCGATTATGGTGACATGTGCTACTTTGACCTGAATGCAGATCTGCTCAATAAGCTTGACCGTCTTCTCAACAATTGCATTCGATTCGTTTTCAATTTACGTAAATATGATCACGTTTCTCAGCATCGCTCCCATTTGAATTGGTTTCCAATTCGCATACGCAGACAGATACGAGCATTAAGTACCCTATACTCTTTACTCTTCTCTCCAACTTCACCTTTCTATTTAATTACTCAACTTCAGTATTTAGGTACAAACCACTCTAAAAACCTTAGGTCTTCAAACAATCTACTCCTTCACTGTCCCACTCACCGCTCTGACTTTGTACATTCTACTTTTCTGGTTCAGTCTGTCCTGCTGTGGAACGCGCTCCCTCTCGGGATCAGGATGGCAAAATCTCGGCAGAGTTTTAAATATCAGCTGCGGAAACATTTTATAGACACGCTTTCGGATCCACCACAATCTTAGCCTCTCCCCTTCAAAATTTTATAGTATGTAGTTATGTTTATCTTAATATATATATTTCTTGTGTGCGTGTGTATGTGACTGAACTCCTCCTAAACGACTGGACCAATTTTGATGAAATTTTTTGTGTGTGTTCAAGGGGATCTGGGAATGGTTTAGATTCACAAAAAAGACTGGACCGATTTTGATGAAATTTTTTGTGTGTGTTCAAGGGGATCTGGGAATGGTTTAGATTCACAAAAACGTAAACGATGTTACGTGGGTCATAAATATGGCGGTACGAAGTTCGCCGGATCAGCTAGTGTATATATAAATATATATGTATTTGTGTTATATAGCAGTAGTTTATAGTATATAGTAGTAGTATCAATATTTTATATTATATTCTGTACATATAAGCAATATTTAATAAATACATTCTTTGTAGCATATCATTTAGAATTTTCGTGCATCTACCATATTTAGCTCTGGATCACCCTAAGGTTGACTGGCAGAAAATGCCTACGGCATTAAGTCCGCCTTTGCAACATCTGGGCATAAAGCTTAAATAAATAAATAAGAACGACTTGGGCAACTGAGCGCTGGGCACGCTGTTATTGCGGTGGTAAGACCCGTTATGGAGGATTGGCTTGAGAGGCATCACGGGAACCTCTCATACCGGCTGACGCAGGTGATCACTGGAAAAGAATGCTTCGGCGACTACCTGTGTCTGATCCGTAAGGAGCCAACGCCTAAGTGCCACCACTGCGATGGCCACACCGTGGACACGGCACTCCACACGCTGGCAGAATGTCCAGCGTGGGGGGAGCCAAGGCGCGATCTCGTGGCGGCCATTGGAGTGGGCGTTCTCTCACTCAGTAACATGATTGCGGCCATGTTTCGAAGCGAGAGTGCGTGGAAAACCGCAGTCTCTTTCTGCGATTCTCATTATGCTCGTGCAGGAGACGGCGGAGCGGGACCGGGACAGGTTTAGAACTCTCCTGGTCCGCCAGGCCCGGGAATGGGCTCAGGACCGCAAACGACTCAGGCGCCGGTGGTCGCAGAACGATCTCCGTCCTCCATAAGCGCAAGCCTGGGACTGGCAGATGAGGCCACCTGTCACCCTAGCAGAAGCAGGCTGGGGTGGAGGCGCAGATGCTTTTTTGTACCAAGAGAACATCGGGGTTCGAGCTCAGGAGAGGGCCATCTACAAAACCTAGGTGGCCCGTGGTACGTCGAGGTTCCAGGGATTTCCTTTCGAGGGTGCACCTGATTCTCAGGCTTCTGGTACCTGAGGCGGAGTGCGGTTTTAGTCGGTTCGAGTCCGACATGCCACCAGTCGGTGGTATCAGGGGGGATTTCCGCACAAAAAAAGGAGACAGTCAAACAACAACTCTGCTGATATGGCGGGTCGGTACAATGGTGTAGAAGCAATACTAGAACAAAAAAATTAATCTGCGGATTACGTGCCATGTGCTGCGCATTCTCTTAACCAAGTTGGTGAAGAACCTGTGAAGGTTGGAACCAAAATCGTAAATTTTTTTGAGAAGTGCTAAAATATATGTTTTCTTTTCTGCTTCAACCCATATAGATAGGAATTGTTAAATTGTGAAACAAAACTGATATTTATGTCAGACTAGATGGTATCGCCACTACGATGCTGTTAAATCTTTAAAAAATAACTATGATGATATTAGAAAATTTTGATAAGTTTCAGGGAAGTTGAAGAGGAAAAAAGCAGATTTTCTAAAAAGAAGCAAGAAATTTATTTATAATAATATAACTAGCAATTTTGTATATTTATAATTGGGAAGAAATTATTGAAAGATTTAATTCAATTACCAAAAAATACAGAGTCCAGACTTATTTCATCTTGCGTAGACATTTTTGCGATTATTTATGAAAAGAAGCTTGTTGACGTATTTCTAAATTGCTATACAATCTTAAAAATATATTTCACCATACTAATCACAAGTTGTGAAGCCGAGAGATGGCATATATAGGCTTTTATCCGTTTTGTCCATAAATGTTGATTTAACTAAGAATTTAGTATGTGAGAAGCAAATCAAATTAAATTTTCCAAAGGAAAGTGCAGAAACTTTGCCTTATCATTTGTCAATTTAATTACGATTGTACTTATTAAACACTAAGCCCTAAGGCATAATATATTAAAATACAAATTAAATATTTTATGGTTAAATTTTTATCCTACATATTTGAGTAATTGTTTGATTGATAATCATCAACCGCCAGACTGGCAATCGCCAGACCTAGTGGTTTAAGCGATCGCCACGCCGCTTTTCACTGCGCCAAGTGTTGTGGGTTTAAATCCCACATGGGACCACACTTTGTGTGATTCACAATTTGTTGTTATAAGTCTGAGTGTTCTTTGTGTTCGTTACATGTATCACATGTATGTTTATAGAGTCCCCCCCGACACAGTATGAATAATCCCAATGCGAGAGTTGTCTTTAAAAAAAAGAATTTGGTGGGCCCCTAAGTAGTATTAGCCCAGGGCCCCCTAAACTCACGGTCCGGCCCTGGTAAGTATGGATGGATGTTTGTTACTCTTTCACGCAAAAACTACTCAACGGATTTGAATGAAACATTACAGTAATATAGCTTATACATCAAAATTACAACCACTAGTATAGATATATTTTGAGATTATGCATCACCGCTATCAGAAAACTTAACAATAACCTTTTTTGTAGGTGATAGATTCTATTATAATTTTAAATACCTATCACTGTTGTCCGATGATGGTTTTTATCTCTAACTTTTTGCTGTAAGGTTCTACTTTATGAGTTCAGAATTACTTTTCTTTGGATTTTACATGAGTTACCATTTCTCAACAGTTGGTATTGTATTTCATGATAAAACCGATTCGAACTTAAGTGATAGGGTGAAGCTATTGGGACTTTCGATATATGTATGGCTAATCTCTGTAACTAGTGAACATAAGCATCGTTGTTCATTTAACCAATCACCGTCCACAACTGAACGAAGGCCTCCCTCAAAAAGCTCCAACTATCCTGGTCTTGGGCAGTCCGCAGTTGGATATGTGCATATTCCAATTGATTCAGATATTTTCTCGAACGACTCTCCTGTAGATAGCAAGGATACGGGGCTCTTAACACTAGGAAAAGGAACTTGCTAAACAAGAGAAAATATAACAGCTCATTGAGGGTCATTAAAAGTGCTAAATATCTGCTTAGTAATGTTATTTACTTAACGAAACATAAAGTGCCTTTCTATTCATACAAAAACGACCATTACAAAGTGTTTACAGCTATTTTACAGCCAAGTAATTCCATAAACGCTATTCGTGTGTCTGCTAATAAACGAATAACGGTGTGTCGCATGGCCTATAGTGGAGCCTAGAACTTACGTGTACCGTACCTATATTTATTTAGACAAGGAGAAATTTTTGTTTTGACTTAAGCAAATAGTATTTTTACATAGATTACATAATGTATTTTATAAAGAGTACTAAATTAGAACTGCATGAGCCTGAAATAGTGGTTATTAACTCGGGCCTCTGATGTACAGATTTCTTATATTTATGCTTTCTCTCGTCGGATTCTAGTCTTAATATATATAAATCTCGTGTCACAATGTTTGTCCTCAATGGACTCCTAAACCACTTAACCGATTATAATAAAATTTGCACACCATGTGCAGTTCGATCCAACTTGAGAGATAGGATAGTTTAAATCTCAAATTATATCACAATTTTTGTTATTTCACTTTATACGTAGCGAAGCACGTACTGGGCCGCTAGTAATATTATATAGTCAGTTATCATAATAAATACCTAGTCTAATCCGTTTCATGTAATATTCAAATATTCGTCCCATAATATGATTTCACTCATAACTTTATTTATGACTCTTGAATAGTTCATTTGCGAGATAAGGGGAAACCTAATTGGCTTTATAGAATTTCTTGTCGGTGGTACGTTACTCGCAAGCGACTTGTTAATTTCGTGCCTTTATTGATATTTTGCCACGCAATTTGTAGGACAATGTGGCTGTTAAATTATATAAATATAAACTGAGCAACTGTTAAAAAATCAGCTAGTTAGTATCATTTTTGATGATACTAATTAGCTGAGTTGTGTTGTGGGTTCAAATCCTACATGAGACAACACTTTGTGTGATCCACGAATTGTTGTTCTGAGTCTGGGTGTTCATTGTGTTCGTTTCATGTATGTCTGTAAAGTCCCCGCGACACAGGATGTATTTAAAAAAAAAAAAGAAAGAATGGCCTCGTTATCGATACATGTTGGAAGGAACGAAGGATTCGTTCAATTGATCAATGAATACTCAGTCGTAGTCAAGAGAACGGTTGCTATGCGCCAATCCATTTTAAAAAAGAATGAGTATTCTGGCAAAGGTACAATGCTCCACAGGTATGGACAGTTAACGTCATAGTTGGTAGGCGACGGTATTGTTATAGTAACAGCTGTAATGTTACGAAATAACTCAGACCTTGGCGAATGTATAGATGGTGTTGTGAGAGTTGTTTTCCCCTAACGAGTGAAATATTCTAATGAAGACAGAAAAGGAGAAATTACACGATTTGTTGATTTGATGAAATGGACGTGCGAAATATTTACACTATTTGATGTAAATGGGAAATTGGGACAATACAGAGTTAGTTACATCACTAGTTTATTTTTTTTAGAGATTTGTATGAATGTTTAAGTCTAGTTCTAGTTTATGGTCATAGGTAGCCTTTTGTGCCTTGCCATTATGTATATCTGCAAATTGACAGTCACAAG
Organism: Diaphora mendica; assembly: GCA_949125395.1. Classification (NCBI taxonomy): domain Eukaryota; kingdom Metazoa; phylum Arthropoda; class Insecta; order Lepidoptera; family Erebidae; genus Diaphora; species Diaphora mendica. The sequence goes on from OX421315.1 coordinate 28,675,083, forward strand.
TTGCGTTTCCAGTCTTTAGGGCTCCCACACATAACTGCGAATTCGCAACGCATAGCAAATATCTGCAAGCTCGCACGAATGCACCGCAAGAACTACCGATCTGTTTCGCATTGTGCGACGCCGCATCGCATCGCAGTTATGTGTGGGAGCCCTTAGGGCGAGAGTGCGCTGTTTGCTTGGAGGTTTGAAGTTAGAGCCGTCCGGCTGTGAGATACAGTTTTAGAAAATCGAATAGCTAGTCGTGAAAATAAGGTTTTAGATGGAAGGAAAATAGAGTCTGCATTAAATGTACTACGAGTATGTACTTGATAATGGAAAGTTGAAATTCTACAAACTTCAGTTATTACTTAGTGTTATGTCACTTACGATGGTTTTTTTTTTGTTTTTTTTTTTAATGGAATATGGGGCAAACGAGCAGACGTATTGCCTGATTGTAAGCGATTACCGCCGCCCATGGACACTCGCAACACCAGAGGCGTCACAAGTGCGTTGCCGGCCTTTTGGGTTTACAGTAGTAATGTATGACAATCTAGTAAGATTGACCTACATAAAATGACTTTTTATCGAGGCACTAGAATAGATATTGTAATACTGATACACGAGGACCAGGTTATTTCTAGTACAAGTAATATGTTTATTAAAACGTCGAAATCTCAAAGACTGGGTTTTAATTAAACTGACTATTAGTATTGAATGTTGGTCTTAGGGCTCCCACACATAACTGCGAATTCGCAACGCATCGCAAATATCTGCGAGCTCGCACGAATGCACTGCAAGAACTTCACGTCGCATCGCATCGCAGTTATGTGTGGGAGCATGTATGATTGTTATTTTAAAATACGTTTATTAAAATTAGTATGTTGTCACAATGTTGTCCTAAGGTCAAAGAAATGTTAATTAAAACCTTTTTGCATAAATATATTTTTACATAGGCATACTAGAATATTATTCATGTAAACTTTTCTATGCTAAGTACGAAAGATTTTATATTTTTAAAGCCTCGAGTTTTTTAAACGAACTGGCAATAAATTTAATTCGCGTGTCTGGACGATGCGGAGACTAGATTGGTTGAACTAATTAATATCTAGAAAATAGTTGAATATTTCTATTAATTGCTTTTTTTATGGCACGTTAGAGCGATTTAGAAAGGATAGTTGCATAATGTACAAACGTCTAATGTTTTTGAGACAAGTTTTGTGAAGATGGTTCGTTTGTTGTCCGTCCCAAAGTTACATTTAACTCTATGTTATTTTTTTTTCATTCATTGATTGAGTCATTTGTCTACTAGTTAGTGCCCCTGCTTGCTAAGTCAAAGATCGTGGGTTCGATATCTACATGGGACAAATATTTGTGTCGGGAATATTCGCAATTGCATTACAAATATTCCTTTGGTTGCGTGGCTGACTACAAAAACGGGCGTTTGGAGTCAGTCTGTGACCAGTGCATCTTCGTCTAAACAATTCAAAGGTTTTTTAATTTATAAATCACATAACAGTCTTTAATAGTACATTGGCCTCTCCTTCGAAAGGAAGAAAACTCTACTCTGCCTGATGGAAAGCATAAGCAGAATCTAAGAGAGGTGGCCACCATACTTATTGTTCGTGCAGTCGTGCAGACAATGCAGCATGGCGACCCACACTATGGCGACCCACACTATGGCGGCCTAGTGATGCTTCTGCATCATTGCGCCTCCAGTCTCACACTCACCAACGAAACATGACAGCACGAACGCTGTAATTTTACGTTGATTTTCTGTGCGAGGGTAGTACCGCCCCGGTCGAGCCGGCCTGTGCTGAAATCAGCGTGGCTCTACTACATTTCATATGTCACAAAAATATATCTTTATCAAGTTTCGATTAAATCATCTTACTTTGGCAACTTAATATTACTTTGTATTTTCATTTTGATCTTCAGAACTTTAGATACAATTCTAGTTATCCAATCTTTATTGAAGAAACAGTCGTATTTGATATAATTGCGTTACGTTAACCCGGTTTGAAATCGATTATTTTATTCTTACAACTTTGCTTCTGACTGCTTCACTACCAAGTTCACGTGTCCTATTCCTATTGTGTTGTCAATCGATAACTAATGAAAGCTCATGACGTCATTTTGTTATACATTTTTCATTAATACGTGGGACATGCCACATTCGTGTCATGATAGCCGCCTGTAGTTTTCCAATGGTTAAGTTAGATTCATACGAGTAATCGAACTGACTGTATCGAATCGGTTCACGGCAGTATAGCATAAGTCGTCGAATTGGTTACAGTTTTTTAATACATGTATGTATGTACTTTATTTACGGCGTACGTGTTTTGTTCGTTCTCAAGTGATTGTATGCTTTTGTTTGTCGTTCACCTAAACAACAATTTGATTTAATTAATATTGTATATAAGTATGTTTCTTAGATGCTAAAAGCCGAATCTATGTATTTCTTTCAATTTTCGATAAATTATACAAACTCGATGAACTGTGCCAAACGCCAATAAACCTTATGAACTATCGATTTTCGATTAACATTCTAATGTAAATTTCGGTTAAAACTTTTTAAGCGCACTGTTTCGTTAACCATAAAGGTTGATATGTAATTTGAGGTTCGCGGCCGTGCCTTGCATGCGTCACGGTTCATTGCCTTGAGTACGGAAAGAGATCCTAATATGGCGGCGCAGGCACAGGATTGCCTTGCGCCAACGCAAACTGAACTCATTCCGAGCAATCAGTTTATTAGAAGAACACATGTCCTATAACAAAGGAATGTTATTGAAACTAGATTGAATATATTGCCAAAATGTGCTGCTCATGGTTGAGGTGGCGAAGGCGGGTCGCCGACTCGGCCGAGACCAATGCTCCAGTGGAAGCGTTTGAGCAAAGCGAATTACCTTCCGAGGAGGCAATGGATGAAGAAACACAAAAAACGTCGTCACGTAAGCCTCAGCTGTTTAATACCGCACCACATTTGTGTTGATTGCTGCTGTTTCGTTACGCTTTTTTGCACAAATCTCATTTGCACATGTTTGGAGCCTTTTTCTTTTTTGTTAAACGTCTAGATTTAGAATATTACGTCAGTATGATTCATGGACTGTGTGTTAAGTAAAGACAAAAATAGTTTAATATCTCTACATTACCGTTAATATGCTCTCCTAAATTTTGTTTGAAGACTGTTGCTCCCAGAGCCAAAGGTTAATGGTAACTTACTTCCCCATTGAGATAAACCATTTGAAACCCTGCTTATGTTGCATTGAAAACAGTTTTAATTTACAAAGTGGATATTATATTTGCTTTAACCATCGTGGTAGAAATATCTCTAAAAGTACAAAAGTCCTGATAGGTCTATAAGATGGTCTGCTAGTACATTAAATTAATTTGATGATTGTTATACGTTATAATTATCTCGACACGTCGACACGCAAAAAAAATAAAATTCGTAATAATGAACGTAAAAATTCGTAAAAAAGATACTCTTAGAGGGTGGATGGGTATCTATTCTTTGAAATATAAATCTGATAAGTAAGGACAAGAAATAGGAAAAAAAATGCTAAATACTACTATGAAAGTAAATGAAGCCTCTAACAGTCAAAATTTATTGATTCCATTTCCATTATTATTGATGTGAATAGTTTTTTAGTGTTTAAACTTTGAATATTAAGTAGATCTTATAAACACGAACTAAACATAAAAGTTGAACGTTTTGAGAGTTTGCTTAATATTTCGTCCATTCATGTCTTCGTACCAAATACACGCACTTGCGTGGGTACAAGATCCGTTATTGAAACACATATTTTAACCTTTGACCATAAATGTATAGAATGTCTGTTGAAAATATGTATGTCATTTATGTAAATTACCCAAACATACTAAATTAAACGCTATGAGAAAGATGAGAAGAAACACATACAGATGTGTGACCCTATTTGCGATAAATACTAGTCAGGTCTTAAAAGTACCGCGTTATCTAGACGCATTACGAAAAAAACGTGTTTATGTATGTTATACTTACTACTTTTTATATCGATACAAATATATATTCCAGCGCCATCACGTGTTACGCGCAACAACCAGATGCGGCTGTCGAATGCGGGCGGTGGCGGCGCGGCATACACCAATGGTCACAGTGGGGATACCACGGGGCGGCGCGGAGCAGAAAACGTACCACCTGCGCAACTACCACAGCCAGCGCCCACCAACACCAGAATTACGCAACAGGTAACAATAACTTGTCTTGCTTACTAGGATAAAACCCAAGTGGGCGATCATGGGACCTAGTGGTGTTTTTACCAGAGACTTAAATATACTATCTGAAATTATTCTTGATCGCCACTCTTGGTAAATGGAGTAGGCGACCGCTACAATTATTAGCAGCGAACAAAATATACTTGCAATATACGTAGTGTAGTGGAAAAATCTATTATATAATTTATTATCAACTTCATTAAATGACAGTAACTGCTATCGCAATGTGTCGATAGGGAAGTTGAAAAAGAATGAGTTTAGAACTGTTGGCAAGATTGACCTTAGAAGAGAGGGGACTCGCTCGGGTCGCGAAAATACTGCAACTAGTCTTAGAAAAATTCCTAGTCAGTAGAACGGCATTTAGCTTAGAACCAGCTGTGCATATTTTACAGTTACAAGTCGAAGGTCAAACAATTTTATACCAATAGTAGATTTAATACACACAAATCGTCCCGTTAATTTACAAACCTATTCCCCATCCTACCTTGTTCCTTTCGCTAACAGACGCCAGCCTCAGGCGGTCGTACCCGCTCCGGCAGTACACCCAGCACCGCTTCCGTTCCTAAAGGTCCTCAACAGCAACAGTCTCCGTACACCGCGCACATGCAACGCCGAATGATGCATATCAACAAGGAGGTTTCACTGTGTTTTCCTTTATCCATAAAAGCTCTTTCACGTTCTTAGGACAGACGTTCATTTCTGGAAAAGCTTTGTGGAAAGACGTGAGGGTGCTTCTCCAGGCCTCGCGCACTAGACATTGTATTAATATGTTCCACTCACTTATCATCAACAGCCTTTCATAATCTACTGGGCTGAGAGTTCTCCTTAGAGAGGCGAGTTTGGCCTACATATTCACGGAGTCAAGTGCGCGAGGATCTTTTATTCCTCAATTCCCGTCCACATCCTTTCATGAAATAAATACATGCCTTAAATCAAACTGTAATGTTTATTTAGTAATTAAAGATGAATTGTCAGGGCTGGCAGTCGCCTGCTCCAAATAGCTCCAAAGACAAAATAAAAAAGGCTTTGTTGATGCCCAGAGTAGTAGTAAATAGGTACAAATGTGGTGTTTGGGGTACTGTTGAAACGTGAAGTTTTGTGGTGTAGTTCACGGGCGGGGGCGTGAGCGGGTCGGCGGTGCGGCCGGGCGGCGTGTCGTCCACCGCGTCAGTGCCGCAGGCCGTGGCCTCGGGCGCCGTGCGACGCTCCAATGTCGTCAAGGAAGTCGAGAGGCTCAAGGAGAACAGAGAGAAGCGACGCCAGAGGCAGGCGGAACTTAAAGAGGAAAAGGTAACGTGCTTGAGAAATCATCAGGCCTCTCCTTAGCAAGGAGGTTTCGGTCTACTGTACTACGCTGGCCACACAGGTCGGTATAGGGTTTGGCTCAAGTTTTCCTTTCTCTTTACATAAATTTTGCCCTGCTGCTGCTAGTTTGCTAACGAGATATATGACATGTATTAGATTGGTGACTTTTTCTTGTCTCTTGTTTTAATTGGAGAGCACACAAGTCAGTCACGATGATTTGCAGTGACGAGATCATGAACAGTTAAGATGTATATAGCGTCTGTAGTCGGTATGCTATGTACCTATGGTTTATAAAGCTGACCATGAAACTATCAAATTGACTGCGAATAATAACATATTTAATTAATTTTAAGTATTAGCTATGCTAGCTATTATAATAATTGCTCAGCGTGCTCCATCCAAAGCCAGGTTCTTCTCAAAATTCACGCTAACATGTTGTTGAAAACCGGTGTGAAGCCATTGTTTTCTGTTAAGTGAATGAGATTACCGATTCTCCCTCCTTTTTCCAATTTATGGTGATGTGCACTCAAGGTGCGGCAATCCACTTATGACTTAGGTGTCTTGACTGAGATGTCTCTTATAACCAAGAAATTGTAACTCAATATAATACTGACCTGTTTCAGGAAGCACTAATGAACATGGACCCAGGGAACCCCAACTGGGAATTCTTAGCCATGATTAGAGAGTATCAGAACAGCATCGAATTCAGGCCGATGACGGGTAATGAGGCAGTTGAAGATCACCAAATCACAGTATGCGTGAGGAAAAGGCCACTCAACAAAAAGGAGATCAATAAAAAAGAGGTAATAACGAAGTCCCTCGCGACATAAGAAACATTATTAGTAGGAATTATTTAAAAATAAAATTGGTTGTCTGTAAAGTCTGTTTACGGACGATAGTTTAACGTGACAACATCATCACAAATCATTGATGTAATGATGAGAGATAGATGCGGCGCAAGCGCAAGCGCCGCATCTATATCTTATACAATGAGTGTAATGGGACAATGAGTCATTCTTTTTCGTGCATGCAGACGGCGTTCATCAATTTATGACGTTGTCACGTCAAAAAGAATCATAACATATAATTCTAACCCATTGTTCTGTCTGTCTGAGTGTATTTAGAAGTATTTAAGTATGTAACTGAATGGAGGGGAGTGGCTATAGCGTCGTTTTCCGATACAAAACACTGTCATTATTTGTGGGCTAAATCTTCATTCATACACATTTAACACTCACCATACAAAAACAATCGTCCGTCACTACGAACTCACACATAACAATTAAAACAAAACATTCAGAATTTCACGCACACATAAATACATTCTGTACCATAATAGTATAACGCGTAGGCCCATTTGGACCTATACTTTGACAGACGGGAACGTCTGCGTATAACTTATCCCTATTGAATTGCTCTATCTGCATTTTATGTTAGGGCTCCCACACATAATTGCGATGCGATGCGGCGTGAAGTTCTTGCGGTGCATTCGTGCGAGCTCGCAGATATTTGCGATGCGTTGCGAATTCGCAGTTATGTGTGGGAGCCCTTAGTTAGTAGTTTGAGATCATGAGTAGTTAATATTATAATCATATTGACATTGCAGGTCGACGTAATTAGTGTACCAACAAAAGACCAAATGATAGTCCACGAGCCGAAGAACAAGGTCGACCTAACCAAATACCTTGAGAACCAGAAGTTCCGTTTTGACTACGCCTTCGACGATACTTGCACCAACGAAGTGGTTTATAAGTTAGTACTATAACACTTACACTGTAGGAATACTTAGTATTAATATTGCCGCTATCGCCGGTAAGGGAGCTTCCAAAAATAACGTCATCACGAATTTCTTGTTTTTGACCCCGGACCCTTAAGAACTTTCATCCATTGTAACAGTCCAAACGTAATAAAGACATTAATGGTAAAACTTGTATAGTCTATTCACTTTCCTTTGAGACAAAAGGTAAACAAACCTGTTGGATTTCGAACGTCATTATAATGGCAACATTTTGATTGTCACTTTTTCTTGTTTGACGTTTTGACGTTTGAGGTTAAAAAGTACTAGAAAGACGCGCGTTGTGAAAGGTTGACGATTGTTTTGAGAACCGAAAATTAATTGATATTAAGCTAATTGTATTGTCCATCGACCCGGATAAACCGTTTTGTGTTAGGTCGTGGACTCGCGAGTTTTGTAGGCGCGTTCCACGATAGCTGAAGCGAGTGAGTTGTAATTCGAATATCCGTGATAGCTGATACGAGTTTGTTGTAATTCGAATACCTTGGAAGTTGTACAGCACTTTAGGAGTTTATGATTGTGTGACGACGCAGAGAACAACTACCCAAGAGATCTCTTGGAACGCCGAGAACACTGAAGCCACACAACTCCAGTAAGTGCTTGAAGATTTTAGTTTAGATTAAGAACACGGTGAAACGCCGTGGTTCATTCTTCTCGCCAATGAATTGGGTTAGTGATTGAATGTCCTATCTATGGGCCGTAAGACATCTCAAGTATCACAAAGTGATCGCTATCATTTAGAAAAAGGTTCTTTAATAGGTCAAATTTTATATGCATCTAGAATCAATAAAAAAAAGTGTCATTTTCTTTCTTTTTCTTGGAAAATGGCAAACTGTGCCGATGTCGTCAATTCTGCCAGTGTCAAGTACAACGGAAATATGTGTGTTACAAAATAAAATAATTGCAACTGTTCAAATTTTCCGAGTTCACAGTGGACTGACCTAAAAGTGACATTAAAAACTGTAGCTGTTCCCAAACTTTGAACGTATTATTACACTACTAAATTAAAGAGTAGTGATAAGGCAAATAATTTACGTAGAAATGTGAAATTTTGTAATTAGTTTGGTTACACCGGCCATCTTTACTCTCGATCAACTCGTTTGAGAAACATTGTACTCATAACACAAGCTCTGCTTAGCTTGGGACTAGATGGCGTTGTGTGTTAAATGTCCGTAATAATAATATAATAATATTGGTTTCTTTGTTTACCTTTTGTCTCAGAGGAAGTTGAATAGGGTATAGTTAAAAATCAACAAAAGTAAAACTAAAATTTCATTCTGACAGACATGAAATTTTCTGTTTTGAAATAAAACGTATGTGTTGACAGATACACAGCCAAGCCTCTGGTGCAGACGATCTTCGAGGGTGGCATGGCCACTTGCTTCGCGTACGGACAGACCGGCTCTGGCAAGACTCACACCATGGGGGGAGACTTCCAGGTACTGTGCTACATCATACATTATGTTGGTTAGAGAAAATAGCAAGTAAAGTTCTGTCAAGTCGAAAGTGTATTAAAAATATTAAATGTAATAAAACGTCGAGTGTTGTTGAAGTTGACATTCTGGAAACCCTTGCATTTTGGCTTAGGGGACAGTTTTGTTAAATAAGATTATTGTGTACGAATTGCATCTAGCACACCATCAGTGAACATCAGGTTATCTATATTGTTCACATTTTTCCAGTTTTTGTTTTAATTCCAGGGCAAAACTCAAGACTGCAAGAAAGGCATCTACGCGATGGCAGCACGCGACGTGTTCGCGTACCTCAAGTCGCCGAAGTACAAGCCTCTCAACCTCATCGTGTCGGCTTCCTTCTTCGAGATCTACTCCGGGAAGGTGTTCGACCTGCTGGCCGACAAGGCCAAGCTGCGAGTGCTGGAGGACGGCAAACAACAGGTGCAAATCGTGGGACTCACCGAGAAGGTGGTCGACAATGTTGACGAGGTGCTCAAGCTTATTCAACACGGAAACGCAGCTAGGACCTCTGGACAGGTAATGCAATTATTTGTTTTAATTGTAAATTTAAGTTTTGTAAAACTATTACCGGAGGAAGGGCTACGCAAAGGGCGTCAAGTGGACACCTCGTATATGGCAGTGTCGTTGTGGTTGCAGACGTCGGCGAACTCGAACAGCTCGCGCTCGCACGCCGTGTTCCAGATCATCGTGCGCTCGCCCGGCATGCACCGCGTGCACGGCAAGTTCTCGCTCATCGACCTCGCCGGCAACGAGCGCGGCGCCGACACCTCCTCCGCCAACCGCCAGACGCGTACGTACTCTACTCCTCCTTCTATGAACGACCACGTTCTTTCACTTGTTTACAACACTTATACAGGATGTTTAAAAACGGTGTGGCAAAAATTCTAAGGGTGTCCATGGGTTTGAAAAAGTTGAGATATTTGATGTTAATGTTTTTGAAAGACATACAAATCATGTGATGTCATGACAGATGTCAGTCATGAGAATAATGACATTATGGTTTTGAAGAAGTCTGACTTTAGACATTTACGTTTACAGGCATGGAGAGCGCGGAAATTAACAAATCTCTACTAGCGTTGAAAGAGTGCATCCGCGCATTGGGCATGAAGGGCAACAACCATCTGCCGTTCCGGGTTTCGAAACTGACGCAGGTGTTGCGCGACAGCTTCATCGGCGACAAGTCGCGCACGTGCATGATCGCCATGATCTCGCCCGCCATGTCGTCATGCGAGCACTCGCTCAACACGCTGCGCTACGCCGACCGAGTCAAGGAGCTCGGCACCGCCGACCCCGCGCGCCGTCCCGACGACGCGCCGCAGGACGTCGACATGGAGCCCGCGCACGACCTGGCGCACCTGCGCTCGCTCAACGTGAGTATACACACCTAGCCACCTAGCGTCGACATGAGCCCGCGCACGACCTGGCGCACCTGCGCTCGCTCAACGTGAGTATACACACCTAGCCACCTAGCGTCGACATGAGCCCGCGCACGACCTGGCGCACCTGCGCTCGCTCAACGTGAGTATACACACCTAGCCACCTAGCGTCGACATGAGCCCGCGCACGACCTGGCGCACCTGCGCTCGCTCAACGTGAGTATACACACCTAGCCACCTAGCGTCGACATGAGCCCGCGCACGACCTGGCGCACCTGCGCTCGCTCAACGTGAGTATACACACCTAGCCACCTAGCGTCGACATGAGCCCGCGCACGACCTGGCGCACCTGCGCTCGCTCAACGTGAGTATACACACCTAGCCACCTAGCGTCGACATGAGCCCGCGCACGACCTGGCGCACCTGCGCTCGCTCAACGTGAGTATACACACCTAGCCACCTAGCGTCGACATGAGCCCGCGCACGACCTGGCGCACCTGCGCTCGCTCAACGTGAGTATACACACCTAGCCACCTAGCGTCGACATGAGCCCGCGCACGACCTGGCGCACCTGCGCTCGCTCAACGTGAGTATACACACCTAGCCACCTAGCGTCGACATGAGCCCGCGCACGACCTGGCGCACCTGCGCTCGCTCAACGTGAGTATACACACCTAGCCACCTAGCGTCGACATGAGCCCGCGCACGACCTGGCGCACCTGCGCTCGCTCAACGTGAGTATACACACCTAGCCACCTAGCGTCGACATGAGCCCGCGCACGACCTGGCGCACCTGCGCTCGCTCAACGTGAGTATACACACCTAGCCACCTAGCGTCGACATGAGCCCGCGCACGACCTGGCGCACCTGCGCTCGCTCAACGTGAGTATACACACCTAGCCACCTAGCGTCGACATGAGCCCGCGCACGACCTGGCGCACCTGCGCTCGCTCAACGTGAGTATACACACCTAGCCACCTAGCGTCGACATGAGCCCGCGCACGACCTGGCGCACCTGCGCTCGCTCAACGTGAGTATACACACCTAGCCACCTAGCGTCGACATGAGCCCGCGCACGACCTGGCGCACCTGCGCTCGCTCAACGTGAGTATACACACCTAGCCACCTAGCGTCGACATGAGCCCGCGCACGACCTGGCGCACCTGCGCTCGCTCAACGTGAGTATACACACCTAGCCACCTAGCGTCGACATGAGCCCGCGCACGACCTGGCGCACCTGCGCTCGCTCAACGTGAGTATACACACCTAGCCACCTAGCGTCGACATGAGCCCGCGCACGACCTGGCGCACCTGCGCTCGCTCAACGTGAGTATACACACCTAGCCACCTAGCGTCGACATGAGCCCGCGCACGACCTGGCGCACCTGCGCTCGCTCAACGTGAGTATACACACCTAGCCACCTAGCGTCGACATGAGCCCGCGCACGACCTGGCGCACCTGCGCTCGCTCAACGTGAGTATACACACCTAGCCACCTAGCGTCGACATGAGCCCGCGCACGACCTGGCGCACCTGCGCTCGCTCAACGTGAGTATACACACCTAGCCACCTAGCGTCGACATGAGCCCGCGCACGACCTGGCGCACCTGCGCTCGCTCAACGTGAGTATACACACCTAGCCACCTAGCGTCGACATGAGCCCGCGCACGACCTGGCGCACCTGCGCTCGCTCAACGTGAGTATACACACCTAGCCACCTAGCGTCGACATGAGCCCGCGCACGACCTGGCGCACCTGCGCTCGCTCAACGTGAGTATACACACCTAGCCACCTAGCGTCGACATGAGCCCGCGCACGACCTGGCGCACCTGCGCTCGCTCAACGTGAGTATACACACCTAGCCACCTAGCGTCGACATGAGCCCGCGCACACCTACAAATCTCTACTAGTTACACCTTTCGATCTATTGTAAGCTTTTTACACAACTACTATCACACTGATATGAAAACATTGGGTTAACACCCAATGTTTTCTTACTACTATCTTTAAATAATATTTATTTAACAACCTGAAAGTATCCCTGGATTTGTGAAGAAAAATATTTAGTTTAAACAACGTTGTCTATATTGAGTTCTCGCTTTTGCCTTGGAGTGTCTCAAGGTTCTATTTTAGTCCCATATATTTTAACTGCAGACTCCAACTGTCCTACGTACAAAATTAAAACATTTTAAAAGTTTCTTAACTTTGGTTTCCTAATTCTTATCACATGTTAATTAAATTATTTTGTTTTTTAGTTTTTAAAGATCAATGTAATTTATAGCAATTAATCGACTTACAATACTTAAGAATAAATTGTAATCCGTGTATACCGTTTGCTATACATCTATAATGACATGTTGGAACATGTTCTAATTGATACAGGAGGGTGACATGTCGGCGGAGATGTACAACTTCCACGAGGCGATCGACGAGCTCCAGCGAGCCGAGGAGGAAGTGCTGGACAACCACAAAGCCATCTCCGACTATCTGCAGCACTCGCTCACACGCGTCAACCAGCTGCTCGCCATCACCAGAGACGTGGACTATGATCAGGATGGTAAGAGATATTAATTTTTTGTATGGCCCTGCCAAAATGACTATTCTACCTGATGGAAAGCATAGGCAGAATCCAAGAGTGCTGGTCACCATACTCATTGCGAATGCAGACAATGCAACAATGCAGCATGGTGACCCACACCATGGCGGCCTAGTGATGCTTCTGGTTTCTTTTTTGGATTCTTTTATGTATATGGGGATTCACTCGTTTCGAAATATTGCCGTATTCAAATTAAGATAGTGAGGGAAATTTGTGGGTTTGATTAAGAATATACCGAGATGAGAGGGGAATAAATTGAAGGCAGTAGCCGATGTAAGTAGAAACGTGAGTTTTAAGGACGCGCTTATGAGACGGTTAAGTTATAGCAGTTGGCTCTAACTAATTTAAAAACCACATTGTGATAGAATAATACGTCATATTTCGTTCTAATCCGCGGCGAGCTATGCCCAGAAAATAAGTTGGAAAATAGGAAAGATTAGAAATTTTAGCTTATCAAATTCATTTCTAAAAGTAGTTGAATACAAATATATATAGCGTTAAATATGATAATTGGCGCAGATATATTATGGCTTGTACTTTTATTCACTGTTACAAGTTAATAATCTCTTAATTGAGCATGTAAGTGAAAATTAATTCCTAGCTATTTTGAATACATTTAATATGAATGACACCATGTGAAATATGGGTACTGTATATTTATTTTGCAACTAATTTGATATCAGGCAAATGTTTATTGTTGGCGTGTAGAATGTATAAATAGCTTTTAAAGCTTGGCTTAAACTCGTTGTTAAGTGTATGCTATGTGGCATTTGTTTGTTTTGTTATGTGTTTTGCAGGCGAGTAGTTTTGAAATGGATCTAGTGCACGGCGATCAGAGTTTGTACGAAGGGTATATTTAATCATAATGTTTTTTAAAAACCAGGAAAAATCTATTTCTACTACTTTTTTTTTTGTTCTTAATTTGACCTTATGCTAATTTATTCACACTTTAAAAATGAGATAACTTGGAAATAAAAAATACCTAAAAAAAATAATTTAAACGGTTTTATTTTTAAAGTGTGAATAAATTAGCTTAAGGTCAATTTAAAAAAATATGTAAGGGAAATCAGACTTTTTCAATCAAACAGTTTAAATAAAAAAAACGTATTTTTAATTTTCAAGTTTTTAGTTATTCATTTCATTACATAGTACTTGTCATCTGTGTTCCACTAGTCAAGCCCTTTCATTTGATACCCATATAGTGGTAGTCGTGATAAAATGTGCATTTTGAAGCGGCGGACATTTTGTATTTTAATTTTTCATAGTGAACTGTGTTCTAGTCAAGCCCTTTCATTTCATACCCATATTGAGGTATTCTTACAAAATTTGTAAACCGCCATTTTGTAGCGGCGGCCATCTTGGATTTACAATAATACATCATTTATATAATTGTACCTACTGTCACCAGGGCCCTATTTCATAAAACCTGACAAGTCGACAATTTGTCAAAAATTACGTAACTTGTCGGGTTGTCACGACAATTCCCGTTTCATAAAACCTGACAATTTATTAATTGTAGACGGGCATATAGTGGTAATTGTCACCTTTTTTTGTAGCGTTTCATAAAACCACTTTCCTTACAATTGATAATAAACACCTGTCACACCAAAAAAATAGTCAGGGACAGGTATATAATTGTCGGCGATAGGTGACATTTATGTCAATAGAATTGAATGTTTTTTTTAAATGACTACCCTCAAATGGTTTATTTGTTTTAATGTTTACGACGAAGTGGCGAACTAAAGGCGTGTACTAAATTTCAAATCAATCCGTCAGCAGGAAGGGGGTCAAATTTCAATTACTAGATTTGACCTAAACAAATAAACAAACAGGGCAAGCTAAATAAAACCATTTCTTACTTTAAAAACCTAAAGTTTCTAATAATGATCGTGGAAACCCTCTGGACCTTTTTCAATTAAATATTTTCAGCTTCGGTTAGAAAAGTCTATACGATGTTATTGACGTGACAACGAACAACACACACGAAAAAATGACTCACGCGGCGTTACCTCGCTCTGAGGCGTTCCATTTAAGGCTTGAAGTGCAAGCATCTATCTCTCATCAGTTCATCAATGTTTCGTTATGACGTTGTCACGTTAAACTATCGTCCGTAAACAGACTTTACAGACAACCATTTTTTTTAATTCGTGTGCCCAATAAATTCACACATTGAATTCATAGAAAAGGTAAACCCAGAAAAACCTACATAATGAAGTACGGTCGTAAGCGTGTCTGTCGGTGTGTGTGCATGCGTGTGTGTTGCAGGCGGCATGTCGCGCCACTCCCGCACCAAGCGGCTGCGGTACCGCGCGGGCCGGGGCCAAGCCAACCGCCCGCCTCGCTCCGCCATGCTAGGTTTGGGAACCGCTACCGACGATCATATCACTGTCATTCGTAACACCGCTCGACTAGGTGACCACGGCACTCTACGCAGTTATTGATATTACACGTTAAAAAAAAACACGCCAAAATCATGATGCAAATCAAAATATTGACGAGGCACTCTAAAGGCATTTATAGTTTCTTTACGAGTTAAAAATATTTTTAAAAATGGAACAGTATCCATTAGAAGCAAAGATCAAATAAATGAAAGGATGCAAAGTTAATTTTTAGTTTGTAAATTTTTATGTGATCTGAATATGAAAGGGTGAACTAAATATATTATATTATGCTTCTTGCTTTAAATCCAAAGTAATAATTCATGATTCTGATCAAAGAATGATCAAAATAATGATTTTATAAAATCCATAAGCCATAATTTTTACCCAATAATCACTAAACTATCTAATTTGAATATTAATTAATTGTGTACAATACTTAGCATGCATCTAGCTATCTGATCTTTAGTGGCACTGTACTTATATAGTTGCCACAAAGTTTTGATAATCCATAGGGCACAGAAATAAATTATGTACATAAAAAAGCATTAAAATAAACAATAGTACTGAAAAAATAGGGTTACCAGCCTCTAGCACTAGGGGAGGTCCCTTATGACCCCTACAGTTGCATTTCAATAAAACTTTTCATTTATTTTCACGAAGTAAACAAAAAAATCTTTATTTATTACTAATTTTATAAAAAAAGAGAAATTTATTTCTTTGTTTTCAAACACCTTTTCATAACTTAAAAGTTTCACCTTTTATGTTACCTTTCGTCACGTCATCCGATATTTTCCGTCACTTTAGTATTGTAGAGTATTTTTGGATTAAGTTAACGCTAGTTCATTTAGTTACTCCACGTGTACACACACTTTTAATTGCTCACGTGCCGTGTTCAAAATCTAGTCACAAAATTAACTATCTTTGATCATTTTACTGCCAATGCTGTCGCTCACGGGGAAATTGGTTTAAAACTAAACATTGAGTTTGTCTTCTATCTATTCGTTGGAAGGTAGGCAGGTTTGCGCATTACAGCTTTAATCGTTCCTAAACATATATGGATGAAAATAATAGCAGTCTCTTTTGTCAAGTTCGGAGAAACAGTTTTTAACTGTTTGAGACACAAGAAGGTTTTTGAGTATTTTTCACCTCATTTTTTTAAGAGTTTGTCTATTTGTATAGATGATATGGTCAGCCTCTTAAGGTGCCAGTGCCACAGAAGTCTTTCCTATTTTCTGGATTAGTAATGATTATGTTGCAAAAACTATTTGAGTAACTTCTTATATTTATTTGCTTCTATGTCCATGCTAACTTGGTTATTTTACACATTTTTTCTTTAGTTGTTAAGGATTTGCTATTTATTTTTTTAAGAGGACACTAAATAATTTTTTTTTTGGTTGTCAATAACAAATTGTTTTTTTTTTTCAAAGTTTCCCAGATCATTGAAAATATACATTTTTATTCTATTTCTATAATTCTATTCGGTGTCAATTTTTTTATCTATTGCTCATATTGTCATTTATACAAAAATAATAATTTAAGTTATTATATTCTTCATTATATTTGTTACTCTTTGCTTCACGCCAAGCCATAACTATTACGAGTAGTGTTTAAACTAATATCACACCTAATACACTCACTTCAATAACGGAGATACATATACATATTTCGAACAAAGGCTAACTCTACATATTCTCCGTACATTGCAGCGTACGCGACTCAATGGGAGGAGCTCCTGAACGAGCAGCTGGCGGTCCTCGCTCAGTCGCGAGATTTGGCCGCAGAATTCCGCAGCAAAATGCAACAGGAGGAACACATCTCGCGCCGCATCCAGCCTTCCCGACATCACTAGCTCCGCACCGCATCACACGTAGCGTCGATTACGTCACGGATACCAGCGTCACGGATCCCTACATCCAACACCGCTGACATCCAAACGGACTCCACAGACACCGTATGAAATGCAGAATTTCCTTTTCCAGACAGGAGTTGCGACTAGATACGGATATGAAATAGGTTCCCACATTTTTTTCAGGAATCTATTTTGAGTATTTCTTTGGACTATATCCGTATCCTGATATCGATGACAGATTAATATTTCTGATAGAAATTAGTACGAACTTATTTTAAACGAATCTGCCTTTTTACGGTATTGGTCGAGTTAAATGTGTACCATATTATATTTATTCCATCAAATGTTTATCGATGACATATTTATTGCTAGGCGTCCCACAAGTTTCCCTTGACAAAAAGCATGAAATAAAAATTGACGTGATGTCTAAGCAAAGGACGAATGTTTCTATAATGTACAAATAATGTCGATGATCGTTAAAAATTATTTAATCGTTGATCTTAATGGAAATAAAGTGGACATAACTATGGATAATATAAGAATCTCTGTATTCGATAGTGATAAAATCGGATTAAATTCGCTTCCAAATCGACGCTACGTTCCGTGCGCGTGCATTCGCTCGCAGCCATAAAATGGCGGCCAACATGGCGGACGAACTGTCACAACGCAACAACACATGGAAATTATAGTGTGTATAAATAAATCAGTATTGAAACTTAAATTCAATGTTTGAATGGAGTGTGTAGCTGGTCTACTGTATAATCGCTTTACTATTTGTTTGCCCGCGTTTCGATCTCGTTCAAGTTGTGACTGTAGCTTCGTATACCGGTTCGTGCCGTCGCGTTGTTGAAAAGATACGAGAGACTGTTTATTGTAGTGTTTGAAGCACAAACGTGACATGTTCGGCGACCGTCCATACGACTCGTTGACGAGCCATTTTGACGTATATTTTTAACTCAATAACGTCTAAAATTGCATGTTGTGACGTCGTGTTGCCGTGAAGTTCGAGACAAATCGTGTTATTGCGAGTATCGATAGTGAATAATCTTTAGTTTCTGTAATGGTCATGATTACGGCACTAAAGTATGGGTTTGAACTTTTTTGATCAATAATTACGTATCGTGTGTTAATTCTTGTTCGTTGTCAGTGAAGGAGGTGATGAGGTCAACCTACACTTTGCTAGAGATACTAAAGAGAATGATAGACATCGGCAACTAGATATATCATCACTCGATACTCAACATAATCGAATCCGGTGAATGTAAATTTCGATTATATTACCACTGATTTTGGGAAGCATTTAACTATCGCTAAAGGCCTATTGTCAAACTGTAGATATTTTTATAGGACGGGAGATTTGGAAGTACAAAGTTGCAGTGAGATCGGTCCCAGTGATGTGAGCTCGTTGGCGTGACTAGATAGATGGCTGTGGCGGGTTTGAAGGTCGACCAGACCTGACTAAAATGCTTTTGATAACCGTTTCTTTATATCGATTGCAGAATAGGGTAGATGACTGTACCGTAAATAAATACCGAGGTCTCCTTCATTAAAATAAATATTAAAAAACATCTCGCAAAATACAATTATTACAGATTTTCATTTCTATTACGAATTTTAATCAAATAAACATTGAAATATAGTCAATTGAGTAGTCTAAAACAGTGACGTCACAAATTTCGTCAGATGATAAAAAGTAACTAAGTTGACTAAGGTATCATCTACCCTATTGTTTTATTTAATGCCCTAGTTGCGCCAATGTTTTTAAGCATTAAGGTATCTGTCAAAATCGACGTTTTTATTAGAATTTTTCAGTTTATTTTCCGCCATGTTTTGCAAGTTCGATTTGACAGGTATATACGATGTTGCTGTGATTATTTTTCATGATAAAATTGTTTATGTATAACATTCATTGAATAGTACTCAGCATGTTGTGAAATTATTGTGTTTATTAGATATTTGAATGTAACTACGATTTAACATTTAACGCAACGAAGGATACTGTTTTTGAGTTAGCCATTTTCGCATTAACTTGTAACTGAATTCAAAAAAGGAAGAGTTTCTTACATCAAGACCCTTCAAATTATATTTTTTTTTGATTTGGCAATGTGTGCTTGCTGTTAGGTCTAATGTATGTAAATTTAAAAAATAAAACCCCACCGGGGGTGCATAATTAAGAAATGTAAGCGCATTAAAGGGTTAATAATTTGTTAATGAATATTATTTCTGTTTTTTCTTTTTTTTTTTTCGTAAATTCCGCCCAAAAACCAATGTTGTAACATAGAGGCTAAATCAAAAACCGTCTGCTTTAAAATAAAAGAAACTATTAATTGATAATAATGTATATGTAAATTTTTATTACAATGTGATCGATTTACATATCGTTTGCATATAAAATCGCTTGTTATACTATCATTGTAAATGTAACAATAATTCCGACTAAGTGTTTGTTAAGGCTCGTAAATTCATGTTTGTTAATTAAAGAATATATATTAAACTAGTCCATGTCGAACATATTTTTGTCTTTCGGATTTACGTAACGAGTGCGGGTAGGAAGAGAAAACATTTTAGTAATATTTTGAATACAGTATTACTAAAAACTTGATTGTAAACTAAAGTCAAATGTTTTGGGAAAAATTCAAGAGTTGACAAAAAAGTACATTCCAATTATTGAGATTATCAGCTGTATAACATAATTATTTTAAAATTACATTAATTTAACAATAAAGTAAACTTAATCAAATGTGAAAAAGGTGGCATTTATGCTAAAATATTCTTGCAATTTTTCCCGTAGTTAGACTTGTGGTGTAAGGAATTATCGCGACCACTATTGACTTGGACATTGTTAATAAATGCAGTAATGATTTACTAATATACTATCATTTTGATACTTATTATTCCTATTTTATGGTGCTTTAACCTTAGGCCTTTAGCTGAGACGATATTTTCTCCTTTACGTATCTATTTAGAAGTGTGCTCATACGACATGCAAACAACGATATTGAAAATTAACTGGAGCCTGGCTTCGGTTGTCTTTACGTGTATTGTACGTTATTAACGTGAATATTGTGAACGTAAAAACACTGTTTACAGTCGATACTGGTCACGATATAAACATGTATGAGCCATACACTGTTTACAGTCGATACTGGTCACGATATAAACATGTATGAGCCATGCCAATCATTACTGACGGCGAACACGATATAACCGGTGAAATAAATTTCTATACACAGATTTTTAATTGTACCCTCTGTGTAACTATTTAAACGAAAAATGCGTCGACTTAAAAATCGTAAAATTCATTTTTTTATTATTAATAGTAAAAATAGTAAAACTACTTAAAGACTATGTAACTATATAAGTTTTTTCAAGTCAGTACATTATAATTCTTTTCATTGTTTTTTTTTGTATCGAGACTTATTTATTATGTTGTGATAACACGTGGATGCAGTAATCGTGAGTGTGTCCGCTCGCTGTCGAGTGTAAGTTGCAAGTAGACGTACAGGACGAAACATGAACGCAACCTCTGCTTTGTGGGTAAATTTTCGTTTGTAACTTTATAACCACAATTTATAATGTTTACGAAATAAACAAATAACCCGAATGTCTTTTTTGTGGTTTAATATTCGCTCATCTGGTGCTAGGTTTAGAGTCGCTTTTAACATCAACCCTTGGGGTATAAAGCTCCTAAATTGCTTTCGTTTCATGAATATAAATTTACTTTTTGAAATTAAATCTCCCCGGAACATTCAGCATGGTGTGGCATGAACTGTATAATTTGGAGCCGTTCCGAGGTGACATGTATACTATAGCTTACAATGTTATTAGATAGCGCTTATTAATAAATGAACAGATCGGTACTCTGTATCAGAGTGTCTGCTGCGCCGATGTTTGAACTGAACAAAAACTCTTACTATAATTATTATACGTTTTTTTAATAATTGTAATATTATTACTGAGATTACTCCGCGTCGAATGAGTTAGTTTTTGTATAGCGTTCGAGGAAATCGATCAGTGTCGAGCTGAGGCCCGCTCAGCTGTCTAGTTAAATGCTTTATTATAAACATTATTTTAACATCGCACATTATAATAAATTAATCAAAATTGACTTTTTATGGTTTTATTGTAGCGCCCTCTGTCCGGATATCCTTGTAGTTCGACATCGTTAGACGTGTTGCTAGTAAATAAACTTTAGTTCGTTTTAAAATGGTTTTTAACCGACTTCAAAAAAAGGAGGAGGTTTCTCAATTCGACCGTATATTTTTTTTTTTTTTTTTTTTATGTGTGTTCGGGGATAACTTCGTCGTTTATGAACCGATTTTGATGATTCTTTTTTTAATGGAAAGTAGATGTCCCGACGGTGGTACCATGATAAGGAAACTAGGATCTGATGATGGCATCCCAGAGAAATCGAGGGTAACCCTCATTTTTTTCAGGCACGTACTATGTTTTTCGTATATTTTCTGAAGCTACGCCGGTATTTGCGTCTGGTAGTCATCATTTAATGAGCTGATGATGAAAGGTAAAACTCCTTGACGGTTAGGAGTTGGAGGATAAATCTTTAAATGTCATATGTATGTTACCTTTAGTCGTATTCTTTCAAGTTATTTAGGTAAGCTGATGATGGAAGGTACAAACTCCTCAACGGTTAGGAGTTGGAGGATAATTCTTTCAATTTCATACGTATCTATAGACCTTTAGTTGTATACTTTCAAGTTATTTAGGTGAGTTGATGTCACAGGCGCTATGATGACTAACCCCTTAATGTATTTTGCTTTAAGTAACTCGCCTGCTTCTATTTCATCACGAAATTTAAGCTTGGACACGATTCCTATTGCCCCGTAGACCACGTTCTCGGTAACAGAAATCTTGCATCTCAGCATAATTTTGGAAACTAATCATACTCAGTTTTAATACGTGTTCAAACCACTAAAGTTATTCGCATCAGCAGAAATTATATGAAATAGTTCAACTTACTGATAACCTATGATTGTTTGCACTAAAAATGGAAAAATAAAAACTTTTTATAAAAAAAAAACCGACTTCCAAAAAACCATCCGACGAAAACTCCCTGCCAAAAAACCCTAAAAAGCGTAAAATAAACTGGTTCTTCATAAATTGCTATGTGCCAATTCTTGTCTATACCTAATTCTTTATTCATTTAAATAGTAGTATTATTGTGTATGCTAGGTACCTAAAATCTGTTTGAAGTCGGCGCCAAGCCAAAATGTAATAGGAGGTGCCGCACCCGCCGCTGCCGGATAGCTAGCATAAAACAACCCAAGCGAGCAGACACGCGCGGGCTGACGCGACGTCGTTGATGGTCGTCTCGAAATAAAGCGAGTGAGCGGTTTTTTTTTTGAGAAGTCTATAAATAGTGACTTGTTATTTTGGAACATACCAGGACATAAACATCCATGTTCTAAATATTTAACACCCATTTAAATCAAATCAAAATCATTTATTCATCTAAGACACCAAGTGACACTCATAACCGACAAATGGAAGCTATAGTTAAAAATCATAGATCGACACAGAGGCCACAGCATGTGCTGTATTGTCGAGGTAAATTAGGCGAAAACACCAAAAATCTACTGCCTGCTTGTGTCGATCCATAACTTCCAGTTTCCAAAATGCGTAGAGCTCATGAGAAGAATACTGGCAAAGAAACTCATGGCTACTCTTTTTCAAAATCTGATTTTCAGATACAATAGTGTTAGTATTACATGTAAGGTAAACAGTATGCAAGCTGTTGCCACCTGAAATTCCTTTTATTAAAAACCTCCAAAATCTAACGCACAAACAAAAAAAAAACACTCGAGTGATAACGTTGAAGGTTTGAGTCTATTAAACATAGAAATCATTTAAGGTGCACATCTACTTACATTAAGTTGCAAAATCTACTGTTGAAAATAATTCGTGACTGGATTAAGAGGCTAGGGTTGCAGTTGAACGAACCAGAATAATAGTATTGTCTAAAGCATCGCTGACTAGCCCAACCAGTCACCCCAAGCAGCAAATATAACTATATAACAGAGATCTTTTAAATAATATGGTAAGTCGTTTATGTATCTGAAAAAAGTAGAGGACCCAGTATAGAGCCCTGCGGAACGCCCATAGTAACAGGTAATTCAGTTGACCTCGCACCATTAACATCTACATGTTGAATTCTATCTTTCAAGTAGGAAACGATTAGTTCCAAAGCAATACCATTAACACCATAATACTTAAGTTTAAGAAAAAGCGTGTTATGTTCAACACAGTCAAAAGCTTTTGAGAGATCGCAAAATACACCTATCGCATCTTGCGAATTCTCCCATACATCCTACTAATATATAAATGCGAAAGTTTGTGTGTATGTTTGTTACTTCTTCACGCAAAAACTACTGAACGGATTTGGATGAAACTTTACAGTAATATAACTTATACATCAGAATAACACATAGGCTACTTTATATATTTATATTTACTACTTTTTGTATATAATATGTACATAATTATGTTCAAGCGCCTGCCAAATTGTTGATGGCAGCGTTTGTTAGGATTAATTATTGCTGTGCCGTCGATCACTTATAATCATGTATTTTTAAATAACTGCATATCATTTTATTATTCGTTAGAACTTATTAGAAACACGTCCAAGTGTTTTATTCTCTCAAGTATCCCTAATCTTACCATGGACAAACACAACGCTGCGTAAACAGTTATAAATAAAACCATTTAATGTCCTAAGGCATTATAGAACTTTAATATATCTACAATAAAACTGGGACACACTCCGACACACTATATCTACATATTGCCGCTTGGCCACAGAAACTGCTTTTATGTTTTAAATAATTCTAGGGTGTTTTAGGGTGGACTTATTGACAATATGTCACTACTTTTACTTCCAAAAAGGACTTCAAACAGATTCTAGGTACCTAGCACACATTATAATACTACTATTTAAATGAATAAAGAATTAGGTATAGGCAATTTATGAAGAACCAGTTTATTTTACGCTTTTAAGTGTTTTTTTGGCAGAGTTTTTTGGAAGTCGGGTTTATTTTTATCGTTATAATTATAGATTTTGTGTTTACTGTGTTTAGGACTTTAGTTTCTTCTTTGTTTAAAAAAGGTTTTATCATATCATATACTAGCTGTTGCCCGCGGCACCGCCCGCGTGTATATCGGTTTAATATTTTTGTTGTAAATTCTTTACTGTAGGTATAACTAGGTATTTATAATTCTAAGTTTAACAATTCTAAATAAGTTTCGATTAGTTAAAATAAATTTATACGTTTTGTTATTTATGTTTAGTACTTTAGTTTAAAGATTTTATCATAATATAGTAGTTTAATATTTTTGTTGTAATTTCTTTAATAGTAATACTATTTATAATTCAGATAGCTAGATAAGTTTAATAATTCTAAATAAGTTTCTATTTGTAAAAAAATATTTCTAAGTTTTTTTAATGATTGCTTTTTTGTTTAGTACTTCAGTTTAGTTATTAAATTTTTTTATCATAAAGTGTACTTTAATTGTTTTTGTTGTAAATTATTTAGTCTATAGCTATTAAGATGACTCGCAAACGAAAATCCAATCTTTCACAAAGCTCTCAAAGAGCTAGAGCTATGAATACTGCTAGACAGCAAGAATCTAATGTTCATGCTGAACAGCGTAGACGTGAGCAAGCAGCACGTCAGGCAGAAGTCAGAGCTGGAGAAACTTGTGCGCAAGCTTATGCTAGACGTCAGGAAAATACAATCCGCATTGCCACTCAGCGTGCATCAGAGACTCCTGAAGAAGCAGCTTCTCGGCGTCAAGTAAACGCAGACCGTATGGCCTCTCAACGTGCCGCTGAAATACCTGAAGAAGCAGTTTCTCGCTTGCTCGCAGTTACTCAGCGTCAAGCAGAGCGCCGTCAAATATTTACAAGAAACTCTTGGGGGATATTTGAAAAATGTGCTTTTGAATATGACGCGACATTAGATTACAGTAGCCACAGGCTCATTAAAATTAACCGTATGGAAAATGTGTGTCGCTATTGTGGGGCATTAAAATGGAAGGAAGAAAGAGCGGGAATGTGTTGCTCTGGGGGCGAAGTAGCCATTCCTATTTTACAAGAGCCCGTGTATCCCTTAAAAACGTTATTTACAGGTGAATCAGATGAATCTCGGCGGTTCCTTGCGCGTGTTAAAAAATACAATTCATGTTTTCATATGACTTCTTTCGGGGCGGACAAGATCCTCGCTATGCCTGGATTTTCCCCTACATTTACGGTGCAAGGCCAAGTACATCACAAAATAGGGTCACTGTTGTTGCCACTTAATAAACAGCCCCAATTTTTACAGGTGTATTTTATGGGAGATGACGAGACGGAAACTGACAGACGGTGATCATTCATTCAAGACGTAGAGCGAGCAACTGTAGTTAAAATTCAACAAGTCCTACACAATCACAATATCTTGGTCCATGAATTTAAGTCCGCCCTAGAGAATATGCCCAGTGATAGTTGCAAGGTAGTCATCCACGCAGAGCGCGTGCCGAGCGGGCTGCACCCACGCCGCTACAATACGCCGGCAGCCGCCGAGGTGGCGGCTGTGGTTGCGGGCGCCGACCCTACCGCCCCAAGAGATATTGTCCTGCGGAAGTACGATGACTCCCTCACCAGGATTGCAGACACGCACCGATATTATGATGCTCTACAGTATCCCATAATTTATTGGAAAGGGCAAGAGGGATATCACTTTAATATCCCTCAAACCAACTCAAATAAAAAAGTCACTTGCATGGCCTTTTACGTTTTCCATGTAATGCTTCGTGAAAACAATTTTAATTTATTGTTGCGCTGTAGGACACTACTTTCACAATTCTTGGTGGATATGTACGTAAAGATGAAGAGTGAGCGCCTACGCTACATAGCTCTAAATCAGAGCAAGTTGCGTGCCGAGAGCTTCATACACCTCCAAGACGCCATTGCGAACGACTGCAATGTCAACCCAAACGATTTGGGTAGTGTGGTGATCCTCCCGTCGTTGTTCGTAAATAGTCCCCGTTATCTCCATGAGTATACTCAAGACGCATTTTCATATGTCCGGAATTATGGGCGACCGGACCTATTTCTTACAATGACGTGTAATCCAGACTGGCCTGAAATAAAAGAGGAATTAATGTCGGGGCAAAAACTTTCAAAAGTAATAGTCGGTAGGTGCAAGGTCTGGTGAGTATGGCGGATGAGGGAGAGCTTCCAACCCCAGGTCTTGCAGCTGCTTCACGACAACGCGCGACCCCATACTGCGCAACAGACAGTCTCCAAGCTGCAAGAGCTGGTGTTGGAAGCTCTCCCTCATCCGCCATACTCACCAGACCTTGCGCCTACCGACTATTACTTTTTCCAAAATTTGGACAACTTTTTAGTGGGTAAAAATTTCAATTCCCGAGAGGCAGTACAAAATGCCTTTGAAGAGTTTGTTGCCTCCCGTCTAGCTGATTTTTACAAGAAGGGCATCAATAAACTGCCAATGCGTTGGCAAAGATGCGTCGATTGCATGGGCGATTACTTCGAATAACAGAAATAAAAAAGTTTGAAAAACTTTACTTTCACTTATTGCATACAAAACGGCAATTTCATAGGTAAGACCTAATTTAACTTCAGAGGCACCGCACAAAACTTGTCCGTGGACAATAGCTGGGTGGTTCCATATTCACCGCTGCTTTGTAAATTTTTTGACGCCCACATAAATGTAGAATTTTGCAGCTCGGTCCAGGCTATCAAATATATATGTAAATACATAAATAAGGGCAATGACCAGGCTATTTTCATCGTGAGGCAGCAGGGTAACGTTATGATCGACCCAAAGAATGAGGTGCAGATGTTTCGGGCGGGCCGATATGTGAGTACTAACGAAGCGGCATGGAGAATACTTGGTTTACCGTTGCACCAAAGACACCCAACAGTGACCCATCTTGCTGTGCACCTCCCAAACGGCGAACGCGTGTATTTTACAGAGGAAAATCTGCGAGACCGAGTTGCAACACCGCCTATCACCACCCTCACCGCATTTTTCCGCCTGTGCCAAGCTGACGAGTTTGCCCAGACGTTGTTGTACGTAGAAGTGCCAAGGTATTACACGTGGAATGCGTCGCGGAAAGAATGAAAACGACGCGTGCAAGGCGCACCCGTTAACGGATGGCCTGGTGTGAAGGCCTCACATGCTTTGGGCAGAGCGTATACCGTACACATAACACAATTTGAATGTTATTGTGTACGGTTGCTGCTCACTAGACTCCGCGGCCCTACCAGTTTTCAGGTTCTCAAAACCGTCGATGGGCATGAAAAGGCCACTTTCCGAGAAGCGTGTGAGGCGATGGGATTGCTGGAAGACGACGGCCACTGAGACGCAACGATGGAGGACGCTATATTGTGCCGGTCAGCGACTACATTGAGAGATCTCTTTGCGATCATGGTAAGCGTCTGTGGAGTCTCTAACCCCCGACAGTTATGGGACAAGTATAAAAATGCTTTATCAGAAGATATTGGTCGCCGATATCAAGGAACTGCACAAGCCAACGATGACTCAGTTTTTAACGAAGCACTGAAACTAATCGAGGACAAAATTTTTGCGATGGTCGGGAAACTGCTGTCCGACTACAATTTGCCTACTCCACAAAGAACGGGAGAGCTTTTTACTGATTTAGTCAGAGAGCTGGGTTATGATACTGTTGCCTTGGGGGCTGAAGTCGCCCAAATAGAGCCTCTGTTACTACCAGAACAAAGGGAAATTTTCAATGTCATGACAAACCGCAAAGCTAACGGACAAGGGGGTCTTTTTTTCTTGGACGCACCAGGGGGCACCGGCAAAACATTCTTACTGAACTTGCTGCTAGCACAGTTGCGGAAAGACAAAGTAGTTGCGCTGGCTGTTGCGTCCTCCGGAATAGCCGCAACCTTGCTGAGTGGTGGCAAAATTGCACATTCAGTGTTCAAACTCCCGCTAAACCTTGCAACTGAACAAACGCCCATTTGCAACATCAGCAAAAGCAGTAGTCGCGGTGCTCTAATGCAATGTGCAAACTGATCGTGTGGGACGAATGCACGATGTCACACAAGCGAGCGATTGAAGCATTGGATCGCAGCTTGCAAGACATTCGGGGCAATCGAATGTTGATGGGTGGAGTAGTCGTTTTGCTTGCAGGAGATTTCCGGCAGACGCTGCCAGTAATCGAGCGGGGTACTGCGGCAGACGAGATGACCGCGTGCCTCAAGGCTTCACCGTTGTGGATTAAGGTTGAGCGGTTACAACTGAAGACCAATATGAGAGTCCAGCTCTTCAATGATCAGGAGTCTGGACTATTCGCACAAACACTTCTCGAGGTCGGCGAAGGTCGCGTGCCGACGGACGCTAACAGCCAAATAACTTTTGATAGCCGATTTAGCAATGTTGTAAATTCGGAAGATAACCTTATCAATGAGGTATTTCCGAACTTAGAACAAAACTTGGCTAACGTGGAGTGGTTGTGCGAAAGAATTATCATGGCGCCTACGAACGAGTTGGTGGGTAAAATTAATAAAAAAATATTGGAGCAAGTTCCAGGTGAGGTGAGGACCTATAAGTCAATAGATACCGTCATGACAACTGACGACGCTTCTACGTACCCTGTAGAATTTTTAAATTCTCTCGAACTGTCAGGAGCGCCCTCTCACAAATTAGAGCTCAAGCTTGGTGTGCCTGTCATACTGATGCGTAACCTGGACGCCCTCAGATTATGTAACGGCACCAGGTTACGCGTCACAGAGCTGAGACGGCACATTGTACAGGCCACCATCCTCACCGGAGGGGCATCAGGAGAGACGGTATTGATACCTAGAATCCCCATAATACCCACCAACTTGCCATTTCAATTCAAGCGCTTGCAATTTCCTCTGAAGGTGGCTTACTCGATTACAATAAATAAAAGTCAGGGGCAAACTCTAAAAGTAGCCGGTATCCACTTGGGTACCCCCTGCTTCTCCCACGGGCAGCTCTACGTGGGTTGTTCGCGTGTGTCGAGAGCAAGAAATCTTTTTGTTTACGCAGAAAATAATAAGTTTCAAAATGTTGTTTACCAGGATGTACTGCAGTAAAATGATTTTTGGCTCACTACGACCCGAGACAATTAATTCAATAAGTCAGCTCAGACAGTTTTTCCGTTCACAGTCCTCGATAAGATTAGTTATCGTAAATTGCCACCCGTTTTGCGATCTTACTCTCTAAAATGTGAATATTTTACTCACCGGTTCAGTAAAACGGTGATAAACCGTAGGGTCTGAAACTAACTACTAATATTACAAATATGAAAGTTTGCGAGGATGTTAGGATGTTTGTTACTCTTTCACGCAAAAACTACTGAATGAATTTGGAAGAAACTTTACAGTAAGTAATATAGCTTATACATGAGAATAACACATAGGCTACTATTTACCGCGAACACCGATATATACGCGGGCGGAGCCGCGGGCAACAGCTAGTTAAATATATGTCTTAAAAGAGTTGCACTCATCAATTCTTCAACGACCCTTTGTAAAGACATATTGTTCTTTGTGAAATACATTATTTAGATTAAAATGGCTTTCTAGTTGTTGCATAATAACTTTTTCAAAAAATTTACTAATAGCCGGTAAGATTGAGATTGGCCTAAAGATACTTGGTTCAGTTGTACAACCCTTCTTGAATAAAGGTATTACTTTGCTATACTTCATCAGGTTAGGAAAAACCCCAGAATCAACACATCGATTGAATGTTATAGCTAAAAATGATGCTATATCAATTATAATAGTCTATTAATTTAACTGAAATCCCCCATAAGTCGCCTGTTTTCTTGGAATTAAGAGACTTAAACGTTTTTATAATATCTGTGGGGTTTATGTATTCAAATTGAAATAGATTTTTACATTCATTTACATTGGCCCTTAACAACAGTTCAGACCCGGACGCACAGGAATTCAAGGTACTCGTTGTACTAACTGGTACACTTGTGAAAAAGGTATTAAAAGAGTCAGCTATGTCTAAGTTGTTTGTTATAAACCTATTATTGATATTTAATTTTAAATCATTATCTCGAGGTTTACAACGTCCCGTTTCATTATTAATAATGTTCCATGTGGCTGTTAGTTTATTATTTGAAGACTTAATTTTATCACTTATATACAAAGACTTCGCCACACAAATAATTACACTAGAAAAACCTTACTGATAAGGTAAACTGTCTTCATTATTGCACAAAATAATATATGAAGATACCAAATTTTTTTGGAGAATTTACCAGAATTTTGTGCCGACTTACCACACATTGGACTATTTGCTGGTATCCAAAAATGTTTTGCATCTGGACAAAGTCACACATCTCTGGAAAGCCAATTTAATCCATACAATAAATAATAACGTGATTAAACACTGGAAACAGCCTTATAAATACAATATACAAATGTATGTACGGATAAGTTTTTTTTTTCAGTTCCTCTAGTAGTTTGAAAGGTAGGTAATAAATAAAACTAGTATTAACCAAAGTATTCAGATGTATTAAGAACAAGTTTGTACTAGTATCATACAAATGCACAAATAAATAACCACACTCGAATACTGGAAGACAACATAAGTGATCGTCACAATAAACCTCTACAATCTACATGTTTCATAAAAATGTAAGGTTTTATGTGTATAGTACCGATTATATTAATTGACGCAGTGTCCTGTCGTAGTATACACGCTTCACAACTCACACACATGAGTAAAACCGCATATCTTTATACAAATAACTACTTAATGTTGGTAATATACACCTGAACAAGACTGATATAAGACATTCACTGGTCAAGCATTCCTTGTCATAAGTAGACGTTAGTAATACATTGTTGAGATATGCATAGGTTCACTGGTTTATTATTGTAGATAAGTTTTGCATGAACCAATTATAACTCTATTGATTGAGTTTAAAATTAATAAAAGAAAAAAAACTAATATTAAAAAACGCAAATTGCGCGCATCAACTACGCAACATAATATTGTGATGATTGTAGATTTACAAAAAAGGAATACTTAGATAAAAACAAATAAATACCATGGTCTAAGAAAACAAGGTCTCGCATTCCGAGAGCGACACATGTGACGTCACTATCCAGTTACATTTGATTGGTTCATTTCGTGTTATGTTGCTTAAAGTATAGCAACATAACACGAAATGAACCAACCAGAACCAGCGATAGCGGTGATGACGTAAGCAAGTGTAACACGTCATCACTGTCTCGGAATGCTATACCTGGCGAAGTATATTGTTATACCATGGTAAATACATTGTTTTTCAAATTAACAAGCACCTATTGAACATTACGGTACTTGGTGAGTAATGAAATGACAATAAAGTTGATTACTTTAATTATGTTATCTTAATATCTATTAATTACTTTTTTAAAATAAATTAAATATTACAAGAATTTTGATTATTGTAGGTACTGTTTACACAGAAGCAGAAATTATTGAAGAACTTCTAAACAATATCAAACGATGTGAATATAATTTGTATAAGTACCTAATTTCAAAATTTGTGCATCTTATAACAAGAAATAAATATTTATACAAATATCACAGCGCATTAACAATCTAATTCATAAACGCAAGTTGATTTATAAAATTTTAAAAGTTGGATTACATTTTTAATGATTACAAGGCTAAATCACAAATTATTAAGTGTCAATGATAATAATATATAAATTAAATGATAGATATTGTAATACCTAATACGCTGTATGTCCAGCCAACTAGCCGTTCCTCTTTACTAAACAGCGCCGTTCAGCTGGCGGCCGTGTTACAAATGGAGGAACTAGGGAAAGGCAGTAACACCCTGCGAAAGTGGGTGCCTGTTTTAAAAAAACCTATCCTAACGGCACTGTTTAGTAAAGAGGCTAGGCTATTGATCGATACATAAATATACATATTTCATACAAATTTGAAACCAAAACTTGAAAGACCATTACTTGGTAAATGGAATGTAGTGAGCCCCCAGCCAGATGACCGGAGGACCTAAAGGATTCTGCCGGTAGGTATCCAGATACAGAAGGTGTGACAACTGAAAGCTATGACGGACATTGGGAGAGTCCTATATTGAGCAGTGGACAGAAATTTGCTCATTGGTCGAATGTACCTACTTAAAAAATAAAATTCCTGACAAAATATTATTTAGGCATACATAGAAATCAGCGCATACTAAAGTACTTTAAAGGATTACAAAAATAAAATTCATATACAAGTTATTTACATCGTTAACCAATAAATATGAATAAATTACAATTCAATTTCTTTGGTTTTAGTAAAAATATACATTTACTGTCATGGCCCTTGTGTTTATGAGCTTATGAGTACATACACATGTACAATAACTCTCTTCTACATATACTACTTTATATACATATTTGTAAAGGTTGCTCAAATGTCTGTACATAAGAACTCGTTATATATTATACGTTGTATTATGATAAATATTGTTCAGTGTAAAAGAGGGTAGTTAAACAAAAGTTTCAAAAATCGGAAAAGGAACCTTTAAAGCTTCACTCGCTTTTATTATTATTTATAAAAGATATTATTTTGAAGATTATTAAATTTGCTTCAGTTACGAACTATATATTGAAAAATTGATATCAATAAAACATAAATATGCCTTTACTATAATTAATATGTGTATAACATAACTCTTCTATTTCTTACCAGCTTAGGTTTGTCTATTCGAAAAAGTCAATAAAATATCTCGACAACATTTTGCAAGCATTTTGAGCATATTCTAAAACGAGTCAACACTCATGTAAGGGTTTTTAGGAGACAAATATATAACGATAGGTACAGAACAAATACAGGATCATCAGAAAAACCTGCCAGCAGGTTATAATTACACTCATATACATGGAAGTTGAATGTTTCTATCCAAAATCAAAAACTACATTATATACAGTTTGATTTGCACCGCATAGAACAATTTACACATAATGTAAGATACACAATGTTTCTAATGAAACAAGAAGATTTCCTAAGGAACTCTTAACAGAAATCCTGCATTACTAGTATGGCAGTTTATAGCATGATTTCGATGCAGTTATCGAAAGCAGACAGTGCTAGATGTAGTATTTAAGAGCTACTATATAAGAGAATGAATGTGTGCGCTTACTAATTTTTCCCCCACATAAAACTTTCTCATAAAGTTGTCAAGCATAGATTCGACATTAACTGTCAGTGAAACGGAACGGAGTCTCTGTCACTAGTTTAGGTCATGTGCAATAAAGCAAAATCAGCTTGCTTCATTACTTTTTTTTATACTAATTCAGTTTGCGCTTGGAGCAGCTTGAATGCTTTTTCTATTAAAGAGCGAGTCTTGAGGCACGTCTCCACCGAAATTTGACAACACGAAAATTGGCAACTTTTGTGCGATGGAGACTCGGTTTTACACAAACTTTTGTCACCAACACGTGTTGGCAACATAAAAATTGCCAACTTTTCTTCGGTGGAGACCCGGTTTTACAGTATAATTTATGATGTGCAAAATCTCATATCCCTACCATTTGATAGTGTACACTAGCACTGCGCGCTTCTTCTCAACTTCCTGTTACACACTTCCGTCCCTTTTCACGAAATCACTCAAAGCACATGAAACGTTAGTAAATTATGATACATATCAAAAAGTATTAAGTACGTTAAGTTCACACTCACGTTTTGCTATCTTCGATCCAATCGAATTTACAACAAAAAAAAATCTGTATGATAATATAATCAACCAATCTGGGGTGAATAATTAAACTAAACATTTTCACTAACTAAACTACACACATCAAAAGTGTCTAGGGATCAAGCATTTTTATGCGGATTTCTTGAGATTGAGATGTGGCTTTGGCCCTGGCCTGCTCAGTCGCCAGACTTGAACCCGATTGAGCATGCATGGGATATGCTACAGAGAAGAGCTCTGCCGAATTTGGAGGGTATCCAGTCACAAGAAGACCTTTTTTTGTTGTTGCAACGAACATAGGCGGCCATTCCACAGCGTGATTTGGATGAACTCATTTTGAGTATGCCAAACCGATTCTTGTATTGTTAATGTTCGCGGTAGAAACACGGATTATTAATTGTTTAAGTTACCTAATAAAATTTTAAAGAAAACTGTTATTTCAGTCTTTTTTTCGAACTTTAATGTTAGTGGTTCAAATGTCAAAAATCTCTTTATTAGGAAAATGGCAAATTTCTTTATTAATGCAAAGGTGACTTGGTTTATCGTTACTGTGACAAACGAAAACACTCTATTTGATGAATCCTTAAAGAAAATTTTAATTAATATCAATCAGGAGAAAAGTTATTGCAAAAATATATGTTGATCCCTAGACACTTTTGATGTGTGTACATGCTGTCAAAAATAAATAATGTAAGTAATAAAATAATGTCTATTCAACGTTTAAGATTTCTAATGTTCCAGGTTAGAAACTAAAGGCAACCACTTCGAACCTTTTGAAGTAACTTTTCATCAAAGTTGTCCTTCAATAATACTGGTATCGATTCGTACGCCCACGTCAGGTTCATAACAAGTTGTCGTCGGTATCTTCTCCTGTCAATATGTGAGGCTCACCAATCGCAGGCACCATGTGAGAGTATTCACTTGTGGCCCAAAGGTATAGATTCAAAGTCCGCTCTGTACACTGCGCGATAAATCTGTAATAAAAATACCATACTGTTTTAGTACCATAGAGTAAAAAGTTATTCCTAAATATGAAAAAGGTCTTAAAAAGATCGAATTGTCTATTCCTTACTAGAAGATTAATAAGAGTAAGTCTATTGACGGGTGACCATTCTAAAAACAATGAGACTCCTCAAGTGCAGAGCACACTAAGCCGTCGGTTCCGCTTACCATCCGGACATCTTTAGCAATGTTACCGGTAGTTGACGCTCTAACAATTGCGACAACAGTCTTTCTAAAAGAATTTCAGAAAATGACAGCGTTCGTGCTGTCGTGTTTCGTTGGTGAGTGCGAGACCGAAAGCCCAAATAGTCTAGTCAACAAGTTCCATACTTGTTGACTAGACTAAAAGATGCAGCAGCATCACTAGGCCGCCATGGTGTGGGTCGCCATACTGCATTGTCTGCATTGGCAATAAGTATGGTGACCACCACTATTGGATTCTGCTTATTGGAGCTTTCCATCAGGCAGAGTAGAGTCATTTTGGCGGGCCATACATAAAAAAAAGAAAACGATATTGCCTAGTACGTGGGTAGCAGAGGTTGATGGCATTTATTCCACAACAATTTTTTAGTTCAGTCGTTTCGTTGTTGACTTTCCTGTACCGTTTTATATGTGTATATAGACCAGCGTTGCCAGACGTCCCGATATTCGCGGAACGTCCCGCTTTTTAAATAAAATTGTAATGTCCCGCGCGGGACAGGTTTTGTCCCGCTTTTTGGGGATAACTGGCCCAAAATGAAGTTAGCAAATAGGAAATGGCACTGGTTCTTTCATGAATTAGGGATGATCTAGCAGAAAAACAAAAATAAAAATGACCTTTTTTTTTGGTCACTCTTACTCATGTATACATTTTTTTGCTTTGTCCCGCTTTCGGCGAAAGAATCCCGCTTTTTTCACTAAAAAGTCTCAAAATCCCGATTTGACTAAAAAAAACTGGCAACGCTGATATAGACATATATGTTTACACGAACATATTCATGTCACTTATTAATAGGTCTTTCCCTATGAAAGTGGTCGGTAGGTGCAAGGTCTGGTGAGTATGGTGGATGAGGGAGAACTTCCAACCCCAGCTCTTGCAGCTGCTTCACGACAACGCGCGACCCCATACTGCGAGAGGCAGTACAAAATGCCTTTGAAGAGTTTGTTGCCTCCCGTCCAGCTGATTTTTACAAGAAGGGCATCAATAAACTGCCAATGCGTTGGTAAAGATGCGTCGATTGCATGGGTGATTACTTCGAATAACAGAAATAAAAAAGTTTGAAAAAATAAGTACTTTCACTTATTGCACACAAAACGGCAATTTCATAGGTAAAGACCTATTATTAATACAATTATAATGTTGAATCAATCGTGTAGTAGTCATATAGTTGCTTTCTAATAATAAAGCTACGATTGCTCAAATAAACTTTAAACATTTGAATAAATTACAACTGTACTCTTAAAACAATAAAGTCTCATATTCATCAACCGTCCAGTCACATAAAAGGACTAACTCGCAAAAACCCTCAAACCTTTAAAAAAATGCAATGAACTTTTTCTGGAACATTCGATTGGTTCCACAATAGGTCTTAACTTAGGGCCACCATAATAAGTCGACTTTTATCTCTACCTGATATTTATGTTCTACTATGTAATGTAAACCTGGTTTTTCCATACTCTACTTAAGATCATCATCATCATTTCAGTCGAAAGACGTCCACGGCTGGACATAGGCCAGGCATTTATTTATTAAAAATATTTATTTATTTATTATCAGCATTGAATAGCTTTCAAACTGAAATACCAATGACGTCAATCTAACGTACAACTAACCCGTTATAGAAAACTGTAAAGTATGGAATGTTATAGTCAGAAGTACACCTGAATTACGTCAGTTTGAATTAAACAGCTGAATATGTATTGTGATTAATCAATTTGACTCGCAATTCGTTTACGTAATTCAAACCAATTTGCGTTGTCCCAACGTCAATACTGATAAGATTACAATTAATCTATACAATGAAATAAAAAAGTGTCTGTTTGTAATATTAAAATAACCGCTTTTTACTAAATGCATAATACGTATGTATACACGGTATATTTACCAAAATAACATTTTTTAAAATTTTTGTGTGTCTGTCGGTCTGTCTGTCTGTCTGTTTATTCCGGATAATCTCTAGAACGGCTGGAACGATTTTGACGGGACTTTCACTGATAGGTAGCTGATGATATAAGGAGTAACTAAGGCCACTTTTTTAGACTAGCTTTGCCCCGCGGCGTTGCCCGCGGTTATTGTCGTACCGCGGGTAATACCGCGGGGTTCAGTTAGTACTTAAATATGATTTAAGTTTAATTCTATTATTACGTTCGTGTGGAGACGGATACGGAGTGTCACAACCCCTATTCATCCTGAGCATTTCGTAAAAGCTGGGAGAGAAATAAAATTTGAAGCAAATCCTATACAAACCTGTCTGGCCAGTGTGATATTGCAGGCCAAAATCTCCCTCCTAAGGAGAGTTCGTATGTAAACGCATTCTACATAGAGTTTAATCTATACTTAATATGGTTATATATATATATGGTTTTCAACGGTGCAGTCGTTATAAAGCTGAAGAGTTTGTTTGTTTGAATGCGCTAATCTGAGGAACCCCTGGTCCGATTTGAGAAATTCTTTCAGTGTTGGATAGTACATTTATCGAGGAAGGCTATAGGTATAGGCTATATAGCTAAGACCACTAGGAGCGGAGCATCAATGAAGAATGTTTCAAAAACGAGGGAAAATTATCACGCTACGGGCAATAGGAGACGCAAACGAGGTTGCGTGGGTCTGCTAGTGTTAATTATAAAAGTTATCTAACCTGACAAATGGTCTGACATCACCCTCATTTGCTGTTTGCAAGTGTTGATAATAAAGATGTCTGTGTTGCTTGGCAATAATAACTGGAGGATATCCCGCCTGCATCAGTAGTAAGTTCATGAGCAGACGAGATGTGCGACCATTACCATCGATGAACGGATGAATGTGAACTAATTTGTAGTGTGCTAATGCTGCATATCTGGAATAAATAAATTGTATTGTTTATAAAAAAATACAGTTTCTTAAACCCAAATTCAATTTAGTTTTTATATCTTTTATAAGCAAAAGTGGAAGTAGATACGAATTTGAACCTTAAGAATACATACTTAAAGTTTGTATTTAAAAGAAATGTATTATAGCTTTCTATACTCAAAAAGAAATGAAAAAAAAATATAATTAAAATTAAAATAAGGATTTCCTTATGAAGGTAGACATATTTTGATTATAAAAAGTTGTACTATGTACTATTATATGTACTATTATTATGTAAAGTTTAAACAAAGCAAAGCCAAATTAATTTTACAAAACTTCAATTATATAGATTATATGATTAATTAATACATAAAAATATTGATTTCTGCTCAAGAGAATATCATTAATTCATTTAATATGACATGACTATAGGACAATGATAGTGTCTTACCTGACAGGATGCAGGTCTAATGCATCTTCTGAATTTAGCCACTCCAAAAACTGTGTCATGAGTCTTTGTATCTCTGATGGCCCAGGAGGTATATGACCGCCAACATAAACTTGTGTCCTGCGAAACTGCCCACCTTCAACTGGATCCACATGCCCTAAAACTCTTTTATGTATCTCTAATATATCACCCATAGTAATATCTCGTAAACGGTACAATAATGTTTGATTTATATACTTCATTGCTGCATCTAGACCAAGAATTTCATTGTGCTCATCAATGCTCTTACCAGAAACTGCTATTCTGGTCTCTAATATACTTCTCGTTTGTTGCAATGTCATTGTATTGCCTTCAATGGCTACCGTGTGATAAATATGTTGGAAGTAGGCTTCTTTCTTGGCTCTTCGTAAAGCAGAGTTGTTCTCTGGTATTGACGAAAGTGCATCCCTTTTCTCTTCAATTTTACGAAGCACATCTCTGTCCAAGTTTTCAACTATACTAGCGGTACGCTGCCTGTTCATTAAAGCTCCCGTGTGGTCTGGGTAGTTGGTTAAAGCTAATGTATACAGCTGGTCTGCTTTCACTACATCTTTTTTAGTATCTTCTAAAAATTCCCCATAATGATTAAGTATGTCTGCGTGTTTTGGTGAGAGAGCAAATGCATGTTGGAAAAGTTTTAAAGCTTTATCAGCCTTCCCTACTTTCTTCATCTCTAAAGCAGCATTCAATGACACTACAGCTTCAGCGTCTCTGGTTTTATCTAAAGGTTTAAGTGGGGGCGGATCTGGATTTTGCTCAGGAATAGGCTCTAAGTAGTTGCCGTACAATCCATCTGGAATTGGTGCGAACGGCTTTGTGTATCTTACCTCGTAATTCAGCGATCTTTGCAGAGATATCACCACAGCTAACGTACACACCACGCTTGATAGTATTAACACAGTTTTACACCTATCAACCAGCATTGTAGATTTAATTTTCCATTTACAAGCGCACTTCATATTTTCAGCTTGCGTTTTACCTATAAATAACATGATAGCGACGGTTACTGTAGCGTACGGCTAGCGATAAAATCTTTACAACGACTGTAAACGATTTAGATTTCATTGTGTATTGCAATAATATTTCTAAACTCAAATAACAAGAAACCACGTAAGGTCATGTTTGACAATTTTGACACTTTGATCATCTGGTCTCGCGGGTCTCGCAGGCTGAGTGACAGATGATTCATACTGAAATTCCGTTTCACATCTATTATTTGGATACTTTTATTTTCAAAAAGGTAATTTGAAAAACTGTGAACAAACTATAAGCTAACCTAATCTATTTCAATTTAGAAATTGTGTCTATTGGGTTTAGCACATAATGTAATGCGTAAATCTTTAACGTACATATATGTTTAATTGCAAACAGTGCACTCTATCTATTAAACAGAGAATTTGTAGTATTCATGTAAAACTTTTTATTGCATGATGTTGCCAATAGATGTCGTTACATGTATAAACTAGGCTCAGAAAATGGTACTAATATAAATAATTAATCTAGGTATTTCCATCTTATTACCTACAGCGAAACCTGCTTTGGTATTACAAGGTACCATAGATTTAGAACCATTTAAAAAGGTTTTAATTTATCAAGTTTTCCAATTAGACAGGTGTAAAATTATCTTCTTCTTCTTTTGATGAAATGGCAACCAGCCGGATCACTCGGATTAGCTATTTCTGCTAATGTCAAGTGAAAGTAAAAGAGTAAAAATTATAGTTGTCTCATTTACAGACGTCGAAATGTACTGTCACAGTGTACCTACTGTTTGATGACTGTTTGTACGTTATAAATGCGTAATTATGGTGCTATGAATTAAATGGTGTGCGTGTGAACTGAGGGACCATAGTGATATTTTTGTTTGAAATTTTTATAAGATTTAGTAGTAGGCTCAAAACAATTGTAGAACAAATATGAGAATTTGTAAAAAGATATATTAAAAACTACAGCCCTTTAAGTGTGGTCCCTCAATCCTCACATACCATCAGCCGGATCTCGGCAAGTATGTAAAAAAATAAGGTATTGTGGCTGCAGACATTTAGTAGAGAATTTGTAAAGATATACACTAAATAACTGAGCACAAATCATCAACTATTAAAAAAATACAACGACTATACTGTGGTCCCTCAGTCCAAACACGAAAGATTTTGCTATACTGAATATTATCACATCAACGGAATAAAATCTTTATTTTCTTACATAATGTTTTAGAACAAGTCTTATAGCAATTTGTAAAAAATAAATTAAAAAAAAATATTGACGCACTTTGAAGATATTTATAATTA
The DNA here is from genome assembly GCA_949125395.1 of Diaphora mendica. Classification (NCBI taxonomy): domain Eukaryota; kingdom Metazoa; phylum Arthropoda; class Insecta; order Lepidoptera; family Erebidae; genus Diaphora; species Diaphora mendica. The sequence goes on from OX421315.1 coordinate 28,715,623, forward strand.
AAGCTGGTCCCTCAATCCTCACGTTTTCAAACATACTTGCATGTCTAGCTGCTAGACGACTAAAGTATCACAAAGTGTAGAGTATTAAACTTTCTGTAAAAAGTTTCTACAAAATATTAGGTATCTTTAACCATAGTATGGCGACCCACACCATGGCGTGGGTCGCCATACTGCATTGTCCGCATTCGCAGTGATTATGGTGACCACCACTCTTGGATTCTGCTTAATGCTTTCCATCAGGCAGAGTAGAGTCATTATGGCGGGCCATACACAAAAAAAAAAAACTCATTTTAGAGGTAAGATACACACAATTAAAGATACCTATTATTTTGTAGAAACTTTTTACAGAAAGTTTAATACTCTACACTTTGTGATACTTTAGTCGTCTAGCAGCTATAAATGCAAGTATGTTTGAGAACGTGAGGATTGAGGGACCAGATTTAATTATAAATATCTTCAAAGTGCGTCGATATTTTTTTAAATTTATTTTTTACAAATTGCTATGAGACTTGTTCTAAAACATTATGTAAGAAAATAAAGATTTTATTCCGTTGATGTGATAATATTCAGTATAACAAAATCTTTCGTGTGTGGACTGAGGGACCACAGTATAGTCGTTGTATTTTTTTAATCGTTGATGATTTGTGCTCAGTTATTTAGTATACATCTTTACAAATTCTCTACTAAATGTCTGCAGTCACAATACCTTATTTTATTACATTCTTGCCGAGATCCGGCTGATGGTATGTGAGGATTGAGGGACCACACTTAAAGGGCTGTAGTTTTTAATATATATTTTTAACAAATTCTCATATTTGTTCTACAATTGTTTTGAGCCTACTACTAAATCTTATAAAAATTTCAAACAAAAATATCACTATGGTCCCTCAGTTCACACGCACACATTAAATGTAGGTACCTATTTATTTATTATGAACACAAAGGACATGCGAAAGAAATTCAAATGAATGTTAGCAAACGTGTCGAATCCTATCCCACCGCTATTGAGTAGCAATTATGTATTTTAGGTATTAGTATATTAGGTAGGTAAACATCGAAAAAATCTTAGAAATCAAATCTCATTTAATCAGGTTCAAAAAGTCCCATTAACAGGGGGGCCTCCTCATTTATCCAGGTCCTACTTAACCAGATTTCATTGTATTTTAAAGTCTAGGTTGTAAACGCACAGTTATGTTGTCTAATAGTGAGTGAGTAAACTGACTAACGACTAATGCGGACTGAAGAGTCACAATTGTGTTCCTAGTTGCTAGCCTTTGAGCCCCTCCCACAGAATCAAGGAATGGGAGGTTTAGAATCGAGTAACTTCGCTCACTTGGAGAAAAGTTGCGAAAGAACTGCTTTACAACGGTTTCTGGGAAGCTGTGGTCAATAACAGTGAGAAGTGCTATAGTGGCCTGCCCCGGGGGTAACTCGGGTCATCACGGGATGTACGTCAGTCGTGGGGTACAGCGAGGAGGACTCCAGAAGCCGCCGATGCGTTCTTGGACCTGCTTCCGAGTGCCGAGGTAGGCCGCCGCGGCGGTAGTGGGTCAGGCTGGTTATCTGAGACTCCCACACACGCCCTTCTTTTACGCTTTTCGTTTTTCCCAAGGAGGATAAGTTGCGAAAAGCATTTATCAAGCAAAAAATAGAGTTATTTGTGCTTAAGCATAGCTTTCCCACGTTAAAATAAATAGTAATTGTAGGTAGTTTTTAACCGACTTCCAAAAGGAGGAGGTTCTCAATATCATCGGTATTTTTTTTTAATTCAAAGAATACTATTAACGTAATGTTTCATTGCACGGGTAGCGTAGTGATTTACCTAAGTGTTGTGTGTGTTGTAAACATAAACTGTTATTTATGTCCGTTTCATATACAACTGTAAAGATCTCTGCGGCACATGATATTTAATATTTCAAGTGTGTGACGTAGCCTGTAAAAATAAAAACACCGGGATCAAATATAAGTAGTCTCAATTATATTTAATTTTACATTAGCATTCTTGTTAACGCCTATAGCTAAGCTGAATACCTGTGGTAAGAATGAGTTCACGTTGAAAATAAGGCAGGATTCGAACCAGCAACCGCTTGGTTATAACTCCAACGCTATAGCCATTACGCTCTTCTGTGCTACACTGAGTAAGTGTCCCTGTTTTATAGAAATAACACGGATGACTAGTAGAATACAAGGTATTCAGAACATTTCTCTAAGGGCTCGTATCAGGAATGAGATGATCCGGCAGAGAACCAAGGTCATCGACATAACCTACAGGATTAGCAAGCTGAAGTGGCAGTGCGCGGGCCATAATAGCCGCAGAACTGATATCTGTTGGTTGGGGTTCTTGAGTGGAGACCGCGTCTCGGCAAAGGTAGTGTAGGACGTCGACAGGCCAGGTGAAGTGATGATCTGCGGCTGGCAGGAGCTGTATGCGAGAAGCCGAGGATCGAACTGTGGTGGTGGAAACTGCGATAGGCTGATGCCGATTCAGAAAATAAAAAATATAACTTAATAGTGTCTACAACATAAATGTAGGTATTAAGTATACAGAAGCTGTGACGTCATTAAAAACCTAATCTCAGTTATTTTTGGGTCTATTTATCTACATATTTAATTCCACTTAGGTAAACATAACACGGAGAATTTAGCAACTGATTTGATAATAGAATGATATAAATCATAATTGCTTAATAATTAGGGATATAAAATTACAACATAAATAATATAATACCCATTTAGAATAAGACTATTTATCAGCTCGCATCTGTTGTAAGTACTACCGTAGCCAACTTTATCTGGAATCTAGATAACATCTGTCTGATTGTGTTTATTGCATAGATTGTGCAATCCTGTATTGACGTAAGCCAGCTTATCCCCAACTAACAAAAATAACTTGACAAATCTTAATCTGTTGTCTGCTTTAACGAGACTGCTGATAAATATTTTATTAAGTATCTAAGTACATAATCATTTTTCGTTACACAAACAAACAACAAAAAATCGTCGAGTTCATCCACGGCTTTTAACGGCTCACTGCTGGACTTGGCTTTCTTAGCACGGACATTTTTGGCTACTCTACCACGATGACCTACCTACCTACCTAGCCAACAAACTAGGGCTTGTTAACCGACTTAAAAAAGGAGGAGGTTCTCAATTCGACTGTTTTTTTTTATGTGTGTTCGCGGATAACTTCGTCGTTTATGAACCGATTTTGATGATTCTTTTTTTAATGGAAAGGAGATATCCCAACGGTGGTACCATGATAAGGACACTAAGATCTGATGATGGCAACCAAGAGAAATCAAGTCGAACCTTGAAGTCGGTTTTCATTTTGTTAAAATACTTGTTTCAAGTTGTCCTTCTCTTTGAAGTGATGCTGTTCTGCATAGTTTGCTCTCTTAGTCGCCTCTTACGAGACTATGGGCCTATGGGATGAATAATGGTGATAATTAGAGACCGGATTATATGCAACATAAAAAGCTTGATATATGCATGCAAATATGCATTGAAAATAATTGAAATATGCACAAAAATCGGCAAAATATGCACGAAAATTGGCAAAATATGCAAAACTAAATGACTAATTTTAGGAATCAAAAAAAAGAAAAAACCTAGTTTAATTTTTTTATAACAAAATCAGCATACATTTAGTAAATTATCATTTGATAGGCGATAAAATTTTAACAAAAAGAAAAAGCGACTTCAACCTGGACCAAATTTAAATGGGACCATACGGGAATATTGAGTTATTCGTTAAATTGTCGCGTACATACATAATGCAAATTGAAGACTTATATGGATTTCTCATGGATGACATGTCAGAACTGGACCAAATTTAAATGGGACCATTCGGAAAGCACCAGCTTTCAAATAAAAAAAGAATCATCAAAATCGGTTCACCCAGTCCAAAGTTATGAGGTAACAAACATAAAAAAAAAAAACACTCGAATTGAGAACCTCCTCCTTTTTGAAGTCGGTTGAAAATAGGTACAGTAACCTTAAATCACATAAAAATTATTTAAAATTGTTGTAACCGTAAACAATCAAGTATTATTCCAAATATTCAGTGGTAAGATTGTGTCTTCGATCATTTGACTGCCTCGTTGGTCTCGCGGTTGGCGTGTGCGACTGGTGATCATGAGGTCTCGGGTTCGATTCCCGGGTCGGACCAAATGTTTGTATGATCTACAAATATTTGTTTCGGAGTTTGGGTGTTTTCTATGTATAATATGTATGTATTTAAAAAAAAAAAAGTATCTATGTATTTGTATCAGTTGTCTAGTACCCATAACACAAGCTCTGCTTAGCTTGGGACTAGATGGCGTTGTGTGTTAGATGTCCGAAAATATTTATTTATTTATTTTATTATTTTATTTCTTCAAAACAAAGGACATGCGCAGCTACTGACCGAATTGCGATCCGATGCGATGCGAATCCGATTAGTCACAATCACAGTTAATAGTCATCATAAACCCTTATATTTTGTGACTATTTTAATTTGGTCGGATTCTGGATATATCACTTTTTTGCATTTCTTAATGTAGGGTAAGTGTGGTGGTATGTCGGACTCGAACCGACTAAAAGCGCACGCCGTCTCGGGTACTAGATGCCGGGGAACCAGGTGCACCCTAGAAAGAAAAACCCTGGAACCCCGACGTACCTCGGGCCACCTACGGTTTATAGATAGCCCCCTCCTGTGTGGGAACCCCAATGTTACCGTTACTGTCCCCCAGGGCGCGCACGCTCCGCAGCGTCCGCGCCGCCACCCGAGCCTGCTTCTACTAAAGTGACAGATGACCTCATCTGTCACCCTCAGGCTTGCGCTTATGGAGGAGTATTTTTTTAAATTTTTGAGTATGGTGACTACCACTCTTGGATTCTGCTTATGCTTTCCATCAGGCAGGGTAGACTCATTTTGGCAGGGCCATACATAAAAAGAAGCTACATGTTTTGTTTTAATTGTTATGTGTGAGTTCGTAGTGATAGTTTTAGTATGTGAGTATAAAATGTGTGAAGTTTTCCTTCATACAGTGGGTCCTATTGCTCTATGGCATCCAGCTATTTGGAACATCAGAGGTAATAAAGACATTTACGACCTAACAAACAAGATACGCGCGAAAAAAAAAATCCTTCCTTGGCAATCCAATAAAAAAATTAAATTCCGGGTTCGTAAATTTAACCTGGTTCCAACTATTAATTTAACTTTCCAATCTGCAGTTATACAATGAAAAGTTTTTTTGCGAATTAGAAGGATAATACTTATAACAAGTTTTGTGTCACTTATTGAATTTCATGATAAACACATAGGCGTTCTAAAGATACCGCCTCGATCTTTTCAGCACATTAAGAATCTTAAGGTTACCGCTTTACTCTTCAAATTACCTATAAATCTTACTTCTATCAATTTCTACTATATTCCTTAGGGAATTGCTGTCAAAGCAAGGTGATACTATAAATGGAACCTTCTTGGTTGTGAACGTTTCATGTATCAGGTTGTCATGTAACCTGATACATGAAACCAAATTGATGGTATGGTTTTAATACAACATTCTACTTTATCAGACTCGGTGAGTTCGATTGACCAGACTAGAGTTCATGCACATAAGGCAAAAATATTGAAATATAGGTGAAGCCCTAGACATTATAGTTCTTAATAATTTACTGCACAATGAGGTGTCATGGGCGTATCATAATTTTTTTCGTAACTTTTGTAAGTTTTAAAGTGTGGCTCGTAGTCAGAAATGTTGCTATCTATACTTATATCTATACTTATAATAAAAATGTAACAGGTCCAATTCTGTACATTAAAGATATTTTGAAAAATTTTTTTGGGGGGCTCTCTATCGATACTAAAGCCAAAACTGTATTTTTTCAAATTTTTGTCTGTCTGTCTGTCTGTATCTTGGCCGCGCATCACTGAATGGATTCAAATGAAACTTGGCATGATTTGAGTTCATACTACGAGGTAGGAAATAGGATACTTTTATCCCGAAATTCAGCACGGTTTCCTGAAAAGAGGGGATGAAAGTCAAAATATGTACTTAGTTGTAATTCAATAACACAGCCTGATTTCATTCATTATTTTTTTGCTAGAAAGAAAAAAAATAAAAGATAGCGGGAAAAGTCTTCTTTTTGTCTGCGACTGTACACTGTCTGTGGGAAGCTGAGACAGATATGTAAATATGGCGGTACGAAGTTCGCCGGGTCAGCTAGTATTTAATAAAGACGGGAAATAAAAAAATATATTATGCACTTGTTGTCGAGGATAATTTGTTCACGTTCGTCTAAAATTCACATCTCCTTGTAAATGCATTAACTAGACGGCTTATACTTCCATTTACATTACATTATGTATTAAATTAGTTCGACATCCATTAAGAATGCATTATATGTTCAATCATTTTTTAAATTTACATTAATTATTCAAAATAATATATTGCTATTGATTTAAATTTATAAACTTCTAAATTTGATTTTAAAATGTAATTTAGATCAAGAGTTTCCTTATGATAACGTCATTAATGATTAGTAAATATTTTTCATGTTTAATTAGATTAATTTCATTAAATCATTAATAATCTGTCATTTCTTAATTGGAGTTTGAAATTAAATTTACAAAGTGACTGACTTTAAAATGTAAAAGGTCATTTTGGTTTATCAATTTAATGAAACAAATGTATGTGTCTTTTATCCACATCATGTATATTTATTAAATGTTTGTTAATTTAATATTGAACTTAAATTCTGAGTATTCATAAATAGAAACAACTATTGTATGTTCGTGTGCATTCATGAATTAATGTCTCAATAATAAATTGATAGTTTGATCAAAGTATAAACATATTAAAGCATTTTATTGTCTTTGGCATCGTATATTTTTCATTCGAAGGAGTTCGTATTAAAAATATACTAAATGATGTTGGCTTTGTAATATATTTTTTCTAATTGCGTCAAAGCTTGGCAAAGCAAACCGAAAGTTGGAATAATCCTGTTTTTTTTGCTACCTAGTAGTTATGGTTCCTTAGCTAATTTTATTCGATGATTCATATTTTTTGGAATAAAATGTTAAATTATTCTTAAATTTTGTTTAGTTAGCGAAATAACGGAAAAAGTTATTTGCAAAAAAAAGAATGTCTATATGAGTGAAGTTTGTTCTCAATTCTTCATAGAATCTACCACTGCAGCAACTTCAAGAGTTCAATCATTATTTTAAAAACTAGCTGACCTGGCGAACTTCGTTCGAAAAATACAGTTTTGGCTTCAGTATCAATTATAGAGAGCCCTCCAAAAAAAATTTCAAAATATCTTTAATATACAGAATTGTACCTGTTACTATTTTATTATAAGTAGCATATATAATAGATAATGACTTATATTACAATTTATATGCTTTCGAAATATCACAATGACAGTAAGTATCCCGCGTATTTCAAATACCGCGTTCTTAAAAACAACTCCGGTTTCAACGAGTAGCCTTTTTTAAATCATATTCGTTCTCAGTAACGCCTGGTTTCTGCAACACGTTTAATGTCGTTCTTGGAAAAGGAATAACTTTGTAACAAATTTCCATTGTTCCATATACGAACACTTATTAATATGAACAATTTAGTGGTTACAGATACTTCGAAATCGAAATTACAAAAAAACATATATTATTGTGGTATAACCAAACAGGTAATGTAAAAGGGGGAATATTGTTTGCTTTTCTTTGTAATTTTCGCCAAGTGAGAGGTTGCGCTAAGACTAACCACCCTCTTTAATTTGGGGACCAAAGAGCGGCAAACCACTTACCTATACACTGGGTGGGTGACCTATACACTTTGTTCATTATAATAACTAGCTTCCTACTGCGCCAAGTGTTGTAGGTTCAAATCCTACATGGGACAGTACTTTGTGTGATCCACAACTTGTTGTTCTGAGTCTGAGTGTTCTTTGTGTTCGTTTCATGTATGTTTGTAAAGTGTGAAACAGCGCCTGCGCTGTGTTTCACTAAATAAGTGAGGATAAAGGAGGCCCAGACCCCAACCCTTCCCCTAGTCCCCCAAAGGCTGGCAACGCACTCGTGACGCTTCTGGTGTTGGGGGTGTCCATGGGCGGCGGTAATCGCTTACCATCAGGCGATATGTCTGCTCGTTTGCCCCTATCCCATAAGAAAACTAGTATCATTTTAAACAACTAAAGATCGCGTACCGCTTAACACCAAAATAATGTTGGTAGTTTAGCTATTTAGTTAGTTTGTTATGTCTGTTCGGCTTGTAAGGGTAGTAGCGTGATAAAAATAATCATCCAATCTGTTTGATCGTTTTAGATTAGATAAGCAGGTAAAATAGTATTTAAAACATGTTGTACTAGCGACTCTATCTATTGCTGAAAACTGCATTAAAATTGGTTAAGTAGTTTAAGCGAACAGAGAGCGGAAGCGACTTAATTTTATATACTATGTAAAGATACTGATATCTAGTATACGTACAGATGTCATAAAATTGCGCCCAGAAAAGTATCTATACAATTGTGAGCAAATAATTAACACATGTGTCTGGGTCACTAGAAGTATTACATAGTACCGGTATTGTCAATGACCTGAGTGCTTTGATAATTCGATGATAAAATAAGGTGAAGTCTATGTCTGAGACCTAAATATATTAAAATATCTAGATATTTGCCTGAACTATATAAATAATTGTACTTTACACGGCTCGGCACCATTGCCACTTGTACTGAAAAGCCTTATGACGTGTTTAGAAAGAGTGCGGACGCACCAACAGCGCTTATCTCACAGAACTAGCGCGTGACACATGGCTCTTATACAAACAAAGATAGCTTAGATAGCTAACTTTAAGTTGACATGTTGATTTTAATCTATCCAGATTGTGACCTGTCAAAAGTTTGTAAGCCTGGCGGAGTTAACATATTGAATTAAATCACTTTCATAATATTAAACTTAACTGAGGTACTTATTAACTTTAATTATTTAATTCAAAAGAAGTTCCACTAAGTGTCATTAATAAACAAGGTAGAAATAAATGAATTACGGACCCACTCAGCTCAGCAGTATGTACCTACAATATATTTCAAAGCGTTACCGCCCTCTGCAGTCCCATGCAGGGGCGGGTAGGATTAGATCTTCTGTGAAAACCTGAGAATCTCCCTCAAACTGACTTCATTTATAATATTCGGTTAGCATATTAGGATTAAGATATCAGGCCTATCTCAAACTCACAGCAAATCAGCCACACTTCAAACGACATCCTTTTTCGGTACACGTTGCGGTCACACGTCACGAACAGCTAAGCAGGTCTTAACTGTGATAATGGTTCTTTCGATTATATTATAGAAACACCATTATGATTTACGAGTTCCCTACCTGCCTACCTCTGAGTACCTCCACACATACGCCATATAACGGCTTATTTAGTTTTCTACGACAAAACTGGCAAGTTTTTCGCATAAAAAAACTTTGTAATGGAAGCCTTACAAAGTTTTTTTTCGACAAATCGACTAAATTTAAATGTTATTCGAATGGCAATTATCATTGATTACAACAATATCGTGAGCAAAGTTGTTAATATCACCAGATAAAAAATATTTAATCATAAATCCTTCAACAACGCCATGCAAAATCTTTACAATTCATAATTATTAGTTTAAATAAAGATGCTATCTTATTTATTCATTCATTATTCTGACGGTCTGACAATTTGCGGTCATCTGCTGTTATCGCCTTGGGCGCCAATTCATTAATTACTAGCTGTTGCCCGCGGCTCCGCCCGCGTATATATCGGTGTTCGCGGTAAATAGTAGCCTATGTGTTATTCTCATGTATAAGCTATATTACTTACTGTAAAGTTTCTTCCAAATTCATTCAGTAGTTTTTGCGTGAAAGAGTAACAAACATCCTAACATCCTCGCAAACTTTCATATTTGTAATATTAGTAGTTAGTTTCAGACCCTACGGTTTATCACCGTTTTACTGAACCGGTGAGTAAAATATTCACATTTTAGAGAGTAAGATCGCAAAACGGGTGGCAATTTACGATAACTAATCTTATCGAGGACTGTGAACGGAAAAACTGTCTGAGCTGACTTATTGAATTAATTGTCTCGGGTCGTAGTGAGCCAAAAATCATTTTACTGCAGTACATCCTGGTAAACAACATTTTGAAACTTATTATTTTCTGCGTAAACAAAAAGATTTCTTGCTCTCGACACACGCGAACAACCCACGTAGAGCTGCCCGTGGGAGAAGCAGGGGGTACCCAAGTGGATACCGGCTACTTTTAGAGTTTGCCCCTGACTTTTATTTATTGTAATCGAGTAAGCCACCTTCAGAGGAAATTGCAAGCGCTTGAATTGAAATGGCAAGTTGGTGGGTATTATGGGGATTCTAGGTATCAATACCGTCTCTCCTGATGCCCCTCCGGTGAGGATGGTGGCCTGTACAATGTGCCGTCTCAGCTCTGTGACGCGTAACCTGGTGCCGTTACATAATCTGAGGGCGTCCAGGTTACGCATCAGTATGACAGGCACACCAAGCTTGAGCTCTAATTTGTGAGAGGGCGCTCCTGACAGTTCGAGAGAATTTAAAAATTCTACAGGGTACGTAGAAGCGTCGTCAGTTGTCATGACGGTATCTATTGACTTATAGGTCCTCACCTCACCTGGAACTTGCTCCAATATTTTTTTATTAATTTTACCCACCAACTCGTTCGTAGGCGCCATGATAATTCTTTCGCACAACCACTCCACGTTAGCCAAGTTTTGTTCTAAGTTCGGAAATACCTCATTGATAAGGTTATCTTCCGAATTTACAACATTGCTAAATCGGCTATCAAAAGTTATTTGGCTGTTAGCGTCCGTCGGCACGCGACCTTCGCCGACCTCGAGAAGTGTTTGTGCGAATAGTCCAGACTCCTGATCATTGAAGAGCTGGACTCTCATATTGGTCTTCAGTTGTAACCGCTCAACCTTAATCCACAACGGTGAAGCCTTGAGGCACGCGGTCATCTCGTCTGCCGCAGTACCCCGCTCGATTACTGGCAGCGTCTGCCGGAAATCTCCTGCAAGCAAAACGACTACTCCACCCATCAACATTCGATTGCCCCGAATGTCTTGCAAGCTGCGATCCAATGCTTCAATCGCTCGCTTGTGTGACATCGTGCATTCGTCCCACACGATCAGTTTGCACATTGCATTAGAGCACCGCGACTACTGCTTTTGCTGATGTTGCAAATGGGCGTTTGTTCAGTTGCAAGGTTTAGCGGGAGTTTGAACACTGAATGTGCAATTTTGCCACCACTCAGCAAGGTTGCGGCTATTCCGGAGGACGCAACAGCCAGCGCAACTACTTTGTCTTTCCGCAACTGTGCTAGCAGCAAGTTCAGTAAGAATGTTTTGCCGGTGCCCCCTGGTGCGTCCAAGAAAAAAAGACCCCCTTGTCCGTTAGCTTTGCGGTTTGTCATGACATTGAAAATTTCCCTTTGTTCTGGTAGTAACAGAGGCTCTATTTGGGCGACTTCAGCCCCCAAGGCAACAGTATCATAACCCAGCTCTCTGACTAAATCAGTAAAAAGCTCTCCCGTTCTTTGTGGAGTAGGCAAATTGTAGTCGGACAGCAGTTTCCCGACCATCGCAAAAATTTTGTCCTCGATTAGTTTCAGTGCTTCGTTAAAAACTGAGTCATCGTTGGCTTGTGCAGTTCCTTGATATCGGCGACCAATATCTTCTGATAAAGCATTTTTATACTTGTCCCATAACTGTCGGGGGTTAGAGACTCCACAGACGCTTACCATGATCGCAAAGAGATCTCTCAATGTAGTCGCTGACCGGCACAATATAGCGTCCTCCATCGTTGCGTCTCAGTGGCCGTCGTCTTCCAGCAATCCCATCGCCTCACACGCTTCTCGGAAAGTGGCCTTTTCATGCCCATCGACGGTTTTGAGAACCTGAAAACTGGTAGGGCCGCGGAGTCTAGTGAGCAGCAACCGTACACAATAACATTCAAATTGTGTTATGTGTACGGTATACGCTCTGCCCAAAGCATGTGAGGCCTTCACACCAGGCCATCCGTTAACGGGTGCGCCTTGCACGCGTCGTTTTCATTCTTTCCGCGACGCATTCCACGTGTAATACCTTGGCACTTCTACGTACAACAACGTCTGGGCAAACTCGTCAGCTTGGCACAGGCGGAAAAATGCGGTGAGGGTGGTGATAGGCGGTGTTGCAACTCGGTCTCGCAGATTTTCCTCTGTAAAATACACGCGTTCGCCGTTTGGGAGGTGCACAGCAAGATGGGTCACTGTTGGGTGTCTTTGGTGCAACGGTAAACCAAGTATTCTCCATGCCGCTTCGTTAGTACTCACATATCGGCCCGCCCGAAACATCTGCACCTCATTCTTTGGGTCGATCATAACGTTACCCTGCTGCCTCACGATGAAAATAGCCTGGTCATTGCCCTTATTTATGTATTTACATATATATTTGATAGCCTGGACCGAGCTGCAAAATTCTACATTTATGTGGGCGTCAAAAAATTTACAAAGCAGCGGTGAATATGGAACCACCCAGCTATTGTCCACGGACAAGTTTTGTGCGGTGCCTCTGAAGTTAAATTAGGTCTTACCTATGAAATTGCCGTTTTGTATGCAATAAGTGAAAGTAAAGTTTTTCAAACTTTTTTATTTCTGTTATTCGAAGTAATCGCCCATGCAATCGACGCATCTTTGCCAACGCATTGGCAGTTTATTGATGCCCTTCTTGTAAAAATCAGCTAGACGGGAGGCAACAAACTCTTCAAAGGCATTTTGTACTGCCTCTCGGGAATTGAAATTTTTACCCACTAAAAAGTTGTCCAAATTTTGGAAAAAGTAATAGTCGGTAGGCGCAAGGTCTGGTGAGTATGGCGGATGAGGGAGAGCTTCCAACACCAGCTCTTGCAGCTTGGAGACTGTCTGTTGCGCAGTATGGGGTCGCGCGTTGTCGTGAAGCAGCTGCAAGACCTGGGGTTGGAAGCTCTCCCTCATCCGCCATACTCACCAGACCTTGCACCTACCGACTATTACTTTTGAAAGTTTTTGCCCCGACATTAATTCCTCTTTTATTTCAGGCCAGTCTGGATTACACGTCATTGTAAGAAATAGGTCCGGTCGCCCATAATTCCGGACATATGAAAATGCGTCTTGAGTATACTCATGGAGATAACGGGGACTATTTACGAACAACGACGGGAGGATCACCACACTACCCAAATCGTTTGGGTTGACATTGCAGTCGTTCGCAATGGCGTCTTGGAGGTGTATGAAGCTCTCGGCACGCAACTTGCTCTGATTTAGAGCTATGTAGCGTAGGCGCTCACTCTTCATCTTTACGTACATATCCACCAAGAATTGTGAAAGTAGTGTCCTACAGCGCAACAATAAATTAAAATTGTTTTCACGAAGCATTACATGGAAAACGTAAAAGGCCATGCAAGTGACTTTTTTATTTGAGTTGGTTTGAGGGATATTAAAGTGATATCCCTCTTGCCCTTTCCAATAAATTATGGGATACTGTAGAGCATCATAATATCGGTGCGTGTCTGCAATCCTGGTGAGGGAGTCATCGTACTTCCGCAGGACAATATCTCTTGGGGCGGTAGGGTCGGCGCCCGCAACCACAGCCGCCACCTCGGCGGCTGCCGGCGTATTGTAGCGGCGTGGGTGCAGCCCGCTCGGCACGCGCTCTGCGTGGATGACTACCTTGCAACTATCACTGGGCATATTCTCTAGGGCGGACTTAAATTCATGGACCAAGATATTGTGATTGTGTAGGACTTGTTGAATTTTAACTACAGTTGCTCGCTCTACGTCTTGAATGAATGATCACCGTCTGTCAGTTTCCGTCTCGTCATCTCCCATAAAATACACCTGTAAAAATTGGGGCTGTTTATTAAGTGGCAACAACAGTGACCCTATTTTGTGATGTACTTGGCCTTGCACCGTAAATGTAGGGGAAAATCCAGGCATAGCGAGGATCTTGTCCGCCCCGAAAGAAGTCATATGAAAACATGAATTGTATTTTTTAACACGCGCAAGGAACCGCCGAGATTCATCTGATTCACCTGTAAATAACGTTTTTAAGGGATACACGGGCTCTTGTAAAATAGGAATGGCTACTTCGCCCCCAGAGCAACACATTCCCGCTCTTTCTTCCTTCCATTTTAATGCCCCACAATAGCGACACACATTTTCCATACGGTTAATTTTAATGAGCCTGTGGCTACTGTAATCTAATGTCGCGTCATATTCAAAAGCACATTTTTCAAATATCCCCCAAGAGTTTCTTGTAAATATTTGACGGCGCTCTGCTTGACGCTGAGTAACTGCGAGCAAGCGAGAAACTGCTTCTTCAGGTATTTCAGCGGCACGTTGAGAGGCCATACGGTCTGCGTTTACTTGACGCCGAGAAGCTGCTTCTTCAGGAGTCTCTGATGCACGCTGAGTGGCAATGCGGATTGTATTTTCCTGACGTCTAGCATAAGCTTGCGCACAAGTTTCTCCAGCTCTGACTTCTGCCTGACGTGCTGCTTGCTCACGTCTACGCTGTTCAGCATGAACATTAGATTCTTGCTGTCTAGCAGTATTCATAGCTCTAGCTCTTTGAGAGCTTTGTGAAAGATTGGATTTTCGTTTGCGAGTCATCTTAATAGCTATAGACTAAATAATTTACAACAAAAACAATTAAAGTACACTTTATGATAAAAAAATTTAATAACTAAACTGAAGTACTAAACAAAAAAGCAATCATTAAAAAAACTTAGAAATATTTTTTTACAAATAGAAACTTATTTAGAATTATTAAACTTATCTAGCTATCTGAATTATAAATAGTATTACTATTAAAGAAATTACAACAAAAATATTAAACTACTATATTATGATAAAATCTTTAAACTAAAGTACTAAACATAAATAACAAAACGTATAAATTTATTTTAACTAATCGAAACTTATTTAGAATTGTTAAACTTAGAATTATAAATACCTAGTTATACCTACAGTAAAGAATTTACAACAAAAATATTAAACCGATATACACGCGGGCGGTGCCGCGGGCAACAGCTAGTATATGATATGATAAAACCTTTTTTAAACAAAGAAGAAACTAAAGTCCTAAACACAGTAAACACAAAATCTATAATTATAACGATAAAAATAAACCCGACTTCCAAAAAACTCTGCCAAAAAAACACTTAAAAGCGTAAAATAAACTGGTTCTTCATAAATTGCCTATACCTAATTCTTTATTCATTTAAATAGTAGTATTATAATGTGTGCTAGGTACCTAGAATCTGTTTGAAGTCCTTTTTGGAAGTAAAAGTAGTGACATATTGTCAATAAGTCCACCCTAAAACACCCTAGAATTATTTAAAACATAAAAGCAGTTTCTGTGGCCAAGCGGCAATATGTAGATATAGTGTGTCGGAGTGTGTCCCAGTTTTATTGTAGATATATTAAAGTTCTATAATGCCTTAGGACATTAAATGGTTTTATTTATAACTGTTTACGCAGCGTTGTGTTTGTCCATGGTAAGATTAGGGATACTTGAGAGAATAAAACACTTGGACGTGTTTCTAATAAGTTCTAACGAATAATAAAATGATATGCAGTTATTTAAAAATACATGATTATAAGTGATCGACGGCACAGCAATAATTAATCCTAACAAACGCTGCCATCAACAATTTGGCAGGCGCTTGAACATAATTATGTACATATTATATACAAAAAGTAGTAAATATAAATATATAAAGTAGCCTATGTGATATTCTGATGTATAAGTTATATTACTGTAAAGTTTCATCCAAATCCGTTCAGTAGTTTTTGCGTGAAGAAGTAACAAACATACACACAAACTTTCGCATTTATATATTAGTAGGATTGGCGCCAAATGACCACAGACAACGAATTTTACAATTCAAACTAGTTTGGACGGATGTAAAGTGGTTAGATTTTTTAGAACCAATTATACTAATGAACCATGTTTATATGCTGCCGAGCTCATTACCTTCGCAATTTTCTGCTTTTTTTTAATACAATTATTTTTCTATGTTAATTTCATTTTGATAACTTGTATGAGTACAGAATGATCTGGAGACCTTAAACGTCAAGAAACCCTTAATGTAAGGTAGGCATGTACTACTGCCAAGATTCGACTAATTCAAGACCGGTCTCAAAACGGGAGGGAATTCCGAATCACTTTCTCTGGTAAGTACCTTTAAGGTGACTGGATTGAAGTATTTTCCCAGCCACAGATTTTTTTTCTTAAAAAGATATGTATCAAACAGTCACCATCATGTACCTACTTACTGTACTGTGTTTAATTTTGTGTGTAGCTTGCTGTTTACAGTTTTCCTAAAATAAGGTAAAGGAAAAAAACTCAATGATTTTCATAATAGTTGTAATTTTTTTTAAATTTTATTATTTTTAATACTTCTCTTTTAAGATTCACAAATAAATAATAATTTCACGTGAACACTCAGATCATTGTAAGACCATACCAATTGTAAGCGACAATTGTTAAATGATCTGAGTTTAATCTAATCTAACACATAATAATATTCACATGTTTGGATTAAATAAAATTTACTAGTAACTAAAATTATTTATTTTTTCAATTTATATTTACTTATAATTAGCTAAACAAACCCTCAGCCAAATAAGCGTAAGCTGCTTGACATTAAAAGGTGTCATTTAAATATATCTTAATTAAAATTTAAAAAAATTATATTCAAATGAACTACTTTTAACTACTTTTAAGCTCAAATTTCACTAACGCGCGATTCTGTAAAACGTTTCATTTTACGTTCGCGTCGTCGTCGCTGACTAGACAATTCAGTCGACACAACGATAAAGCATTAGCGTACATTCGCTCGGCAAGTCGAGAACACTTGCAAGTGTCCGAAAACGGCACTCGTCAACAATCAATTGTCGAGCGCCAAAAACGTCACAAAAGTTGCGTGCTCGTAACTTCCTGCGTTCAAGGAGCATCTAACATTTGGTGCACAAAATGCGTTGGCGAGAGTTTATACTACTTATTACTACACTTAGCGCTATACTATGGCAGTATTGCAGGAAATTAGAGAGCAAACAACACTAGTCTCATTATTAAGATCAAGCAGCTTATAGATGGGGCGGCTGCCCATGTCGGCCGAATGACCACCATTCTGCATTGGCAAGACTACAATTAATATTATTATCCTTACAAATTAAACCTGTTAATCTGCCAAATTATTGTTAATTTTTTCACAAACAATGTTATGATCTCTACGGGTGAGTAAAAACAGGTTTCTATTAAAGCTTAATACTAAAAGATAGCGCGTTTAATCGCCTCTGCTAGAGCGTGAGTTATAAACTACAATTAATTTGGAACATTCACTTTCAAGTTTCTCTTGGAAACAATTCGTGCGGCCAGCGCCTGTCTTCACCATTATCCTTCTCATCTCTCCTATCGAATCACCCTTCTAGTACTAATACTACAAAATTTATAGACAGAACAGACCTTCACAGCCTGAATTGGAACTAGAAAAGTAATGCATTATTGAAATCAACCCTTAATATTAATAACTAATGCTATGTAAACTTACAAATTCGAACATGCTAACCAGATCTGTGTATACAACCTTTACGTAAATTATAAACGTAACAAATTGATATGTTGTTGAAATAAAAACAACCATATGGGAAAAAAACTATTGCTTATTTTTTTTTGCAATTGTTGCCATTTCGAAAAGGTAAGCGTCCATAACAAGGTATTTTAAAATTTCCTAGTCCAGATAATAGTACTAATTTTTCAAATTAGTATATTTTCATTTAATTTGTTATTATTTTCAATATTTGTAATTCAACTTTAGGTAAACAGTAATTGTGCACAAGTAGTGCTGCGAAAATCGCTTAGCGGCACACCGAATCGACTATAATCATAGTCGAATATAAGGAACAACCTAGCGCTATCATGGTGCCCATGGCTATACTAGAGTGGTAGGTCCTGAAGGTCTTCAGTACACGTAGGTAGCGAGGACAGTGTGCCAGCTCGCCTAAAATAAGGCGACCGACCTGAAACAAAGAAACACATTTTAAGTAAAGAAACAAATTGAAAACACATTATAGTCTTCTTATATGTAGGTATATTTTATATGGCGTCCTACCCGTCATTTGGGGATACTATAGTTTATTAACTTATTAAAATTTAACTTCTGTGTATGCCTAAGAACTATAAGATTGGTAGAATTCGATTAGGATAAAAATAGCTAATATTAGAATTTAAACATAGTAATGATGTTAATGCCACCACATTTCACACGAATTGTCTATGGTGATTCAGCTTTTTTATTTTACAAATACTTCAAAAAGATTTCGTCACACATTACAGATCGATTTTGCATATCAGCTGCGAGAGTAAGGTATTCTATATATAGATAGATAGACAACACGTAGCCTATTTTATCAAAAACTGAGATAACATCTCCTAAAATGATGCAATATTGTTCAAAATTGTGAAATAAATTGCATACATTACAATAGAAAATTTGTTTTTTAGTAGCCAATAGTGCTAAAAGGCATTGTATGATGTAAATATTTCAGTTATCAGTAATTATGACATATCCACTGGTTGACCGCTGCAATACATGTGTCAAGAATAAAATAATCAATCGTTGTCGTTTAATCGACTATTTGAACGAGGATCGATACTGTCAGGTGACAGCTGACGTCAATTGTTTGTCATCAGTAGGTATTTTAATTATTCCATTGTTGTTTTAAGTATATTTTGCTAGAGAGGTGCTTTCTCTACATACCTACTAAAAAGAAAGGTATATCAAACAAATTCCCATTCTCCAAAGTTCTTTTTTCACCCCGCGAAGCCAAAAGGAAGGGTCATAGTATTTGGCAGTCTATGTATGTATGTCTAAGCTACTAAATCGATTTAAGAAATGAGACATAGATTCGTAATAATGGCCCGGGTAACACAGGCTTATAAAGTTTATCAACTGTTTTTACGTAGTCGGGATAAAGTTTTTAAAATAAAGAGAAAAAAAATACATAAATGTTATTTTTGTATAGAAATAAAGAGGTTGTATTTATATTATTTTAAGCTGTCATAAAAGTGGTACTTACTTCATTTCCGTTACCGGCAGCTTCTTCCATCTGTGTCTTGACGTGCTTAGCGCGGAGCATGGGACGCACCAGACACAGTCGCACGTAAGCTTCTATACTGAATACGGCTAGCAACAGAGCTAACTGTAACAAAGAGAATAAATACATTTAATATAATACATACAAAGAGTAGCTATCTTAAACAAATAATATAATAATTAAATAAACAGTTTGGTAACTGTAAGTTTAAAATCGCTTTTTTAGTTTGGGGCTTAGTGATTTAATCTGATTCATATTTATATGTATAATGTATTATTATAATATAAGTATTCGATTGTAGTCACCAGCATTCTGGTTACTGCAATAGGAGTACTAGCTTAGTTTACATAGTGTGTGTTCGGCAAAAAATCAGACCGGAATGACAACCAGATGTGACCTTACAAACTAATCTAGGGCAAATTGGAAGCGTATTCTAAAACACATGTAGGTTTATTAAATTGAAGATTATTGAAAGTGTCACTATATAAATGATTAATCAATATTAAACAATGAATACTTTTACCAATTAATATGCACAATAACTAGAACGATTTTTGCTATATTTGACATAACTGACCTATCTTGTCACATCATCATTTAAAACTTTTATTTTTATCAACTTCCTCATATCCGGTTCCTGTGTATAATTATGAAATGGCGCTAATTTCGTACCAAGATAAGTTAAGCTCTTATTAATCTGTCAATTATCCGGGGCAAGTTAATCTTTTGGCCTTTAAAAATAACCTTCAGTTTACATTATGTGTTTATATGTTTATTACGCAGATTTAACATTATCTTGTAATTTATTATCTTTGCGAACAGTCACAAACAAAAAAAATGTTAACTCAACATGTCAAGGTTTCCACTTCTCTTTGCTATAATTTTGATATATTTTGTTTAATACATTGCTTAATGATAGTGTATTTTAGTAACATGCATGTTTATATTTAGAAATACTAATTTGAACTGTTAGTTTCGGATGAATAGATAACTTATTATTCGAATGTAAATCGGGACTTAATAGATAACTATTTCTAATGACATTTCAATGCATAATATGTCAAAAAACATAAAAGATTTTTGAGTACTAATGCAATTCTTACTGGCCTGGCCTTCTTATACATCAAATCGAAAAAAAAAACTCTTGGCGCCATTATTGTGACACTGACATTACAAATATTTAATGTCAATATCGTAATTTATCATCTAATAAATTGTGTTAGTAATGTTTGAGCATTTAGACTCTAAGGCCATACATAGCTAGTTCCTTATATAATTTATGATTATTTTCCGAAAGTAAGCTACAATATTCTGCTAATTGAGGACGGCAACAGGCTGATTGATTTGACTTGGCACTCATCAAACTCATTTTACTGTTACTAATGCGTTGAAGTTGCATAAAATTTCTGTTTTATCAATAATTTCTCGAGAAATAAATCATGTATCAGCTTTAACTTGTGAACTATTAATGCAGATTGCAGAGACTTGTAGAGGCATTAAAATATAACATATTTATGTCAACTTGAACCATAAATAGTTACTAAATGCAATAAAAATCTTGAAAATATCTGATACATACTTTCGGATTATTTGCTCTTTGAAATGTTTTAGATGTTTTAAATAAATAAATAAATATTTCGGACATCTAACACACAACGTCATCTAGTCCCAAGCTAAGCAGAGCTTGTGTTATGGGTACTAGACAATCGATATTAATACATTTATACTTTTTTTTTGTAAATACGTACATATTATACATAGAAAAAAAATACGAGTACAAACACTTATTAGAAATTAACAACGACGCAGTAATTTTACGTGGCATAAAATTAAGCGGTTTTCTTTTTTCCTTCATTCGAGAACCTATCGGCATTGATCATCTGTAGACCATGGCACTACGCTTGTACCTATAAGGTGTGTGGGAACCACCAGATTGTGACTTTCGCGGTTTTATTCTCATAAATCTTCGGAATGTTGACTTTTTCATTTAAAAATGATTAAGTACCAACTTCCATAATTATGCAACAAACATTTAAAAGTGTTTAACTTCTATATTTTTACTTTCCTTTATGCAACGAAATATTAGTGTCAATAGCATTAATACACGCGAATATTGCCCATGGTTGACACCTCTTATGAATGTGAATATTTTAAATTTATTGTACGAACCTTTGACTTATGACAAGAAAAGAAAAAAAAACGTTTCGGATATTTCGTCTGGAAAAGCATTTATTTTAGAATTAAGAGTTTTCACCAAACAGAAAAAAATGTGAAATATTTCTATGCAGAAAAAAATTATCATGCTCACCTGTACCCAGGATGTATTTTCAAACTTTGTAAGACATTGCATTCTGTAGTAAGAGATCAATGCCAGAAGACTGATGATGGAGTTAAAAGCGTAGTACACAGGGAACAGCACAGTCTGCACGCGGCCGAACTCATGGCGTGGGAGCGAGAAGTACAGTACAACACCTGGAATATAAAGAACTGGTTAGTAACTCTACAAGTAAAAAAATTGGCTGTGATAAGGACTGACGATAGAAGTGAAAACTTAAATTATCAACATCAATTTTTTTTTTTAAAGTTTCGTGACGTCGCGGCGTCGTCATGTCGGTGACGCGAACTAATAAGATTTTCTCCTACCAAAAAGAAGTAGTAGCCACAAACTGTCAGAGCTAAATTCAAATTTTCGTTCTAGAATGTTATTATTTAAAATATTATAACAGATTACATAGAAATTAGAATATCTCAAGTTATACTAGTTTCTTCTGGGTTACCACACACTTGTGTTACATTGGTAATACATAATATATACGTAAATCTCCACATACACTATTTTTATTTGTTAGTACTAACTTAGTAAAACATGTATCTAATTCTAGAGCGGCTTAAACAAGTAACAGCATGAAAATACGAAGTATGTCTTTCTGACCCTGTTTAATATACTCGAACCTAAGTACGTAATTGGTGTAGGGGCTGTGAAGAGGAAATTGATTGAAATCGCGGGTCGCGTGTTGCGGTTAGGACCTAAGGTCATATTGATATGACCGAACCCGGAAAGCGTGTGTCATAAATACTAACTCGTACTAACCAGCTGTTTTTAATACAACTACCTATAGAATTGTATAGACGTATAACATGTTATATATTAATAAAGTGTAGGTAATTGAAAAAATAATGTTATTTACTGTAGCGAGTAGGTCAGTATGATGGTTCGACTAAACGCTCCTCGGAATCACGCCACCCTTACATTTACTAATTAGCAGTAGCATGGGTGGTTTTAAAAAGTTCTAGATCTCTTTAGGATGGATATAACTTATTTTAAAAGTTATCTTTGTCTCATGGAATGAAATGGAATCTTCTAAGTATTACCCAATGTTAGAAATGATTGAGTCTTTAAACTCCATATGTTTTGAGCTAAAGTTGGCCGTCTCAGCTAAAGTTATCCGCATTTATTATTTCGTTTTGCTTTCTTTTCTGGCATTAAGTTATATCTAAGAAGTTCCTAGATAAATATACCGCAAATACAACAAATGCGAAACCCTCAGATCAAAAAAAAAGTCGCTTTTTTCTGCTTCAACAAGAACAAGGCGGTGCGATATCTACCTTTTTATTTGATCTGAGGCGAAACCACGAAAGATGCATAACAAGTACATATATGAAGGAATTTAAATAAATATCGTATTGAATGCTACCAGCTCCGTATCGAATTAAATTACATTTTATCGGGAATTCCGGTAACATGTACCTATGTGAGAATTTATCGATATAAGTAGCACTTTGAATTAATTAAAAGTATTTTTTACGTTGAACTGCAATTCGAAAGCTGAATAAAATAAGGACACTTGTAAAATGTAACTGTTCTCATTTTATTATCGGATTAATAAATCAATAAAAACTGGTTCCTAAAGGTTACACGGAGATTAAACGTCTAGTTAAGACATTAAGAACTCCCGAAATAGAAGGTTAATATCAATACAGTACAGCAGGCATACAGTTTTCAATTTATTCCTACAAAATTACCTGCTACTGACAACGCGGAGCCTAAATCTTTTTTTTATTTTTTTAGTTTTCCGCCTACGTATTTTCAAAGTTAAACATATGAAAAAAAGAATTTTCCATTCGTACAACCGTATAGCAACCAACCGGATTGTTCCAATC
Source organism: Diaphora mendica (assembly GCA_949125395.1). Classification (NCBI taxonomy): domain Eukaryota; kingdom Metazoa; phylum Arthropoda; class Insecta; order Lepidoptera; family Erebidae; genus Diaphora; species Diaphora mendica. Next base: position 28,738,947 of record OX421315.1, read on the forward strand.
ATTTCGTGATTTTTGTGTTCAGGCCATTAAAATGCAAATTAGATAATCGTTAAGACTTTTGAATGAAGTTTACCCCGCTTACCGTCTATCATTTAAAGACTCGTACGCGATTTTGCAAAGGCTGATCAATTTTAAAATAAGGAATATACATATAAATAATGAAAAAAAAAAAACAGTTTTGGTTAACCTTTTTATTCTTTATGCATCGATGTTCTTTTTATCCGACTGCGAAAGGAGGGTTATGTTTTTCGAGTGTATGCATGTATGTATATTTCTTTGCCACGCCCTAGCCTAAACGGCTTGTCGTATTTTTATGCGAGTAGTGTCAAAAGATTCGTCTTAGTCGTGAGAGTGACACTGGGTACATCAAAATTAAAAAAAACAAAAAATAAGGATTTTTGGCGCAAAAGTAATATAAAAAAAATGTTTTCAAAATACATCGAGTGTGGTATCAAAATAAAGATTTTATTACGGTGATTACGAATATATATAAAACTTATATGTTTTTATTGTTGTATATTGACGCAGTTGGGTTTTTTATTTTTAATAATTTGTACTTTTTTCTAAACGCTTTGTCGGTGGTCATTTGTTAAATGAGGTTGTCACCAACTAATTTAATTACAGAATTATTATTTTACAGTTCGTTAACTTATTCATATTTGTTGTTTATTGTTTGAGAAAAATTACCTTAAAATACCAGTTGTTCCGAGCTTGCTTTATTTTATAATAAAAAAATACGCAGCCTTACGCTGATAAACCTTAGACTTATATGTCAGTATATTGCTATCGTATAAAAGGCTACCATTTCCTTATTCCTTTAAATAAACATTTCAATTATCGCTAATGAGGTGTTAAATTGCAGGCCATTTAAGTGAGCGGGCGTATCTTGAAGCATAAACAGGAAGATCGGGTAGGAATGTGATTATCTGTAGTGTCTACTGTCTAGAATTAATCATAAATAGTCTATGGACACGATTGATCGGTCGTTGCCTTGACCAAGCGTCATTCGGTCATGTTTTTTTTTCACAATCTAAAATTCTCCTTGGGTTTATTCGAGTAGGTCTACTATATGATCATATATTTTGATTGTCATTATTATTGGTAATTCGAATTTCGAAATACACACATCAAAAGTGTCTAGGGATCAACATGTGTGTCTAGGGATCAACATATATTTTTGCAATAACTTTTCTCCTGATTGATATTAATTAAAATTTTCTTTAAGGATTCATCAAATAAAGTGTTTTCGTTTGTCACAGTAACGATAAACCAAGTCACCTTTGCATTAATAAAGAAATTTGCCATTTTCCTAATAAAGGGATTTTTGACATTTGAACCACTAACATTAAAGTTCGAAAAAAAGACTGAAATAACAGTTTTCTTTAAAATTTTATTAGGTAACTTAAACAATTAATAATCCGTGTTTCTACCGCGAACACTAACAACACAAGAATCGGTTTGGCATACTCAAAATGAGTTCATCCAAATCACGCTGTGGAATGGCCGCCCATGTTCGTTGCAACAACAAAAAAAGGTCTTCTTGCGACTGGATACCCTCCATATTCGGCAGAGCTCTTCTCTGTAGCATATCCCATGCATGCTCAATCGGGTTCAAGTCTGGCGACTGAGCAGGCCAGGGCCTATATTACTTTTTTTTTTATTATTGTTTAGTTATACAAACTGCAATTTGTAATTTAGTAATAAAATAAATATGCACACTATTGGTTGTTTAATTACTCTTTATTTATATGATCATACTAACGAGACGAGATGTATGTAGAAACGTAATTAAATATGTTATTTATTGCTACATAATCAAGATTGGTTTGAATTATAGGTTACTGAATAGCCTGGTATCAACTTATGTAGCATCGTTAATTTTAACATTATGGTCGGATATTTGTCGATGGTTTGATACTTTTGTTTTTAAAACAAAAGCACCAATTAAACTTGTTAATATTCTTTTTGCATGTGAATGTCTTAAGAATAACCTTCTGACGGTATTTTGAAGATCATAACTATTAGCGAGTTAATTTTGTGATTAAAGTCTTACTAACAAACAAGTTATTCGTTTGAATTGTGTACGTAACTACATATATTGTATATAATATGCTATCGGTATTTCGTAATTTGCTTTGTGTCGCTGCGGGGCAGAGCAAATAAAAACAAGAACCTGCTTAAATATTTAAAAGAAAGCCTCTCCCAAACTTTATAATGACAATGTTCCGCCTTCTTCGAATACTGGCTGCTTATAAAAACTTGTGTTTCTCAACGAATAATTTTCTTTTAAATTCACCCGCAGTTCCTTCACGTACGTAATGTTCATACAATAGAGCTATTATAGACAGAGTGGGGAAGACACACGGCTGCCTGTAAGTGGAAACGTCCAACAGTTAAAAAGAGAGAGAAGATCGCGGTACCCCATGTCTTTCTTTACTGACGCATGCGCAGTAAAGAACTAATAATGGTAATCCAATTACAACAATTAACCGTCGAATCGTTCTGCTATGCTGCTTTTACGCGCCAACTGCGCATGCGCCAGTAGAGAAAGGCAGAAAGGTACCGCGATCGTCTCTCTCTTTCTAAACGAGGGACGACTGGAGGCCTGGCTCCCCTGCTCTATCTATAATAACTCTATGGCTCATATATGGCACTTCTTCGAAAAAAGAACGAGTTTTGGATCCAATTTCCATTGTTCGAATTTCAAAGTTTGATATTGTTTCAAATTTTGACTGCCTCGCGGTTGGCGTGTGCGACTGCTGATCATGAGGTCTCGGGTTCGATTCCCGGGTCGGACCAAATGTTTGTATTATCTACAAATATTTGTTTCGGAGTTTGGGTGTTTTCTATGTATAATATGTATGTATTTACAAAAAACAAAGTATATATGCATTTGTATTAGTTGTCTAGTACCCCATAACACAAGCTCTGCTTATCTTGGGACTAGATGGCGTTGTGTGTTAGATGTCCGAAAATATTTAAAAAAAAATAAAAAATAAGAATACTTTTCAAAATTCGCAACTTTAATTGACAAAATATTCGAATGTTGTAATAGTGATGTCCTACTTACTAAATGCATATCAACGTTATTTTTACGACTTAGGTAGGTACATACATATCCTTTAGATACATTTGTAAAGATATTTTAGTGGCAATAAAATTATCAAGTAACATGAAAATTTTACATCACATCAACTTTGTTAGGCAATAATAAACCCGACCATTCGAATAATAAGTTACGTTACTTACTTTTAAATTATAAAAAGATGTTTTTTAGTAATTACCAGAGATAAGCGTCATCCAAATTTGTGATCCCAGATGAGTGGCCACTGCGCCGACGTAGAGCGCTGTCCAACCGCGCATATTACTACTGCTGCCCTCAGTACTGCTTAACCAGAAGAGACAGACCAAAATGCCGAGGGCAAAGTGGAGAGGCTGAGTGGTGCGTGTCGCGATACTGTGGACAAAAGAGTTTGATATAATATCTGAAACTTTGTGTTTTAATCTAAATTTCACGATAATATCTGTTGCATTTTTTTAATAAGGCTGCAATGCAATGTAAAAAATAAATTAAAAATGTGCGGATGTGCCATAACTAGAAAATAATTTCCTTTCAAAGCAAAGTCACGGTTGTAACTAGCTCGACAAATACAATACAAAAAGTGATAAGTAAGAAAATATTTAATTTTGACGTAATGAACATGAGGCGAAAAGTCAACATTAATGTCTGCGACACGATACCTTTTAATCAAATGTCGAAACGAAAAAGTTTTTATATTCTTTCGTTTATCTTATTATCTCGTTAAGATAAGGTTTATTAGTACAGGTGGTTATGAATGAAAGTGTCATATCTTATCACATCTCTAATGATTTTCAACTGATATTTGCAAAGAAAGCTTTGATAGTCATCAACTTTTTACGAGTGTAAATAAAAAGCTGTATTTATTTACACCGAGAAGTCAAAAGTAATAAAATAAGTGCATAAGTGCATGCATTGCAAATTATAGTAACGTCACAAATGAATTTTCGATATTAGAATTTTCCTTCAATGTCAAAAAAGGTGATTGTATTCGAAATTAGAAATTTGCCCTAAATGTAAAATACAATTAGGCAGCATATCATTTCCACGTGGAAAATAAAGTCCATTGTTTGGAAGTGACACTGGACAACTACGAGTTTGACACGTGAGCCTTTCACCTTATCGGAAGTGGATCACTGCGTGAAAAATCGTGGCATTCTCATTTAAAATAGCGTTGTTGTAATATATAATAACAGATATAAAGATTTAAGTTTCGAAACTAACGTAATAGCAACAGAAATCACATTATCTTATTATTATTTTTTCTTGTTATTTTGAATTAAAATGTTCATTTCTTGGTACTTTTACCCTTACTTTTAAAAAGAAAGACATGTGTTCTCAACTTCATAAAGTTAATTATCGTTAATCACCACCATTGCAATGAACTGGCAGGCGATCGAGATTAATTGCATTAATTGAGCTTATATAATGATTGGACAATATTACTTTTAAAATTCATTCATTAAATTAAAGGAGTGCATTGAAACAGTTTTAATGATACTCATAACACAACACTATTATAAACGAAAGTGGTAACATATCATTGAACGTACTTTTCGAATTTAAAGCCATTAAAAATGAACACCTTACAATTTTTTGTAATGAATTTCTATAGTTCAAAAGTAGTGAGTCAAAGCTACCACCTGTGCAAAGAGAGTGAAATTGTTTCTTTTTATTTTTAAATTTCGAAGACACGTAAATTTGATACTCTCGATGCACAGTGTTAATAGGCTCTTAAAACGATATACCAGCATATGCAGCCAGTTTGCATTTTGAAGTTTCAAAAAATCAAAATAGAATGAGCTTTCAAAATGTACCACTCTGCTTCCATTCAGTGCATTTGATGGGTTTCCACTTATTTAGGTTCACCTAATATTTTTGAATGGGCTAGCCATATTAATTTATTAGTGTCCTGTTTTAAAAGCTTTTGGTGTGTATGTCATTATCACGTTAAAATACACTAGTACATTTTGTTCACCTCCTTGGAAGCAAAGTGATGTAACCTAACAATATAAGCTTTTAAGTACCTGATACTTCAATCTTGAAGTACTCGAAGACACTTAACATAAATATCTTACGTCAATAAGAATTAAGTTAATTTTCCTTAAGTGGCATGTAAATGATTCATTGTCGGAGACATTTGTTGTGCAGTTGTTTGTCATAGGCGTCATCTGTTAGTTGCATAATAGAGGGATAAGGATTAAAATTCATATGACGTAACATATGCATGACCCATTTCTAATTACATTATATCAAAATGTTGTTATTAGTCATCGTTTAAATATAGTAAACAAGCCTTATAGATTAGATTTCATCGCTTGCAACGGTAGAAGCGAATTACACATACAGGCATATATTTTTAAACAACGCTTCATATGACGCAGTGGTATAAGATTGCAAGCCCATAAGTGGAGTTCCATGCTTATGTCATTCGTGTAATATGAAAACTATTATATATATAAATAGAACTATCTTCAGAAATAGTACAAACTTGATTTATTTTATGTATAGTTCATATAGCGATGAAACCGATAATATCAGCTAAAAAAAATAATATGAAAAGAAAACTAAATCTTTATGACTATACTTATTATTAACGTATTTATAACTGGCATACCATACACATATATTTTGAGAAAATGTGAAAGTTTTTGGACGTTCCAAGTAGTTTGAAACAGAAGTATATTTAAGCCCTAGTACCTAGTTAAATAAGATTTCATTTTAACTAGGTACATCATCAACCTACAGAAGATCACTTCTCATTTAGTACCTACATTATTAAATGGTTTAGTTCTAATTACGGCCAATATAAATTATATTTCAAAGAAATGTTTTGATGGTTACCTGGTAAAAAAAAACATGTTAGTCATAAATTGGCACATGATATACACCTATTATGATAGACGTCTATGCGTATTTGCGATAAACTGGACAATTGACGCAAGTTCCGTCACAGATTTAGTGATAGAGTAATTATAATTAAATATGATAAAATAAACAATAATACCGCTTTGAGTTCGGTTAAAACAAAAATATTTTTGAAACCATAATTTTGCACAAAGTGCGGTTTTGGCTTTCCGCCACGTCACGAGATGTTAATGATGTTATTTTTGGCTTAGTATGTAAGACAGTAATATAATAATTCTTATTTCTTATGTATATCACCTTCAAACACGGATAATGCTGTTATTATTTTATGAAAATAAAATAAGTAATTTAAATAATAAGCGGGAAATGTAGAGTACAATACAATATTTATAATTTAAATGTGGTATTATGTAATCTTATCTATATTCACTGAAATACTATAACTAATTTTTATTCTCTAATTTATCGATTAGAAGAACACGGGTTCATTTTCTCTTCCTCTTTCTTTTTATTATACAATCACATTTATATACGCAAAGTAATCAGTGTGACGTAAATTGCTAATAACATTTACCGATTAGGACTGTCGGCCGACGTGCTTCGACTCACGCGTGCCCGCAAATTTATAAATGTCCATACACCTATAACTTTCTTTCGATAAAATATTTGTGCGCTCGGAATAAATTCGAGACTGGGTTATGCGCTTTTTATCGGCGGGCGATGACATTTAAAATGTCATTTGTGTAAACAAAAATAAAATTTGGCTATTTATTCTCTTTGCAGACAGTCCAGTCACTCTCTGGGATTAGTAGTTTCTTTTTAATAATTTGGCTACGAAACTAAAAAAAAAAATAAGTTTTTCCCATGTCAATTTTTATACAAGCAACATCATTTTATTTTTACTATGTTGCAATATAGGTATAAGTCCTTATTTAAGGTCACAAGGGAAGTACACACGATACGTTATCATATCGTTCAATATTAAATATGGCGCCTAACGAGCAGACATCACTTGAAAAAAATATCTAACTTGATTTTTTATTCAAAAAATAATCCTTTTCTTCTTTATAGTAAAGATTTAGATTATAGTTTTCCTGCTAAGGCATCCTTCACAGAATAAAAATAGAGTCATGATAGTGAAACTTACAAAATTAAAATGCCAATATACTAAGAGTCAAAATATAAGATTTCTTTCAGTTATTTAATCGCGTTTTAAAAATAGAATCTTACTTTTTAATAATTAATCGCGGATGTACTTCACATTTTAAAGAGTCTTATTTTGTTGTTTAACTATAAATGGAGGCCAAATGAATAAGCTCATAAACTTACATAATTATTAGACTTATTTGTTCAGATTCATTAAATTTTTATTTTGCTGTACTCGCAATTAAATTAAAATATTTTGAAGATAATGTTGCGAGGTCAACTAATGTTATAGCTAAGGAAATGTACACAATCATTGAACTACTTTCTGATAGAATCCCACGTGTGGGTGTCATATTTTATTGTACGATAACACATTTTGATGACAGGAAGTTATTTTTTTTTAGTTTTCTACTCATTTTACGAGACCGCGAGACCGGTCATATCCGCAGTATTAGATTGTCAAGTAAAACTCTATTTATACACTTTACTTTAACTAGTTCAACCTCGAACCACTTTAATTGTACATAATAACATTCTGTTAATATATTTCTGTTAATATATTTCTGTAATTATAGAAACATAATTCAAGTACCTAAGAAGTCTTTTTGCAATTACATAGAAGAAATAAATATTTGTTCCGGCTTATTTCATGAAGCTACGCGAAGCTACAACGCTAATAAAAAAAATGCTTATTACAAAAATAACGTTTACATAATACTAATACCTATTATTGTTAATAAGAATCAAGCCGTATTCTAGTATTTTTTAAGCAACTATAACATACTTACGTAGGTAGGCGTATGTTTGCTGTTATATAAGTTTGTAATAACGAGAAAGGTGTGCAAAGAGCCTCATATTAATTAACTAGATAAGTCATGGACATGTCTGATAATTTGAATTGTTCTTTACGTGTGACATTGAGCGCGGCGCTAAATTTGACAGTTGTATGCTGAGATTACAAATGGTTCCCGCTCTTTTTTCTTTAAACAATATGTGACGTAATCTTGTCTGAGGTCAAATAACTCTATGACCTTGTGAAAGGTATAGGTTTACGTGACGTAAGTCGACGTCACAGTGTGGTCGTGATGTTGAAGCAGCTTCCGACGCGAAAAACAAACAGTCACATGATTTTAAGAGTACTTAACGCTAATGAGATAAAACTCTTGTTAAATATATCTGTATATTTACTTATGTAATTGTATAGATTAAAAAGGTATTAATTTGTAAAAGTTAATTTGTAAAGGTTAAGGCTACACCTATACAGAGTGTTCCAAAAAGTAGTGGTTCTAAAAAAAATACTTTTTTTTTATGAAATTTGTTTTCATTTGCATTCGCATTTTTATTTAAGCATTTAAGAAGATTTGGGTGCGTCTCAATTTTACTAAACAATACGAATATATTACACTTTTCTAGATAAAAATGTCACACACACACACACACGACACGTCACATAATATCAGTTTTCAAATTCACGTCACCCATAACACATTTTGTTAGCATAAGGTAAATAAGTACGTCACAAGCGGTATATTGTTACACTGTATACAAACATAGTAACACTGTATACATAATATATTAAACACTCACTACTAAATTACCTGTAATAAAGCCGAAGAGTTATTTTTTTAAAGGAAACACTGATTGGATTTGGAAAAATATTCTTGCATTGGTTAACCTAAGTTTTTATTAAGGAAAGTTTCTTTTATTTTCAAAAGAAAAACTATTTTCATTATGCTACTTTTAGGGGCGGAACACAGATAATTACAATTAACGCGGTTAATGTCCTCGCTTTAAAGTACATCCCAGACAAGGCGCCTATTATTGTGTATGAAAACTTTTTTTTACCCCATACTTACGTTGTAGCGGAATTTTCACAATTATATTCTTTTTTTAAATGATGTAATATTATTTTTAACTGCAACTCATAATATGACGTGAACTTTCCCGCCTTTTTGTCTTGTCAATGATTCATTTTTTAATATTTAACATCGCGTGTTATACGTATGAAATGAACGCTTTGATCTGTCACACATGGGTAGCTGTAAACACGACTTTTCTCGAAACCTACTTTAATTATCAACTGTAGCGATCTACTTGATTGAGGCGGTACTAATTATTACAACCGCTAATTATGTCTAATAACTCATTTAGTAAATGATAGTAACGATGTTACTATTTTAAATGGGAAAACCTCATTAAATGTGATAAAACTAACCGTTAAATGTGTGGTTTGGGAAATAAATGAGGTTGCACAATGTGCATAGGATCTTTCATACAAAGATGCAATAATTGGTATTTCACTATTATAAATAGAGCCTAGAGGTGCACATTTTGGTGCACGCCCATTTCGATACACGTCCATTTCTGTAGCACAGTAAAAAAAATAATCCTCTTAAATTTAATTAAGGATAGAGATTTTACGAATAAATTCAGTTCGACCAGGACTATTACCCGAGTTTGCTATTGGCCGAAAGTGTGAGAGTTCAAAACGAAAATACATTTTTACCTTTTGCCAAATGTGAATTGTTAGTCAAACATTTTCCCATTAATTATATTTTTTAAATAACATTTCTTTTTAACTTGTCAACAACGTGAACAGATTAAAAATCCCAAAACTAAAAAGAAGGCTGTTTTAAATAAAAGCCACCCATTGAATCGGTACGTGTACAGACCGGTCCGTCATCAGGTTACGTAATACGTAAGTAGCTAATTGTTATTCTTTTCACGATAAATGCGATTTCGAGATTTCCGATTTGAAATTTTAAGTATCAGTAACTCAGGTTTTGGAACCATATATTTTCAACACGCTTTTTTTGAGGAAATAAATTATTCACTTTGAACAATGCATGTAAGGGATAAAAAGCTTTTAATTTTGTTGTTGTAACTTTATTATTAGGTGCATGGCTTAATTTTTACAAATTAACGTTTTAGTTTATAATACAACAGTTAATAATAATCCCTTTTGCTGTATTAAATCAAAGAAAATTTCAACGTTTAAAGTTTGAAATTACTACTTGAAACGTTCGGGATTGTGACATTTTAAATTTAGAATGTCTAGGATAGTGTTGTATTCTTCAAATACATTTTTACTTGTGTTTATATAATTTGTTGTCTAAATAATGTAGATGTCTTCTTATTCTACTTGTCGTATTTTCGGCGATTCATGTTCGCGTCCTCGTTATAATTGTAGCGATTTAACAACATTGAAGGGGTGATGCATTTTACTTAGTAATATTTCTAAAGATAATTTCCGAGTTATTCTTAGTTTAGTTTTGGGGCAATGTTTAATTTATAGACCTTGTCTTAATTAATATTTGTAGATGGCTTTGGACAATGAAATGCTTAAACCGCAAAATAATAATGTCAGCAAGGTATAATGGACGGTCATGTTCTTATTTGGGTTTCAAAGGAAAATGTCTACTTCCGTTTTCAAAGTCTTCAACCGATAATACTTGTTATTTAAAGGGATACTCTTCAAAAACGTCATGAATGAAGATCAATCTTATCACATTGGTTTAAATATAGTTATTACTCATTGAACACGTTAAAAGCAATGTGACTGCAATAAAATCCTGATTAGTGATTGTGACTATCAGTAAATCCAACTGTCTGAAAACTCATCAACGAACCGTTAAGAGTTTACCAATAAGGTCACATCCCTTTAAGTTAAAATATGTGCCAGTACTTTGGTATGTAATATATTGAAGAGAGTCAATGAACTTGATGAAGCGTGCCAATTTTTGTTATGTCAAATTTGACATTAATTTAACCTATAATATTTTAACACTAAAATAAGTCAGTCAATGAATGAGCCTGTGTGAATTCTAATAGATAACATATATTTTAAGATAAATATATGTTCAGACAGCCCTGCAGCTGAGAATTGCACTCAAACGGCACATGTAACAATAGGTACATGTATTTATTTTTACATGTGTATGTTATATCTTTTGGCGGTGCCAGTGCCAACGTGTGGGTTGTTCACAGACGCATTTTGAGATTTAAAAATTGAGAATTTATTTAGATAGGCAGTTAGGCGTTGCTTGTAGGGCATCCAATATTCGCCCCAAATCAGTATTCGAGTTTTACGAATAATATATTTTTCACTATTCGAATAACTCGAATTAAACGAGTTATTCGAAAACATATTTTATTACAAATAGATGAAGTACTATTGCTGAAATATCGTTTGAAAAGTGCAGCATGAATATTGTAATTTACAAATAAAATACCATATTTACTAAATTATGCAGTCTTTATTTATTTTTAGCACAAAAAAAAAGTTTGACATCATTTTAAAAATATTTTTGAAAGTTAAGTTTATGTTTAATCAACTCTTAGCATTATTTTCATGCTAACTTATACAAAGTCATTTATTATTTTTATTTAAGTAATAAAATCTCAAAAAACTTAGGGCATCTAAAGTTTGGTCGTTAAAAGAGCTTCGCAGATGACCGAAAATACCCGTTCCGGTTCTACGATAGTTGGTGGTATAGTACGTAAAAATTTAATGTAATAGATGTATGCCCTTAATGCCATTAGCACCACCTGTATCCAATTGCGCCATTTCTACTCTCAAAGTCGTTTCTAAATCATTATTTAGCAATAGGCTTCTTCTGTTTGAGAAGTTTGTATTTTTAAGCGATTCCTCAATGTTTTTCCTTTAATAGATCTTTTATTGATTTCTGAACTGTTTCTATTTCATTTGTATTCTGTTGCTGAAGTCTACGTATACTAATCTCCATCAATATCAAATCGTCCTCTTCATGGTTACCGTCCCGACCTTCCGATCTTTTTGAATAGAAAACTTTGTTTATATTTAATATTGTTTCAAAAATAGCAGTGTTTGATGCATCAGGAAAAATATGAGATGTGTTTAATTCTTTTTCTTCGTAAAATTTCACCGGGTTTTGTAGATACTTTAGGGTGCTAACCAACTCAACATTTCGTCTTTGTATAATTCTTTGAGTCAGTTCATCGACACTTCAGCCGCACCACAATTTTAAAAGTTACCATTTCAATTAAAAACTAATAATTATATTTTTAAATTGTTTATATTTTTTATAAGTGTTGTTATTCGAAAAATTCCTAAAACTCGAATAGTTTACCTATTTGTATTCGAATAGTAAACAAGGCGAATACTCGAATAAATCGAATACTCGAATACTCGAATAGCATGCCCTAGTTGCTTGCTAAAGGGATCACATGATTCAAGGAACAGTTGGTTTATAGTTCAGTCTATCGCTGTGTAATCAATGTACCTATTAGGAAATGCTGTTCAATTTGATTGGTTTCAAGGAGCCTTTTATAGCTAACAGTAAACTATTTCTACAATTGTTATTAGTTCCTGACCCCATTTTTAAAATAAAACTTCTTGGAACACGTGTAAGTTATAACAGTTTGTTTTCTGTTTCTATTGCAACGTCTTTGTTGCCAGAATAAGGTCAATGAGTGAACTTAATGTTGCCATCAAAAAGTATTAAACTATTTATTATTAAATATATTCGCGGTATGTATGGCTAGTAAGTTTTCAAAGATTAGTTTGTAGTTGTCAGGTTAGGATCTCATGACGGGAGCTAGTTTTTTTTATTTTAGTGAATATATTATTTTTGGCCAGTGTCATTATGTTTATGAATTTATTTAACGATGTCTATTCTTTCTCGTAAAGCTTTATTGAACAATTTGTTCTCATTAATCGCAAGCGTGATGAAGGCAATGTGAGACAAAGCCGTTTTACTATTTTCCGCATCACTGGCAATCGTTGATTGCAGAAAGTAATTATAATTTTATGAAAACAAATGTTTTCAACGAAATTCAATATTACTTGAAATCCTTTTCGGTACAAGATAAAACTAAGAGTATAAGAGGCAATAATATCAAAATTGATTATCAAGCTTTATTGTTATAACTGTTTTTATAGACTCGTTGTAATTCTATAGAGTGATAAGTTGTTGGTTGTCATGTATTTTAAATATGGAAACATGTGTTTGAGTTATTTAAGAAAGTGACGGATCGTTCTTTTATTTTCTTATCGGCAAAGGAAAGTTCCACGTTCGGCCTGAGTGTGAACACAGTGATGGAAAGTAATTCACACCTTTGCTCTTGCTTAGCACTAAGCAAATAGAGGATCTAATTTCTTGAAGTGACAATTACTGTCATTACATTTTTAATGATGCAATATCAAGGTATATTTGTACTTGCTTGTATTAAGGTTACTGAAAGTTAATTTGTTTGATGCATTGCATTGTTATGTTATTTCAACGATATTCATAGATTTAAAACAAAGTCTTTTATTTATGCAAATCGAGGCACAGATAACATGTTATTATCATGGTAAATCTTCGATATGACATTGGCAGCAGACAAGTAGAAGTCAGTTTATCAATTAGTAGGTACATAGAATTTTAGAAAAACAAACAAATATGGATGATAAATAAAAGCAGTAAAAGAATTGATGTGCTTAGTGATTATTAAATAAAATTTTAAAGACGTAAAAGACTTCAAAGGCTTCATATCGGTCGTTTATCACGTCCTGTTTCCCCTTTATATCTCTGACTAAAACCAAATATTATTATTAAATTTATATGAATATATTATTATATAAATATAAATATTAAATTTATATAAAATTAAAAGTATTTTATTTGTGGCGCTAAAAATATCTTTAATATTTTAAATCAATTAATTGAACTTCATTAAGCAGTATTAGCAATTAAAGAGGTTTTATGGTTCAATTTACGCTTAACTGTCCGACTTATATCTGCGTGATATTATTTGACCATGTGATTAAAAAAAGTTTTTTAAAATGAAATTCCATGGCATTGTTACCACTATGTTGTGTAATATTTTAATCCTCGTGTTACCAGAAGTTTTGAACTTGGAACAATAGAAATATTTTGAATTTTGTTTTCAACGATTGCACCAAGCTGACGATGAGAATGAGACCATATGAAAATCGATCTTTTGGATAAGCTTGATTGACGCACATAATCGAATCTTGACAATAATGACAATGCATTATAATCTGTGATGTGATGTATTCAAGAAGACCTCACGGATACAATAGATACGAATGATACGTCTCTTCTGTATCTGAAAGAACGTCTTGGATACAAAAGAGTTGTATGATAAATCTGTTTTGTATGCTAATTCTCATGAAGCAAAAGATTGAAGTCTTCTTTAATTATCTATTCATCAAATCAAATGATTGATTTACCTCATCCTTTGAAATCTACTTTAACCTTCATTACATTGACTTTGAGTTGGAGGTCATTCTCCGTACAAGTTGATTCGAAGTCAAGTATAATCTACTTAGACCGTTTATCGTGAAGGAAATACATCTCAGTGTCGTCAAGACATAAGTCATGAGTAAATTCGCTTAATGGTACCATACAGAAAAGTAATTGAATTTTCTACCATAATACAGGAGATTTTAGAAGACCTAGGGCCATTTTACTAGTTTCTGATACAATTTCAGACAGTTATCTGACATATAATACTTTTTAACAGATAAAAGTTGCTGATTTAGATATTGTTATCTGTCAGATAAGTTTGAAATAGTCTTAATGATCTAGTTTGCGTAAAAACTAAATAAAAGGCATAAAACAACACAGATATAAAATTAAATTTAAATTCTAAATTCGAAAAATATTGTGCTCTAATAACCGAGAACTTTGATCGACTTGACAAATTTAAATAAAAAACGAATTTAATTAAAATAAAGATCCGAAAACCACCTTACAGTTAACGGAAAAGGGTTTTCAAACGTGATTCCTGAAGATTGGTTTGTTCAATAAAAAACGCAATTGCTTCCTTCCTGATGATGTTTTAAATTTATTCTTAAAAAAGTTTTTAATCCATGCTACGTCGCATTATGTTGTAAAGTTTAAGTAGTAGACATTGAGTGACAATTAGTTGCTACAAATAACGACATATTAATCAGTTTAATTTGTTTAATGCACTGATAATTGGCCCTAATCATGTTAAGTGTACCATGATGCCTTTATCTTGTCACGTCTAATACTAATATGTAATTATACTACATAAAATTTTTCATTCTATTTTTATTTTTATATATATTCCTATCTTCAGGTGTATCATATTTATTATCTATAGCTGTTCCACTTTTCTTCTTCAGATGCTACTTTAGACATAAATACATTTAGTAACTTTTCTTCCCTTACTGTAACCACGACATCTTAAAATTATTTTTTATTACACCAGATGTAACCAGTTATTTTTATGGTTAATATAAAAATGTGTTGATAATTTATTTATCACTTTTCATCATCGCATATCGGTCAAATTTAAATCATCTAAGCCAATATATATTTTACTCAACTTGACATGTCTCTTAATCGTAATAGTTGCCATATCAAATTAATTTCTCGTTTATTTAATTTTCAACAGATTATGCTCTATGACCTTTTAAAAATAAGCAAATGTATTTTTTTTTTTTACTGACAGGCAAGTTCCAGTGTTCGCGATATTGACGCGATTTGTTTCATTGAGAAACTTCAATAAGATTTATCTTTAGATCTAAGAAACTATTTGTTTTCTCTATTATCTATGTATATCATGTCTCCTTCCGCGACTGATATTGTTATTAATAATGACGCATATTCTTTCTGCAAATATTATTTGTTTGCCTTTGTTTGCTATTTCGGAAACAAAACCTATTCATCTACGGACGAATTAATATTCGTGTATCACGAGATAAATAACTTATTTAGATCATAATTAATATAAACCAATATTCTTCAAATTGATAACATTATCGGTATCAGATTAAATGGTTGGTAAATCGTGAAACTTTAAAATTAATTCTTATCATAAAGACAGTAATCAAAACACTTTTGATGATTTAATATAGGTAATCTAGCTAGCATGTGGTCGTATATTGAATTATTTTTACTTATCAAGGAAATCGTAGACTGATATTTTATCGCATCATCGTGACTCCTGTAATATTCCTCATCTCCAGCTTTGTTTTAAAGACAACCAAGAAGAAATGATAAACATTGTGAAGGAGGTAGAGAAACTAATATTAGACGGTAGATGTACTACAAAATATGAACCTAATTGCATGGACATCTATTATGCATGCAATTCATCTACCATTATCATGCACCCCCATGCAGCTGTTAAAGTATAGGGTCAGCTGATTAATTTATCAAGACTACCAGTGTCGAATTTCATCAACAAAATAAGTTAAAAGTTTAAAATGTTAAGGCGATTATGTCAGTAACGTAATAATTACAAGCATTATGTATGAACACTGCCTTTGTTTTAATTAAAAGGCCTTTGACACCAAAACTATGAATTGTTTTTATTAAATATAGAAACAAAACTCACTTACATAATTTTTGATACTTAATAAGCTAATTTATATCGTAAGATATGTAATTAAAGTGCATTCTAGCTTGCTACGATTTATTTATTGCAATCTACTACATACTCTGCAAAATCACTTATACCACTTATAAAAATTGTTTATGTTTCTATGCAAATTTTATCATAAATTATTATTTGTATATTGTCAATTAATATATCGATGCAAACGAACTACATATTTATGGTTTCTTTTAGGTAATAATCGTGCTGACCAAATGTTAACTAATTTTATTAGCATATGAAGCGTGTATGTGTAAATATTTCATGAATTAATGTTAGGTGAAGTTAATTTTCAAATCATGAGGAAGTAAATTGAGAACAAGCTAATATAGAGAAATTTCGAAATGAAAAAAAAAAACGACGTATTTAATCAAACGAAAAGGTTTTACAGATATTTTTATATAAAACCACCATTTTGCTATTTGATAACTCCATAATTTTTTTATTATTATTATTCTATATGCATGTACCATATCAATGAAAATAATTGTATTTTAAATCAGAAGTGCATATGAAATAGTCATGAATTTTCTTTTAAATTGAAATGGATGCACACTATTAATCTGTAATAATATCCCGTGTGTTTCTAAATATATTTTCAGAAATTTTACTATCTGAAATACTATGCCATACTGAAACGATCTTCGTATTTTAGCTTCACCGTGAGAAACGGAGGCACGAGCCTTCATTCAATAATGTGGTGCCAATTACACAATGCGTTTGATACCCAGTGTGCTGAATTGAAACAGGGGCGATTATTCTCTGCAATACCACTTCAGTAACTCTGCACATATCTATAACAAGATCATGAGGGGTTTAAACAGTGTACAATGACAGTTGTACGTGCTTGTCGACACGTTTTAAAGCACGTAACGAATTGTTTTAAAATCGGTAATGTCTATTGCTGTTTTTCTTCCAGCTTAAGAAATTTGATTGCACATACTTATCTGTGCAATTCCACTTATGACGTTTTGTTCGCATTTCTGTTGTATTTATAGTAATTTAAAAATAACTAACAAATGCAATAAAAGCATGAGAAACTGTAACTAGTAGTTTAAGTTTTTGATTTGTATTGTAGGAGAGCTGTTGTTCGACCGACTTGGGCCGACTCGTGAGTTATCTGAGCACATTCAAACTAGAGCACTGGTAAATAAATACGCACACAAGAAGAGCTAAAGGATTAATATAAACTATACAAGGAAAATACTGTGAGAAATAGTTAATTGGAATATCTCTTTTTTAGTTTGAGTATATGAGAACGTATATGATTTAGTTATAGAACAACAATTTTACGCACGGCTTACAAACGTTCGTCCGAGACAAGGAGAATAAAAACTGACCTGAATAGAATACGTCTAAAATTATATTACCTCTGTCAAATGAGGATGATTTATGGCTAGACATGACTAGTTCCTGGACAGTCGACCTCATTTGCCCTGATGTTGGCACCATCCGAATATCACTTCCGCACGATAATTTAAATAAACTGGAATATTTTTATCGGTATTATGTCTATTTTGCTAATGAAATTATGTATATTGTTTTTATAAACGTTTGTACATATTTAAATACGATATGGGAATGGAAATACAAGTGATTTGCTTATCAATACCGTGAAGTATTTACATAAATAATGATTTATATCCATGTTTATTTGTTCCTTTTTATTACGCGTGTCCAAATGTCGCGTGAGTGATGCCAAGGATATGGATGGACATGTAGAGAATCTTTTTTTCTAGACAATAGTGAACGACGCCACAGGCAGAACTTAGTTTATATTATTGCTTATCTGTAATACAGTGACATTAATATCAAGCTGTCGGATAGAGGGAAGATCTGTTTTTATGCTCTCGGTGAAAAATTATGAAAAAATTACTTGACAGTGGTTTTCTGCAAGTCCGTGTTATACAAACATACAGCTGCAAAAATCATTACCCTTCTTTTGGCTTCGCTAGTCGGATAAAAATTGCCTTTAAATTACTATAGCAATAGGCTACTGTTACTTTAATCATTTATTTCATTTAAATATTAAGTGAAAGTGACGCAATTTATCGGTACATTTAAAACTATTATTGTTTTAAATTGGATGAATTAACGTGCCCTATATAACGAAATCGTGGCTGACAATGACTTGTCTATATAAATTTATTATGTTATACCATACGGGCTTGAATACCCAAATACTATTATTTTATTTGAAGTACGTCTTTTAAGGCACTTTCGAAACGTTACATTAAGACCCTAGTTCCGCGGTTCCATAATGTCATACCTATGGAGAAGAACCGGCATGAAACTCCATAAGTTGCAAAGTTGGCTGCGTTTTATTGTTAATTAAACAGGGAATGCAATTATGTTTTTTAAGAATTCAGGTAAACGCATTCCCTTTCAACTTCATTTGAATCTTCTTAGAATCGCAGATAATCTGAATTTCAAGAACCGAGGGAGATAAAAATCGGTTTGATGTAGCAATCACCATTAAACAAGTAAATATGTTTGTTGAAACACCAGTTCAGAGGGCTTATGGGAGTTTATCTCACGTTAACTTGATTGGGGAAGAGCTCAGTGAGCGCCAATAACAACGCCAAATGTGCTTGCTGTCAGGAGCAGGTAGGTATGATATAAGGTCACACTAGGACTTCACTTGAAGGGCTCTAACTTTCTGACAGCTAGTTCGATAAGATGTACAAGACCATGTCCTATTCGGGCTATTGTTAACACTCCTTTAATCCACTCGTAAAAGTAATATTCTTTTAAGTTCTCAACTTATAAAGAGCCTTGCGATTGTCTTGTCTTTTTAAGGAAGCCTAGGTAAGTAAACAGCAACCATTTGGGGATAAACGAAGCGCATATTATAAACGTTATGTAAAGATTATTCGAATGGTTAATTCTTTAGTTATTTTAGTTTAATCCGTTGCGAATGTTACCAAGGGCAAACCAGAAGCATTTTTTGTGTTGTCGAAAGGCGCGACTAGGGTTTCTACGCAATAATAATTAATTTAAAAGTTATGCTTATTAAAATAGTTGTAACTATTCTGTGTTTTAGATTTTCATGTAAACCACTTTTCAAAAATATGTATCTCTTCATCTAAATACGACAAATAATGTCATTAGAAACTATAAATGGCAATAAATTCTGATTTCACAAGTTTTTTTAAACGAAACTTCAAACTGTGCAAACAGGTTTTAATTAAGATACATAAGGTAATTAATTAAATTGGATTTGTAGCTCATTATAATTAAAGTTATGAATTTGTTTTGGTTATCTGATTATGTAGAATTATTTATTTAAGTGAGAGGCGTTGTGTGTGGGCAATATAAATATTTTTTCGGCTTTTAATGCGCTTACATAGTAAGATGATGTGGTCTCTGTTAATCCTGGAATATTTCTAGTTAAAAGTGATGTAGGAGAATTCTACACTACAAAAGAGTTGGTATTATTTCTTTTTCCACGGATCTCCTAAAAATATTTCTTAGTTTTTTTTTATGTATGGCCCTGGCAAAATAACTACTCTGCCTGATGAAAGCATAAGCAGAATCCCAGAGTGATGGTCACCATACTCATTGCGAATGCATACAATGTAGCATAGTGATCCACACCATGGCATCCTAGTGATGCTTCTGCATCATTGGGCCTTCGGTCTCGCACTCGCTCGGCTCGATAGACCTTCTAGTTATATGTATATGCATATTGTTATAATCGCTTCTGATTAACGTCAGATTATTAATGTAGCTATATGAGACGTTTGAGTAAAGATATCTTTAACTATAAAATATATTGTATTGAATTATATATTAATTATTTCATGGCAACCCTACAAGTAAAATGGTTGTCCGAAATCGACCTTGTTCTACCAGACATCTAGATCCGTTCTAAACTTTACACTAATTACAGATTATATTTTTAATTTCCAATCGAATTACAAATGGCGTAATCAGTTCAAATAATATAATCACCTGATTTTTTTATGTATATTGATTCAAACGGTTTAATTTCATAAATTATTTTTTTGTGGTGCATGAAATGACTTATAGATGTAGCTCTTCTGCAATGTACGTGGGATTTATCTACTCTATCTACATGTATTGTTTCTTAGGCGTAGGCTTTGTGTTATTAGTAAACTACACAAGTCATAAGTCTTGAAGCAAATCGAGTTATTTATGAAACTGATTGTTCTATTAGCGATGATATGTCTCTTATTATTAGAACTCTTAACATGGTTTTAAAGATCATAATTGAAATGTCGTTAATAAATAGTCTACTTTCACAGGAATTTCTTTTGTTATCTACCGAGTACCAATCAACCACGCGCGATTTTTGTCTGTAGGCTGTGACGTCAAAAAAAATTATGTCATAAGTATAATTAAAGAATTCCTTTTTCAAATTTAAATGAATAATCATGACATTTGAAACTAACGTCTTTTATTCACAATAATTAAAATCAGTCCTTAAAATTGAATTTACTCAGTACCTTTTAATGTGTTTAAAATTGTTATTTCATTTATTTATTTATTTATTTAGAAACTTATTTATTTATTTAGATATTATAACCGTTTATTCTTTCTGTTTATTTGATTGTGCAAGTTTTAGCGTTATTACTGGAAGGAGGCTATACGTTCGAGCAAATTGCGCTGTCGTAAAATAATATTATTTGGTACAAAATTCTCTATTTCCTTTGGATGATGTATTACTATGTAAGATACTACTAATACTAAGCAGTGCTGTGCAGTGCAAGTCTTCGATAAGTTACCAAAATATTTTTTACTTGACAAAAAGACAAGTGATTGGTGACCAGAGAAATAGTTTGACATGATTTATGCCTGTATTATACTATTGTTGTGTAAGATTGATAACAGTTATCTTAAAATCTTATAATCGTTATAACGACCTTCTATAGATATTAAATTTGGGTTTTTCGATTAAAACAACTATCTATAAAATTATTCGGATGAATGTGAGTTTATTGAGGCTACCTGTGCCTTGTCGTAAACAGATAAGCCTAATCAGCAGATCGTCAGTGCGTCAAATGTCTGGCAAAGATTTAGAATTGTGTTTTTTTTAGATTTGGAACTGAATGTTATATTATTGCTTTTTGGCTGAAAAAATGTGAATAAATCAATGCTATGGTTTTTTCATAAAGTTATTTAATAGGTTATGAGTTTAACGAGTATGGTAAAACATAGGTCATTGACTTTTTTCTTCTGTCCTAAATCCTCAAGCTCAGCGTGGACGTTGTTTCGCTATCTCATATTACCTATTAATGTTGCCATACAATCTTGTTTAGCTACTTTAAGAAGTGAAATAAATGAAATAATACGCAAAGATAAGTATTTTCCATTAGGTTTTATCTTGAAGAACCTGAGATCAATAGCATTGTCGTAATCACGAGGTACACATCTACTGATAACGGAAACAATATCTTGTAACTGTAATAAAGACTATGAAGGTCTTTTTCTTAACCTTTTTTTTCTTAACTCTTTTAATTTGAATTTTGAATATAGAACAGTAAATAAAAAAAATGAATACTGCAGTTTAAATGGCGGTGTGTATTTTTCAACATCTTGAAATTACAGTTAATTGAATATCTAATTGCGTCCTGAAATACGCTGTACATATTTTGTGCCACGATTCAACAAGAATGCAACGCGAATAACCTCAAGTTTTCACAATCGGGAAATTCAATCGCCATTCATCCGCTATCAAACTGTAAGTACGTCTCGCAGACTATTATATTATTATACGTATAGCCTTTTAGCCTGCCATTAATGATTAATATTTAATCGTACGGTATAACACTAATAACTGTTTTAAATCCTACATTATTGCACAAAAGACAAAATTAAACATCTTCATTGGCACGAAAAGATCTAAAAAGAATGTTGCCAACACAATTTCGTAATAAAGAAAGTCAATTACTTACACGTATGCTTTCGTTTCCTGCAAACGCACTGTAGCCTCTTTGAAGAACTCATAGATCACCTTCGAGTACTGAGTGGACACAGCGAGAAGATCAGGTTGGTATTCAATCTTCTTCTGTATTTCAGAAGACGTAGGGTCCGTTACGATGTTGTGTTTCCTCTTCATGCGTTCTATGACCGCAGAGGAAGATTTCTTGGGCTGCGCTGCTGGCGCCTGAATTTCAACCACATCGCGATGACACATATTGCACATTTTTTGCTAAATTTCGCACGACAACGTTCACTGTTCGTTTGGGACGAGCGGCCGCCCGATCGAGTATATAAGTCTATGAAATCGTGCCCCCACTACCGCGCTCTGTGACGTCGTTTGACGGTGCCGTGTGAGTCGGTGCGAGTACGTATTTCTGGGGATTCGTTTACTGTAATGGAACATGAATTATATTAATGAATGTGTTGATTTAGTTGTGAGGGATCCTTGCTGGTGCACCAGAGTATGCCAGGGGTCCTATGTTCGTATCCCATATAGGAATGTAAAAAATATATATGTGTGAACAGCACAATCATTCCATTTCACTTTGGGTATAATTTATCTAAAATGTGTATTTAGTCATGTATTTATCAGTAGCCTCATTACCACAGTATAAGCGTTGGGGTTCAGACGGTTGTGTGTGAAATAATCTAATTTATTATTATTAGTTTTCATTTCACTTGAACTTTTTGATTCCAAATTTCCCAAAAACTTTTATTGAGTAGGTATCACTTTCCATACCTGGGTGTCTGGTATCTGTTTTGCTTGACTATTTTGAATGAACCACTCTGCATCTCTTCGTTTATTTTTCATATAGAAATATCCTTAAAAAACTCGGAATTAAAAACTTTATAAAGACTAGGTATATTATATTAAAATGTACTTTAAGCCTTTATAAATACAATAGCACACTAAATCACAGTTTTATGTTCTATATAGTACAATAACAGTAAACTAGTGGTCGCCCAGTGATCGAAATTCGACCATTTTTTTTTTTAATACCTCTATATATTTTTTGGCTTTCTGAACTCGTCCTCCATATAAACTTTACTGTGCCAAATTTTATACTCCTTCGTGCGCATAAAAGCAAAGTTTTTGTTTCACTTATTAATATATAGGACTAGCTGAACCCCGCGGTGTTACCCGCGGTTATTGTCGTACCGCGGGTGCCGCCGCGGGGCGAAGTTAGTCTTAAAAAAGTAGCCTAAGTTACTACTCATATCATTAGCTACCTATCAGTGAAAGTCCCGTCAAAATCGGTCCAGCACTTCTTGAGATTAACCGGAACAAACAGACAGACAGATAGACAAAATTGTAAAAAATGTTATTTTGGTATATGTACCGTGTATACGTACATTTATTTATTTATTTATTTATACAATCAGCTGCTCACTGCACTTACAGTTTGCCCAACACATACAGTGAGCCAGTACAATAATTTTTATTTAATAATGTTAACAATAGCATAATTGATGCTTATCAATACTAATATTAAAGCCTACTCCTAAGGAAAAGTACACAGAATTTAAAAAATGTACTTAATTTGGTATGGAATAAGTCGATATCCGGGTATTGAGCAATTAGAGCGTTGAGCAGACTAACTGCCTGGCTAGTGGGAGCGTATTGTGCCGTACACGTTCGTACCTGCGGCGCAGTTAAGAGACGGCAAGATCGTAGCCGTGTATACTGGTTTGGTACCCAGAACATGCAACGAGACAGCGTATTTGGATTTTCTATTTTATTGTTTAGTAACAAATAATAGTGTACCATTAGAGCACACTTACGACGCATTGTAAGTGTATCCAGACCTACCATGCCGAGAACGAAGAGCGATGGGTATAAATATGGGTAGAACCCATATAGCTTTTGGTATAAAAATCGCGCGAATTTCCGTTGGACGCGTTCTAGCATCGTATTGTACCTCGCCTCGTGCGGGTCCCAGATTATGGAGTTATACTCCAAAGTACTTCGAACAAAAGAGAAGTACAACACGATGATAGTGTTCCTGCATCGAAAAGGTGAAGACATCCTCATCACAAAACCTAAGGATTTAAAACTTTTTTTACATTGATTGGTGATATGAGTATTGAAGGTCAGGCGCGAGTCCAGAGACAAGCCTAAATCGCGTATTTCTGAGACTCGATCCAGCGGGACACCCGATATTTTGTAACTGTGGGTGTACGGAGAGCGAGATCGTCTAAATGTCATCGTTTTGCATTTAGATACATTAAATTCCAACCGGTTGTGAATACCCCAGGCCACAACACTATCTATGTCCCGCTGGAGCGCTTCACAGTCTTCCGGACTTCTGATTCCCAGGAACAGCTTCAGATCGTCTGCAAACATCAGGCAGTGGGCTGATCTAACTATACTGGTACATATTATATGCATTAAGTAAAAAGCGGTTATTTTAATATTAAAAACAGACACTCCAATTTTATTTATTTGTATAGATTAGACAAGATACTAGAGTTCTAAATTACACATATTACTGTATTTATAAATTACGTTATTCTTTTTAAACCATAAACAAATTTGTTTTCATAAGACATCTGCATGAATACGTTGATAAAAGTCTGATAAATTTAATACTCAAATTATATTTTGAGTAAGATACAAATCCTTCACCACCGTAGGTAGGTCTTACTGTTACGAGGCATGCCTTTTAAGTTTTGTCGTTTGAAGAAAAAAACACAACTAGAACCTTATAGTACTTTTATTGTTTTTCAAAGTATTCACCACGTAGCTTAAGACACTTTTCCATTCGCTCAAACCAGTTAATAACATTTATTCCACTCTAAAGTGGGGGTGTTCAAAATGGCTGACTTGAAAGCGTCGACTGTTTTTTCACCGGACTGGAACCATTGACCACGAAGACTTTTCTTAATTTTAGGAAATGTAAAGAAATCGTTAGGGCTTAGTTCAGGACTGTATTGAGAATGGTCAAGAATTTCTACTTTTTCCTGCTTCAAATACTCAATCGTTTGACGAGCGCTGTGTGAGCTTGCGTTGTCGTGGTGCAGGATGATGCGTCGCTTTGAGTTAGATTTTCGAAGTTCGGCGATGACTTGTGGTAAACAAACTGAGGTATACCACTTTGCGTTAACTGTTCTACGATCTTCAAGTGCAATAGTCGCAACATGGCCGGTTTTTCCAACGAACGTGGCCACCATCTTCTTTGAAGTGCTTCGCTAATACTTTTAACTGTTTTGAGATTCAAAATTTAAATACATTCGAATATAGAACAGTTCCAAATTCAAAATTGCCGGGAAATATGGAAACGACAGAACTTAAAAGGCATGCCTAGTATTTGGTATTGGTATGGTATTTCGGACATCTAACACACAACGTCATCTAGTCCCAAGCTAAGCAGAGCTTGTATTATGGGTACTAGACAACTGATACAAATACATATATACTTTTTTTTTGTAAATACATACATATTATACATATAAAACACCCAAACTCCGAAACAAATACTTGTAGGTCATACAAACATTTGGTCCGACCCGGGAATCGAACCCGAGACCTCATGATCACCAGTCGCACACGCCAACCGCGAGACCAACGAGGCAGTCAATTTAAAGTCAATTTAAAGCCAAGAAACTGGCACCTGCTCTGGTTTCTTAAAAAACTGATTCATTTTACTGTAAATTCATTAGTTTTGCTGTTTTAGCCTTGTACGTTGACAATGGCGCGAGTGGTATATCGGAGGTTATTATGAATGTTTAAATCTGCATATTATTCAAAAAACGCTTTTTCCGCAGTACATTTAAATCGCTGACTACTTCAAACTTAAGTGTTATTTTTAACTTAAAAAACTGGAACCAAGTTGAAGTTTATTTCATTTATTTATTCATACATTCACCATTCATCATTGCACACCACTAAAGTTTAAATTTTACTCAATTTATTTAAACAATACATCCAAAAAGACGAACTAATATTCTATTAAAAAATATTGTTACTGAAAAATATAAATGTAATATATTTCATTTTTATTATTTTATATTTTACTAGCTGATCCGGCAAACGTTGTTTTGCCATAAAAAAAATGTGATATAAAAAATAGATGTTGGTCGATTCTCAGACCTACCCGATATGCACACCAAATTTTATAAAAATCGGACCAGCCTTTTCAGAGGAGTATGGTAACTAACGTTGTGACGCGAGAACTTTATATATTAGATTTAGTATAAAGTGACTCGAATGTTTTCAATTACTTTATATTATATGCTGATTTTATACCCTATTTTTAGAAAGATTTATTTTGATTTAAATCGTCTTGCTGCAAAACTATGTGAACGTCGACTTGCTTTCTTTTTTATTTTAGTTTTATAATAATTATAAAAATGTAAAGTAACCTTCTATGAATTAGTGATTGAAGCTTAAAACGAAAGGTGTGTAATGTATGAATATTTAACAGTTTTGTTACGATTTTTATATGCAATTTTGCTAATGGATTTAAGGTATAATTTATTTATATTTGTCATTAAGATAAGCTATTAATGCAGTAGATCTATTGGAGAATGTCACAGGATGCACTTATTTCTGCAAAATATTAAATTTTAATATTAATCATGTTTTGCAAATAGTGTATATAAACCTGTTTAAAGTATTCATGACAAACTTTCCAGCAAAAAATGTCAATATGTTCTTAAAAACTACATTTTTATCAATATTTTCCTAATTTGACTGCACGGATGGTTTATTCAAACAACTCTTTGGGTGATCCACAGAATGTTGTTCTGAGTCTTGGTGTTGTTTATGTCTGTCTCATAATTATGTTTATTAAGTTCCCCGCGACACATGATGTAGTGCAGGTTTGACTATGCCGTAAATGTAACTAAAATTATATTTAACCAAATGGAGGTGTCTTATTGCACCACTGTTTACCTCATCGACTAATATAGCCGTGAGCGTAATGTATATATGGGTACGTGAATGGTGGAATGGTCAATTCTTTACTTATTTTAGGCAATGAGCGTAAATATGTCACATGATAAGCTATTTTACTGTCATATAAAATTAATTATTACTCCATTTGTATTTCAATTCGCGTGGACCAGCCAGTCGGCTAGCGTGGTATAGTGGGTGATATATGTTCAACAGTAGACTACTTAAGTTGATGATGAATTAATAATTATATTGTAAAATTGTAAATCTTTTTATCATAACCATAGAGTAACCACATGAACGACACATTTTCAATAAGCTGAGAAAGTATTCGTAGCAGAAAGTTTTAAAAGACAACTCCAAGATTCAGGAATAGGTAAAGATCCGGTGTTGCTTTACAAATATACATGAAACGGACTCAAAAACACCCAGACTCTTAACAACAATTTGTGAATCACTCAAAGTGTTGTCCCATGCGGGGTTTGAACACACAACACTTGGCGTTGTGGAAACCGGCGTGGCGACCGCTTAAACGGCTTAGGGGGCAAATCATTGTCAATTTTATAAAAGCGGGTCCCGTGGGTAACGCCGCGGGACAAAGCTAGTCTAAAATAATAATCACAAATTTTAACAAAAACAACCGACTTCAATCTGGACCAAATTTAAATGGGACCATACGGGAATATTGAGTTATTCGTTAATTTGTCGCGCATATACTTAATGCAAATTGAAGACTTATATGGTTTTCTCATGAATGACATGTTAGAACTGGACCAAAATGAAATGGGACCACATGGGAAGCACCAGCTTTCAAATAAAAAAAGAATCATCAAAATCGGTTCACCCAGTCGAAAGTTATGAGGTAACAAACAGAAAAAAAAATACAGACGAATTGAGAATCTCCTCCTTTTTTTGAAGTCGGTTAAAAAGTAGCCTAAGTTACTCCTTAGATCATCAGCTATCTGCCAGTGAAAGTCTCTTCAAAATCGGTCCAGCCGTTCCAGAGATTACTCGGAACAAACAGACGGACAGACAGACAAAAATTGTAAAAATTGATATTTTGGTATATACATGTACTGTGTATACATACATATGCATTTTTCAAAAAGCGAATATTTTAATATTACAAACAGACACTCCAATTTTATTTATTTGTATAGATTTGTACTAGTAATGGAATTATTTATTTCCGGATAAGATGCATATGTTAAATCAATAAAACTGTAGTTAATGATGAAGTGAGATGACTAGAACGAGCGATCCCTAGTCACACTTAGCTGTATATTGTGTTTGTATTTATACAAAATGACTGTGAGCAACAAAATTAATGTAAACAAGTAAAATAACCAAAAAATTTAACAAAAACAAAAACCGACTTCTGTGTTCGACTCGATTTCTCTTGGATCATCAGATCTTAGTGTCCTTATCATGGTACCACCGTTGGAATATCTCCTTTCCATTAAAAAATGAATCCTCAAAACTTTTTATAAAAAAAAAAAAAAACGACTTCCAAAAACATCCAACGAAAACTCTCTGTCAAAAAACACTTAAAAGCGTAAAATAAACTGGTTCTTCATAAATTGCCTATACCTAATTCTTTATTCATTTAAATAGTAGTATTATAATGGGTGTTAGATACCTAAAATCTGTTTGAAGTCGGTGAAGACATCATCAGCTCATCATCATAAAATGATGACTACCAGACGCAAATACCGGTGTAACTTCAGAAAATATACGAAAAACATAGTATGTGCCTATAAAAAATGAGGGTTTCCCTCGATTTCCCTGGGATCCCATCATCAGATCCTGATATGCTGGCAATGGGACCACCACGGAAGCATACCCTGTCGAATACAAAAAAAAAATTCACAATCGGGCCACAACTGACGGAGTAATCAGGTAACATACATAAAAAAACAAAAAAAAAAAAATACATACAGTGGAACATAGAACCTCCTCCTTTTTGGAAGTCGGTTAAAAATCGGTTCATAAACGACGAAGTTATACGCGAACACACATAAAATAATTACAAGTTTTAACAGAAAAAAAACCGACTTCAATCTGGACCAAATTTAAATGGGACCATTCGGGAAGCACCAGCTTTCAAATAAAAAGAGAATCATCAAAATCGGTTCACCCAGTCCAAAGTTATGAGGTAACAAACATAAATAATAAAAAAAAAACAGTTGAATTGAGAACCTCCTACTTTTTGAAGTCGGTTGAAAAAACATATATGCGGTCGAATTGAGAACCTCCTCCTCGTTTGAAGTCGGTTAAAACTAAATAAGAATAGATAGAAAATGCTACCTTGTTTCAGCAAATAACTTAGACAACACAAGCTTTGACCAACATTTAACTTCGCAACTTGCAATTCGCGAAAAAGTGCGATAAACTGTCTCTGTGGCAATAAGTGTTTACGAGAAATTTAATCGTGTTGTTGGAATTAAAAACTTAGTTTATAACTCTCAAAACAACTCATTACTTTGTAATAATCTTTTAAAATCTAAAAGTAAATAAAATATACATGATGATATTTTTAACCCCCGAGGGGTGATATATGTTTGAAGTGTCTGTCTGTCTGTTTGTCTATCTGTCTGTCTATGGCACCGTAGCTCGCGAATGGATGAAGCGATTTCAATTTAGTTTTTTTTTGTATGAAAAGTGAGTTACGTGCGAGTGTTCGTAGACATGTTTCATGAAAATCGGTTGAGTCGTTTGAAGTTATGGGGTGAAAGTGGGGAAGAATAACAGAATGTCTGCAAAAATATAATTGGCGTATGATTACTCGATTAAGTGCTTGAGTAGGGGGTTTTTAAATTTTGAATTTTAGCTTGTTCATTTAACTTTTTACTTTTGTTAATTACTTAAATATATTATTTACTAGTAGTTGCCCGTAGCTCCGCCCGCGTATACGTCGGTTATCGCGGCAAATAATAGCCTATGTGTTATTCTGATGCCTTAGCTATATTACTGTAAAGTCAAATCCGTTTAGAAGTTTTTGCGTGAAAGAGTAACAAACATCCAACCATCCATACTTACAAACTTTCGCGTTTATAATATTAGTATAGATGCTATAGTAAACGTATTTTCTATTTAAATTTCTTAATAACAGCCGGAAGTGAGGAAGTTTAGCGGTGTTACACGCCCGTGCCTTGGAGAGTTTGTTCCAAAATGCCTGAATTGCGAAATGACTGATTGTTTCAAAGACACAGTTTAATAATGACTTTGAAACGAATAATTTTGGCCCTACTTTCAATACAGATAAAGCCTATTGTCATGCCTTGAATTAGCAGACAGGATCGTAAACCACAAACCACAGGCCAGTCATAATGAACCGCACATAACATAATAAACACGACAGATATACTCGAATAATGAATATAATTTCATATTAATACCGAATTTCAAGAAGTGAAATAAATATTTGAATATTATTTTGAATTAATTTATTATTTGAATTATATTGAATTTCAGTTAAATAAATATTTTGACCATAAACATTTACTGCAAATAGAGTTATTTATGATATTAAAAAACTACTAAACTAATACTATGAATTTGAACGTAACTCTGTCTGTTTGTTATGCTTTCACGGTTAAATCGCTAGACCGATTTCAATGAAGTTTGACATGGAGATATTTTGATTATTGAGGAAGGACATAGTCTATTCTTTACCGAGTTAAACAACATACACGCGGGCTGGCAAGAACTAGTCCTATTTAAATAGAAAATTAGGGACCGACCGAAGTTTCAGTTTCGGCCAAAAAACGGCTAAATCTTCGGTCAGCGAACTTCATCGGCTTACTCGTAATAGTCGTAATACATAAATAATGGTTAAATATTAGAATATTGATAGGTACATCTGCCATATTGATATCAATGTAGCGGGTGTAATGTGTTTTTGTACTTGGAGCACCTCCAAATTTCCGACCCGCCGTAACTGGCCGAAACCCAAACCGAATCTTCGGTCGGTCATTATAGAAAATACATAGAAAGTTAAGTCTAATCCAGCTTTTCACATAGATCGATGACCTGGCCAATGTAACCCTCCCAATCTCCCTCAGTCTTACTTAGAGGGCAATGTTCACCAGAGGATATCTCAAGGCCAAAACGATGCGATGAAATGTCATGCATATCGCGACACCAATAAGATAAAAACCTAAATACGTCAAGACACTAACCACAATTGATATTTGCATTCGATATAATTTAGTCGTAAACGTATAGGAACGGGGTTTTACTGAATTGCTGGAACTCTCACTTGAATAAATTTACCTCATTGGATCGGAAATTTTTAATAGCTTGAAGTTGTTCTTATGAGTTTGTTTGCGAATGTATGACGTCGTAACTATGACTTCGGTAGACAAGGTAGCTGTGTAATAACTACATTAGCTCTTAATGTATTTATTACACTGCTAACTTGTAGTATTTGACGCATTGCTTGTTTAACGAAACATTTGTGTTCTAGTGTTAATTATTATTAATGACAGACAGACAGAAATATCTGCACCCTTTTGATATATATGTATTTCTCAGTATCTGAGTGTAGACTTAGCTCATTTGTTTATAACAATGTATTATGTACTACACACATCAAAAGTGTCTAGGGATCAAGCATTTTTATGCGGATTTCTTGAGATTGAGATGTGGATTTGGCCCTGGCCTGCTCAGTCGCCAGACTTGAACCCGATTGAGCATGCATGGGATATGCTACAGAGAAGAGCTCTGCCGAATATGGAGGGTATCCAGTCGCAAGAAGACCTTTTTTTGTTGTTGCAACGAACATGGGCGGCCATTCCACAGCGTGATTTGGATGAACTCATTTTGAGTATGCCAAACCGATTCTTGTGTTGTTAGTATTCGCGGTAGGAACACGGATTATTAATTTTTTAAGTTACCTAATAAAAATTTAAAGCAAACTGTTATTTCAGTCTTTTTTTCGAACTTTAATGTTAGTGGTTCAAATGTGAAAAACCCCTTTATTAGGAAAATGGCAAATTTCTTTATTAATGCAAAGGTGACTTGGTTTATCGTTACTGTGACAAACGAAAACACTTTATTGGATGAATCCTTAAAGAAAATTTTAATTAATATAAATCAGGAGAAAAGTTATGCAAAAATATATGATGATCCCTAGACACATATGTTGATCCCTAGACACTTTTGATGTGTGTATATATGTCTATGTGCATCTTCGAGGACAGGCGATACTCCTGGAAGAACCAGTCGTTTGCAGATCACAATAAAGTCTGAAGCCGTATCAATTACTTTATTAGAATATCCAGCCAATGCATTACAGTATCAATGGCCATTTTTAACCGACTTTCAAAATGAGGAGGTTCTTTTAAAATAAAGCTTTTATTTAAATTTTTCATACGTTCTTTGATCAAGTATTTTTTTTTATAAAATATACATTATCTATATATTAATATGTAAATCAAAACCTCGGTAGCCTTTTACGAAAATTATGCGAAACGGATGAGTATTAAATTTGGCACAGTTAAGGTTTAAATACAGGAGAATTGCAGAGAGATAAAAAAAGAATTATGGTTGAATTTCGAATACTGGGTGACCAGTCGTTTTAATACAAGCTGGACAAGTTTTTATCCAGCTATCGCGCTACGCGAATAGTAAACTAATGTCTACAGCTTTTCATTATTCGTTTAAAGCAAATAATAATTTCATTAGGTAATATTTATCTTAGGGTTATGAAATTTCATGCAAATATTGAACAGATGCAACACGATCATGTTGAAACATGGATGATTATTAATTTTAAGCTACTGACATTCATATCAAAATGTGCATTGATCTTTAAACTGTATTCAGGTGCGTTGCTCTTAAAAACACTTTCTTTGCACATGATCACGTCGATTTTTATATTTGTCATAGAGATAATGTACAAGGGACTCTGTTATCTTAAGACGCATATTTTCGCTGCGTCATCTGTTATATGAAGTACATAAAAACATATCTGTTGTTGTAGAGATGATATCCGCTAGGGGACGGATTAAATTTACGGCATGTTACTGGTCTACTGGATGCAGAAAGCAACAGACTGGGCTCTGTGGTGTTCCTTGGGAGAGGCCTTTGTCCAGCAGTGGACTGCAACGGGCTGATGATGATAATGATGTCACCAACCCTATTCATCCCGTGGCTGTCGTAAGAGGTGACTAAAGGCGCGTCTCCACCGAAATTGTTGGCAATTGCAGTGTTTCCAACTGTTTGCAACTCTTCAGAAAATCGCCAACTTTTGTTTCCATTGTGTTCAAAAACAGAAACACGGTTCCCAATATTTGTTGACAATTTCTGTTGCTGAAATTACAGATACTTTTGTCACCGACACGTGTTGACAACACAAAAATTGACAACTTTTGTTCGATGGAGACGCGGCTTAAGGGACCAAAGTATGTAGGACTAAATCACTTCAAGGAGAAGGAAAATTTGAAACAAACGTGATACCAAACACTCTGGCCAGGTTGGTATGATAGATTAGAGGCCTATCTTCAGCCGTAGACTGTTTATGATGATAATGATGTAGAGACCAAAATAAGAAAATGCTATAGTTATTTGTCGAGGCTGTTCGTCTAGTGGTTAGTGACCCTGACTGCTAAGCCGGAGGTCAAGGGTTCGATTCACATCCAGGACAAATATCTGCGTGATAAGCACGATCGTTCGTTCCGTGTATATGTGAAATTCATCTATCATTCACTTTTAGAGCCTTCTCAGACTTCAAACTTTTTAATCGGCCGATAGTCTCCGTTAGATCCGTTTGACTGATCAAATCGGTGCAGTGTGCGCACTGTCATACATGTTCATACCGATTAAACTATCAGGCGAATAAAAGTGTATAGTCTGTGGGCGCTCTTAATTAACTCACCCATTTGCTAGTTGGTCAGCTCTATCATAAAAATATATTTTATGGTCAGTCGAGTAACCATAGTGTATGAGATGTATTATGTTATTATTATTTATTTATAGTCTACTTACAATCGTAACATTGTTGTTTAAAAACCTTATCTGAAAAAGAACAAATAATCACTTTGAAACGAACACACACACACACAGGTGAACGCACTCAGTACTAAGTTAACAATAAAAAAGCGGTTAAGTGCGAGTCGGACTCGCCCATGAAGGGTTCCGCAGCAGCAAGTAACATACTATAATTTTTATTTTATTTTCAAATTTGTGTTGATTGAATGAAAGGTAAATTGCAGTTTACGATTTATGACGTATTAAAAAAAAACTACTTACTAGATTTCGTTCAAACCAATTTTCGGTGGAAGTTTACAAGGTAATGTACATCATACATTTTTGTTAGTTTTATCATTCTCTTAGTTTAGAAGTTACAGGGGGCGGGGACACACATTTTACCACTTTGGAAGTGTCTCTCGCGCAAACTATTCAGTTTAGAAAAAAATGATATTAGAAACCTCAATATCATTTTTGAAGACATATTCATAGATATGAACGCGTATGTGTGTGATGATAAAAATTTTTTGAGTTTCAGTTCTATGTATGGGGACCCCCAAAATTTATTGTTTTTTTTTTCTATTTTTGTGTGAAAACCTATATGCGGCTCAAAGAATACATCTACTTACCAAGTTTCAAAATTATAGTTCTTATAGTTTCGGAAAAAAGTGGCTGTGACATACGGACGGACAGACAGACAGACAGGCATGACGAATCTATAAGGGTTCCGTTTTTTGCCTTTGGCACGGAACCCTAATAAAAAGAGAATAACATTCTACATTTAATTTAGCTAATATATCTTTATTGTTTATGGGTCGGGTATTCCCCAGGCAGCCAGTTTTAATTAGTACAGAAATCTCTTTAAAACCTCTATGGTAAGTTAGAACAGTTTAATTTTTGCCTTGTGTCTCTTATATACGGGGATTGATCTCCTAATATTGGGGCGTTAAACTAATTAAAGTAAATCAATATTATGAGCAACCGGTTGAAGACTTAAAAAGGAACGTCTATAAGGTCTTTATTGTCTTGTTAATAACTTTAAAGAACTATTTACTTCCAAATTTTAATTGAGGATTATTGCTAATAGTCTATTTTGCAGTGTCATGTCCTGTATTATGAACATTTGCAATACTAGAGCACAAGAACGAGTATCACTTTGCAAAACTACTAATATATATATACATCTATATCTATACAAATAAATAAAATTGGAGTGTCTGTTTGTAATATTAAAATAACCGCTGGACCGATTTTGAAGGGATTTTCACTGGCAGATATCTGATGATATAGGGAGTAACTTAGGCAAATTTTTTTAGGCTAGCTTTTCCCCGCGGTGTCACCAGCTGTTGTTATTGTACCACGGGTAGCACCGCGGGGCTTAGCTAGTTTATACATAATATATATACTAAGGATTAATGTAAGCTAATGTTTACATTAATCCTTATTAATCCGTATTAATATACATTTTTAACCGACTTCCAAAAAGGAGGAGGTTCTATGTTCCACTGTATGTATTTTTTTTTATGTATGTTACCCGATTACTCCGTCAGTTGTGGACCGATTTAGATATTTTTTTTGTATTCGACAGGGTATGCTTCCGTGGTGGTCCCATTGCCAGCATATCAGGATCTGATGATGGGATCCCAGGAAAATCGAGGGAAACCCTCATTTTTTATAGGCACATACTATGTTTTTCGTATATTTTCTGAAGTTACACCGGTATTTGCGTCTGGTAGTCATCATTTTATGATGATGAGCTGATGATTTAAGGTACCACTCCTTAACGGTTAGGAGTTGGAGGATAAATCTTTAAATATCATATGTATATAAGTTACCTTTAGTCGTATTCTTACAAATTATTTAGGTAAGCTGATGATGGAAGGTGGAAGGTACGACTCCTCAACGGTTAGGAGTTGGAGAATAATTCTTTCAATTTCATACGTATCTAAAGACCTTCAGTGATGGTAAAGTTTAAACTCTTCAACAGTTAGGGATTAGAGGATGATTTTAATATTACACGTACCTTAATTCGTATTCTTGATGATGAAATTTGATGAAATAGTTCAACTTACTACTTACCTACGATTGTTTGCACTAAAAACTGTAAAATAAAAACTTTTTATAAAAAAAAAACCGACTTCCAAAAACATCCAACGAAAACTCTGTCAAAAAACACTTAAAAGCGTAAAATAAACTGGTTCTTCATAAGTTGCCTATACCTAATTCTTTATTCATTTAAATAGTAGCATTATAATGGGTGCTAGGTACCTAAAATCTGTTTGTAGTCGGTGCTAAGCCAAAAAGAATACAAACGAACAATTACAAAAGTTTAAGCGATAGTCACTTGGCACCGACTTCAAACAGATTTTAGGTACCTAGCACCCATTATAATACTACTATTTAAATGAATAAAGAATTAGGTATAGGCAATTTATGAAGAACCAGTTTATTTTACGCTTTTAAGTGTTTTTTGACAGAGTTTTCGTTGGATGTTTTTGGAAGTCGGTTTTTTTTTATAATTGGAATTTAATTGAACGGGGCAAATTATTGGGAAAAAAAAATATAATTCACGTTCATCAAATAAACCCACTTACGTTTTAAGGAAGTCTTTGTTTTTTTATTTATTTTATTTATTTATTTAATGGTTTACCAGTAGTTATTACACTAAAACATTCCTTAATACAAAACACAGTAAAGTCTTAATCTAAGTGTACAACTCATTTAGGTAAACACTTGGTCTGAATGCTACAGGATTATGGATTAGTATAATCCCAAAATTAAACTATAACTATGAATAAACATACTTATATGTAAATCAGCCTGATGCACTCGGCAAATCAAGTTGCTCTGCTCTCAACAGTGTCCTTCATGCTGCACAGGACAAGAACAGGTGGCAAGGCGTCACAACCCTTAGAATTGAGGATAGTGGAGGAAGAACACTTGAAAATACACTAAGAGGATGATACATTTCTAAATGAATACATAAATTCCTCCCTCCAGACACAGAACAAATAATCGTGGTCATCATACAGCTATTTGTCCTAGGTGGGAATTAAACCCCCGATCTGCTTTATAGAAGTCGGGACCACTAACCACTATATAAACAGGCCCATTTGGTCCTATTCAACATAAACACATGATAAAAAACTAAAAGATTGCATAACATTTTGCTTGTTAGGAAGTATTTACGAACTGATAAAGGCTTATCAAAAGGCAGGCCTTGTGCTTAGAATCATAGTCGTTTAAAAGTATATTTTGTACTAGCTGAGCCTTGTACTCACGGTACAAAAACCGCGGGTGACCAGCTATCTGCCAGTGAAAGTCCTGTCGAAATCGGTTCAGCCGTTCCAGAGATTAGCCGGGACAAACAGAAAAATATTTTGGTATTTGTACCGTGTATACATACACATGCATTAAGTAAAAGTGGTTATTTTAATATTACAAACAACATACACATGCATTAAGTAAAAGCGGTTATTTTAATATTATAAACACAATTTTATTTATTTGTATAGATAATAAAATGTTGGTCTGTCTGTCTGATATGTTCTGGTTGTGAAACACAGGAAGGAGATTACAATAAAGTAATAAATACTTTTATGGTAAGAAGATAAAAACATCGATGCATTCCATGAGTGTTTTAGAAAATATTTCGTTTTTTCTAATAAAATACCTATCTGTATGAGGGACAGATTACAGAACAATAAGGGTAGTATGCACGCGAGGGCATATTACAAAACAATTAGGACAGATAAGATATAAATAAAAACTCTTGTGTTTAGGGAAAACCTTTTAAAGGGGACCTTTTTACCTAAATTTCTAGGTCAAAGTATCTCTTAGAAGATTACTTTTACCAGAGTCAGTCGCGGGAAAAACTAACATTAGTTTTCGCCAAAGATAGATTACATAATCTATCTATAAATATTAAAGAGCAATGTGACTGACTGACATACCCAGAGATCAACGCACAGCCCAAACCGCTGAACCTAGAATCTTGAACTTTTGCAAGCATTTATATAACGTAAGTGAGTACTAAGAAAGGATTTTTTGAAATTCCTCCCCTAAGGGGGTAAATCAGGGGATGAAAGTCTGCGTGAGCGAAGCCGCGTGTAAAAGCTAGTATAATATAATAATAATAATAAAAGCAGTTCTTTTAAATACATGCCGTCTCACACGAAAATTTCTCGCATCATCGTCATCCTAATCTCACACCATTTCCCCCCTGGCACACTTCGCTAAGGCCCGTGTGTTAGATTTAGCATCCCGTTTATAATAAAAGGGAGACCAGAAAAGGTATAAAAACATAATAATAATATTTATTTAATCGATCAATACATTATGTTACAGTGTAGGCCATTTGCTTTAAAAAATAGTTATTACGCAATACTTAGACTAAATTACACTAGTGTACAACTAAGGTCAGGATAGTTAATGTTACATTTTCGCATGTTAAAAATATTTATTTTGATCAAATACTATAATCGATGCCTGCCTGAGCTAGGGTAAACCTGTGTTTCAGGCGATCGCTTGTCTTAAAATATGTGAACTGGTTGCTAATATTTATTTTTATTATTAGATATGGATTTAATATAAAATTTACGGATTAAACTCTAGGTACTAGGGTAGCGGCAGACTTAGTTTATGAATTAAATAGACAGAATAGAATTAGATAAACATACTACTTTAAAATATGATATGACTCATTTGAAAATCTGAAATAGATAAATAAAATAATAAGCAAATTAAACGCAGTAAAATATTTACTTTAGATTAACTAAATTGACAACAAAAAATTAACTAAAAAGTTCGTTAAAAATAAGTAAAAAAAATCAATCAATCAATCAATATATATAATTAATGTGAAGAAACCTGTTTATCCCCGTTACAAGTAAACTTTATTATTTATAAACACTTCAACTGATTGTAACAGTATTTTTTTCTGTAATTCTTATAGAAATTAATTTCAGTACACAGCAGATCTGTCATTAGTGGTACAATGTTTCACTTACGAGATAAAGTCTTTAAGGAATTACTTTTATTGTATAACATCAACCGCAGGTAATGCCACGGGTCGAAGCTAGGATACAAAAAGTATGTTACTCGTTATATCATCAACTATCTGCCAGTGAAAGTCCCGTCAAAATCGGTCCAGCCTTTCCAGTATTTAGCCGGACCAAACAGACAGACAAAAATTGAAAATAAATGTAATTTTGGTATATGTACCGTGTAAATGCATATACTGCATATATGCAAAATAACTGCTGTTATTAAATAATAACAGCAGTTATTTTATTATTACAAACAGACACACCAATTTTATTTATTTGTATGAAGATTACGTAAATATGACCTAAGCTAAGACCTAAACTGTTTTAAGGTGGCCTATGTCCAGCAGTGGGATTTTAAAGGCTGTTCATGATGATGAGATAAATAAGCAGCCTGATGAAAAGTGCTATTGTCGTCCAAAGACACCAGCAACTCGAGAGTCACAAGTGCGTTACCCTCGGCCCTCGGCAATTGGGAGAGAGAGGGGGGCGGTATTGTTTTCCGATAACCTCATTCACTCGCTGAAGAGCAAGGAGAGAATTCCTTAATACCGGATAAAGGACCGGAAGAGTTAACAAGCTTCAACGTCTTTAATAGTCCAATGCTAGACATTTTGGCTTTCCTTAGAAAAGTGTTTCGACCTTACATTACGAAACTAACAAATAGTTTTCCAGGTAGCATGTGCCTAAAAATGTGGTTAACAAGTACAAATTATTAAGAATAAAAAACCCGACTGCGTCAATATTTAACAATAAGAACATATAAGTTTTATATATATTCGTAATCACACTAATCACCGTAAAAAAACCTTTATTTCGATACCACACTCGATGTATTTTAAAAACATTTTTTTTATATTACTTTTTGGCGCCAAAAACTTTTTTTATTTTTTTTATTTTGATGTACCCAGTGTCACTCTCACA
Source organism: Diaphora mendica (assembly GCA_949125395.1). Taxonomy (NCBI): domain Eukaryota; kingdom Metazoa; phylum Arthropoda; class Insecta; order Lepidoptera; family Erebidae; genus Diaphora; species Diaphora mendica. The sequence continues at coordinate 28,779,214 of OX421315.1, forward strand.
ACTAAGACCACCAATCACATTAAAATACGACAAGCCGTTTAGGCTCTAGGGCGTGCCAAAGAAATGTACATACATACATACATACATACACCCGAAAAACATAACCCTCCTTTCGCAGTTGGCTAAAAATTGACAGAGTTGTCAGCTTGTATACTGTTCAGTGACAAATTGAATCAAGTCCTATCACGTGAAAACAAATGACAATCAGATCCAGATATCCATGATTAGACCCAGACGAACTTGCCTGGACCAGAAAAGCAACTTCGTCTCAAAATGGAATATTTGTTGCTATTTTTTTATTTGAAGATTTTATTGATCATTAAATGAACATCATATCAACAGCCTTCCACAAATACGTTAGTCGGACAGGTTGCTATGGATTCTTGGCCGACTTCCAAAAGGAGGAGGTTCTCAATTTGATTGGTATTTTGTTTCAAATTTTCCTTTGCTTTCCTATCCTGTGTAGCTAACTCTATAAAACAATCTTTTACGGTACGTCACCACACAGACATAGACTACTATTGGTGGTAAAAAACCACATAACATTATTTTTATAGTAAAATATTCAAGTAATTAATAATTATGTTTTTCCTCACGAAGTACTCTTGAACTTGTCATTACTTTTAATTTATATCGTGATGTATATCCATTTGTTTGAAATCTATTTCTATCTTTATGGCCCAGATATTATTTTATTGATAACGTATTTAAAAAACTAATTAGATGATGATATGAATTATATAATGTTACAATGCTATTTGTTGTGTGTGTTGGAAAAAAAGTGTGGAAGAATAGAAGTCAATACATGCCTCTATCCCTCGCTATTGGCGTCTTACGAAGATGTCATACTTACGAGACGCTATCTGAGGATCTTGTGTGAATATATTTCACATTAATAAGGGTTTTCTGAAATGCTCTTCATGAGATGGTAGCTCTGTAGCGTCAGGTCCAACCACCTATCACAATACATACACAATTTGTATTTTTCATTTTTTTTTGGGTTTATTTATTCTCACAAACGGTACAAAATGAAAATTGTTTCTAAAATACCTCTGTGCTGTGCAGTGCTTAATGTGTGCAAATAAAACAGGAGTGCTTAAGTTCCTTACAGTGCCAGTAACTTTGTCGCCTCTGTTTTTGACCTCCAATCTTCAGTTCGGTAACCTTTCTATGACCGTAATCCATAACAAAATCAATAAAACTTCCGAAAATTTAGAATTTCACAAAAAAAAATACGTTCGGTAGAAGTCTGTACTATCTGACAGCTGTTTAGACCTGACGTATACGAAGCGCCGTCTGGTGGCAGAAAAAAAAATCGAAAACCCTCATTGGCTCTCGATGGCCCGCGTTCAGTGTTGACAAGGTAAACTCTCACATCCTAGGATATTTAGTCAGGCTAGGTACTAAAGTCAATACCGTTACCTCATAAGAGATTTGCGGTTTACCCCAGGCAGCGCTTTCGCTCTATACTTTCCTTTACCTCAATTTATCTTCATTCTTTTTCCCCGCTTGAAAACGATTATTAACGGGTTGACGTCATTGTGACGTGATTTCAAATTCTTTTTTTAAAATTATAAATAAATATAGTACCTACTGATTCAGTTCGGCTCTTCTATCCTGTGCCGAAGCAGTCAAAACCTGGAACTTGCTACCATCGCACGTGTTTCCTTCCGACTATGATCCTAGCTCTTTTAATCGGGCTTGAAAAAACATCTCACTAGACCGCCATAATGTGCATTGTCAACGTTCGCAATAAGGATTGTGATCATCACTTTTGTATTCCATCGTGCTTTCCTTCAGGCAGAGTAGAGTTATTTTGGTAGCTACCACGTAGGACCGGGCAGGGAAAAAATAAACTTAGTAATGGTAGCGGATACGAAGGCGGAATAACTATTAGTGCATAGTTCCGTGAACACGATTCGTCTTTTTTATTAAATTAGATTAATTTCAAGGTTAAAGTTAAGGATTAGTAACACAATATGTTTTGATTTACACTGCACGTATATTTTCGATTCAAATTTAATCTTTGTGATATAATTATTAATTAACATATCACAAGGATTTACTGTTTGTCAGCATTATAACGATAGTGTGATTACCCTAATATAATATGATTATGAAAACAATACATTATATAACTGTAAATGATAGGTAACTAACAAAACAAGGACAATTCACTTGAATATGAACCTCTATACTATTTTATTTAGTTCACATTTGGTTTTTGAAACCGAGATGACGACCAGAGGCCCAATGATGCAGAAGCTTTTCTATAGGCCGCCATAGTGTGGGCCACCATGCAGCATTGTTGCATTGTCTGGACAATTTACCACTATTCTTGCATTCTGCGCATCAGCTTTTCATCAGGTAGGATAAAGTCACTTTGGCAAGCCCTTATATATAACAAAATTTGATTAAATATCAGTACACTCTGAAGTGACTTTCGTTTCGGCTTCCACAGTATACCTACTGATTTCTTATTTTTCTACCTTATTAAATTTCAAACCACGCTTTGTTTTATCTTAAAGAACGTTTTAGTTCCGTATGTGACGTAAATTCGAGGTGTTTAAGATTATCCGAGAACTTACGAACACTAAATTGTTAATACTTGAAGCAGCCTGCCAATTCAAAAAGCATCTTACTCTGACAGAACACCTTTACGTCACTAGCCTATGATGCCACTAACAAGAAATGCAACAATTCAGATAACTCTATATATTTTTTACATGTTCAATAACCACTTGTAATGACAGCTTTACAGATTATGACTGGTACATGCTCATAGAAAACTTAATCTTTCTTTTTTGTTAAAATGCTCTTATCTTTATACTGTGATATGACAAATGGACTGCGGAAATGTTCTAAACTATTTTTATGGTGACTGCCTCGTTGGTCTGTCGGTTCGCATATGCGACCGCCAATCAAGAGGTCTGGGATTCGATTCCCCTAGTCGGGCCAAAGTAATGTATTGGGTTTTTCGTATGAAATTCCGACCAGCCCGGAGTATGAAAGTTGTGATAAATCAGACACGCCAGTGCCTCGTAGAGCACGTTAAGCCATCGGTCCCGGTTGCCATGAACATCTATGGTAATCGTTATTGAGAAGTCAGTGCTCTCAAAATATACTGACACTAGTTTCAACCTTCGAATTCAGTTTCTACCCTCAGGGTTGCGGAGGTCCAATGCCAGTCGCTTCGTGTAAGAACTTTTCAGGTAAAACCGGGTGGAACTAGAGTAGCCAACCCCTAATAATCTTGGGATAAGGCTAGGAAAAAAAAAAAAAACTTTTTAAAAACAACCTTTTATTGTAATGCCCTGGCTCCATCATCAGATCTTGGATACTATGAAAACATAAAGTACTCGTCGAGACGAATCAAACGAGTCCGAACTCGATGGTTTTGCTACTTTTCCTTACAGAGTTCCTATGGCCACCTTCCAGCTCCAACATCAGATCAGCTCCATGTCATTATAATATTATATTGTCACGCTGTATACATAATAAAATAAAATAAAATAAAAAGCCTTTTAATTTCCTGTTAATTTTACATTCGATGCCTATGTTAGTATTGGTTTTATTCTATGATATAAGTTTTGTTTTTTATTTTGTTTAATCTAAATGTGTATCAGTAGGCATCTTAACTATTTTTATGTCTATAATAATATATTAATGTAAACACTAGATACTATTTCTTAAACATTACTCACACTCACTAAGTAATATATTCTAAAAATGGAAAAAAAACTGCAACCCAAAAAGTACCTATATCTATATATATAAAAGCGAAATACTCACTTATTTATCACGAAATCTCAGAAACTATAATACGTACAGACTTGAAATTTGGCAGGTAGGTTCCTTATAGGGCGTAGACATCCGCTAAGAACGGATTTTACGAAACTCCACCTCTAAGGGGGCAAACCGGGGGTTGGAAGTTTGTATGAAAGTCCTATGTTTTTGAAGTAAGAGACTTGAAATTTAAAATGTATGCTCTTATAGATGGTGTGGAGGTGTACTAATAATGTATCTAGCTTTTTAGAATTCAATTAAAAAATATTCTAGCTCCACGCGTACAAAGTCGCAGGCGCCCGCTAGTAACATATATACCTATCTATGTATCATAAATATCTATTCTATCTATGATTATTTTGGTTACCTATATTTATTTAAACCAATATAACTATTGTTTTTATCTACAGGAACCCCAGAATGGGTAAAGGCCTCCTCCAGTGATGCTCATTTGACTCTGTCTTGTGCGACTTGTCTCCAGTTTGGACCAGCTTTGTTTAATATCATATCCTTATCTTGTAAATTACGAGTTTAATTCTTATTCTTAAAAACATCTTGAAGTTCTAGCGATCATATGTAAATAAGCTTACGCTCATAAAAGACTGGTTCATCTCTGTTAGTGTACTCATTGGAGGGTTTTGGTCATATTCTTCCACGGTGACCAGCCGGGTTGGAAGATCTATTTTACTATATTTATAATTGATTTATTACTTTGTTCATTCTTAAGATCCGAGTGGTAGGAGGGGCGTAATTGCTGTGTTCTTACTTTTTTTACCTTCTTGACTGTTTTTATTTTTTGTTGCATTTTTATCAACCAAGTAGTTAAGCATGCTAGGTTTTGAAACTTCCTCTGAGATACTATTCGACCTATTGGTTTTATTCCCAGACAGCTGTTTCTTATTTTTTTTTACTAGCTTGAGTGTATTTGTCTTGTTTAGGTGGCGTGCTGTTTTCTGGTGATGATGGAAGTTTCCTTTTGCTGTGATTTTTTGTTATAACAATAATTTTATCATATTTGAGTATAGCTGTATTTCCCTTTTCTCTCTCTATTTTCAATTGTTCCTGAAGTTCTTTCCTTTTTTCAATTACATATTTAGGATAGTCTTCTTTTATGTAGTATTGTGTATTATTCAGGGCTTCTTTTTGTTTCAATATGTTTATTTTTATTCCCAGGGTTGTGAACAGTTGGACGTGGCCTCTCTCCTTTCGTCCCCAGTCTTTTAACCTCCTGAATGTCGCTGAAGGTCAGTTTAATAGAGAGATATCGTTCCATCCATTCAATCACTTTCCTTTCTAAGTTGTCATATATGATGAAAGTATGCCCTCTTCAATACCTAAAAAAACTATGTTTCTTTTCCGTGCTTGTTTTTCCAAGAAGTAAATTCTTTTTTCTTGAGTTTCCACTAACGCCTTAAGATTTTCATGTTTTTCCTCCCATACAATAAACTTTTGTTTCAGCATTTTATTAATGTTTTGTGTAACTTGTTCCGTGCCATTTTTTCCACTTTCTTGAATTGTTATTTTTTGTTTGTCTAAATCCTTTTAATTAGCGTGTTTTGGAACTTTTTTTTTATAATTTAAACTTGAATTTTATGTTGATGATGAAGTGACCGGTTTGATAATAAAGTTTCGACACTCTTAGATATGACAATGTTAATATAATATATCGTTATATTAACCGATGGCGCTGTGTATACCTTTTATAAAAATATTGGATTGGTTTATTTTTATTGAGGGTAGATACATGTATTTGGTATATACAGTTTTTTTATGGATAAACGATTTATCTTCACTAAACTTGTTGTTTTTACGGTTGTCTAAGAGAAGGAATAGTTCACTTTAGATTTATCGTCCAAGAAACGCGGCAAATGTTCACCAAAACAATAACACTGAAAACTGTAGGTATCTCAATTTTGTTTTTTGAGTTTTTTATAATTGCCTGTAATTATATAGCACTGACTTCATTGCCTCCCGTGGATCACCTGGCTTCAAATCACTTTTTTAACTTTCTGTATCTTAAATCACTGTTTTAACATTTATTTAGCGTATTTAATTGCGGAGCTAATGTTTATCGCAGCACAGTGGCGCCTCCTACCGTTGTATACATATGCTTGCAAAATTTCAACAAAATCAGTTGAAGAAGTCTGCTTCAAAATTGAGTTGCAAGATTTCACCCGAACATACAAGCATACATACATTGCAAGTTAATAAAAAGCTTGTAAAATTTTTTTTATAGTTAAATGGTATATGCGGTTTTGATAGAATTAACTTTCAAGGTTAAGGTCAATTGATTTTTAAAACGAAATTATTGATTCGGTACTACGGAACCAATAATTATTCCACCAATATTATAATAACCACAACAAATATTCGACTTCTCAGTAAGTCATACTTAGCTATTTCATCTTCTATTTATTCTTAACGAGATATGTGATGCGTAGTTACGTGGAAGAGCCATGCTTCGGCTTTTATATATTTACTTAGCTTTTGCTCGTGTGTATGTCGGTGATTGTGGTACAGAGTAGCCTACGTCCATCCTCAAGAATCAAAGTATCTCCATACCAAATTTCAGTGAAATCGGTGTAGCGGCTTAGCAGGGAAGACTTAACAGACAGATATAGCTACTTTTGAATTTAAAATATTGAAACGGTTTCAAAATTTTTAAATGATAGTAAATTAAATAATATCTTTCTAAAGCTTTGTCCACAAAGACTAAATGACAAACATTTTAGGCGTTTCTCGGCCAGCGTGTGAGTAATTTCAATGAGGAGGATTTTGACAGCAAAATTGAACATGCATAATATATATTTTTAATGATCATTTAGAGGTCATCGTCCTAGCCTTTATTATTCCCAAAATTATTTGGGGTCGCCTACAAAAATAGATACCGATTTTAAATTTATTTTACCGATTTATTCTGAGTTTAAATTTTTCCATAGAGCTTCTCAATCCTTATGGAGATATGAGTCCCCATTTCTTATATTAAATAGTAACATATTATATATAGTTATTAATTTTTTTAAGTATTAACTGCCAAAATGACTCTATTCTGCCTGATGGAAAACATGAATAGTATCCAAGAGTGGTGGTCACCATCCTCATCGCGAACTGGACATATACTATGGCGGCCTAGTGACATGCTTTATCACTTTTTTGTCTGTGATAACCCTTACTGATCGTCATTTTATGGGGACCAAAATAGCGTGCTAAAACCAATAAAGTGTGCCTTTAACATGTCTTGCGGCTGTCATTGTCTATGGAAGAATAAATGGTACTAATTATTTGACATATTATATTGTGATCCATGGATTGATGTACCATTAAATTAACACGCAATGACAAAAACATCAATAACTTTACTTTTGACGTACCCAGGTAAACCACATATAATAATATAATAATCTTTGTGACATAATTATTAATTAATATTTCACAAGGATTTACTTTTTGTCAGCATTATGAAGATAGGGGTAATTACCCTAATATAATAAATAATATGATTATACGAATTAGTATATGAAAACCATAGATTACATAACTGTAGATGATATCGGTAACTCCCAAAATAACTACTTTGTTTAGTTCATATTTGGTTAAAGAAATCGAGGCGACGATCGGATGCCCAATGATGCAGAAGCATCTTATTAAGCCGCCATAGTGTGGGTCACCATGCTGCATTGTTGCATTGTCTGCATTCGCAGTGAGTATGGTGACCACTACTGTTGGATTCTGCTCATCAGCTTTCCATTAAGCCGAGTCTTCACGGAACAAAAGTTTGTAACTTTTGTGTTGTCAACACATGTTGGTGACAAAAGTTTCTGTAATTTCCTTGTGTTGGCAACAAAAATTGTCAACATATGTTGGGAACCGTGTTTCTGTTTTTGGTGGTAAACATCAAAAGAATACGCTTGTTGCAGTTTTTTATTGACTCTGTGGAGACGCTTAGTTTGAATGTTTTTCAAATTGTTGGCGACTCGGTGTAGACACAATGGAAACAAAAGTTGGCGATTTTCTGAAGAGCTGCCAACAGTTGGAATGAGAATTGCCAACAATTTCGGTGGATACGTGCCTTTAGGCAGATTCATTTTGGAAGGATTTATAAAAAAAATTGGATCACATTTCTGAATATCTGTAGTCTCTCAGGTGGGTTTTTGATTTGGCTTCCACGGTATACTGATATCCTTTTTTAAGTTTTTTTCTACTTTACTATATTTTATTTCACTCCCACACTTTCTTTTATCTTAAAGAAAGTGTTAGAATCCTTTGTGATGTACATTCGAGGTGAGTAAGATCATCCGAGAACTTGCGAACAATAAATCTTTAACAGCTTCTCTATTCAGAAAGCATCATACTCTGACAGGACATCGGTAGGGAGTAAGGGCCCTTTAATTTCACTAGCTGATGACGTGATTCACCAACAAGAAATGCAAGAATTCAAATAATTGCCTTAATAATCTAAGTAACTCCCTATATTTTTTATATGTCAAATAACCAATTGTAATGGGATTATGACTGGTACATGCTAATAGACAACTTAATCTTTCTTTTTTGTTAATATACTCTTATCTTCAAAAGTGGACAATACTGAGATAATAACAAATAGACTGGGGAAAGTTTCTAAGATATTTTTATGATTATATGGTATTCAGGGTTTTGATAGAATTAACTTTCAAGTTTAAGTTCAAGGTCAAGGTTAAACGGAGTTGAAGAGGTTTGGGAACGAATAATTGTATTGGTTTTAAGTAGGAAGTAATATTTTTAATCCGATTTGTCAGTAAGTCATATATTTGCTATTTTATGTTTTTAACCGACTTCAAAAAAGGAGGAGGTTCTTAATTCGATCGTATATATGTTTTTATATATGTGTACACGGATAGCTTCGTCGTTTATGAACCAATTTTCATTATTCTTTTTTTAATGGAAAGGAGATATCCCAACGATAGTACCATGATAAAGACATAGAGATCTGATGATTTCATCCAAGACAAGTCGAGTCGAACATTGAAGTCGGTTTTTATTTTGTTATAGTTTTACTTGTATTCATTCTTTACGTAGTATGTTATGCATATTCCGTGGAAGAGTCATACTTCAGGTTAAATATATTTACTAGCTTTTACCAGCGTGTAAGTCGGTTTTCGGGGTAAAGAGTAGCTAATGTGCTTCCTCAAGAACCACAGTGTCTCGATACCAAATTTCATTAAAACCGGTGTAGCAGCTTAGCCTGGAAATCATAACAGACAGATATAGTTACTTTCGAATTTAAAATATTCAAACGGACCAAACATTTTAGATGATAGAAAAATAAATAATATCTTTCTAAAACAACAGGAAAACTTTGTCCGCACAGACTAAATGACAAACATTTTAAGCGTTTCTCGGTCAGCGTGTGAGTAATTCAATGAGGAGGATTTTCGACAGCAAAATTTAACATGCATACATACATGTTTAATGATTATTAAGAGGTCATCGTCCTAGCCTTTATTATTCCCAAGATTTTATTTTACCGATTTAATCCGAGTTTAAATTTTTCCATAGAGCTTATCAATCCATATGGAGATATCAGTTCCCATGTCTTATATTAAATAGTAACATATTATATATAGTTTTTTTTTTTAAGTATTAACTGCCAAAATGACTACTCTGCCTAATGGAAAGCCAAATGGAAACAGAATCCAAGAGTGGTGGTCACCATCCTAAATGCCAACTTGACCTACACTATGGCGGCCTAGTGAGATGCTTTTTCACTTTTTTTGCCTCTGAAAACCCTTACGGATCGTCATTTTATCGGGTCTAATGTCGTGTGCTAAAATCAATAAGTGTTCATTCATCAGGTCTTGTGTCTACGGACATTGTATCCTATCGTTTGACATATATTGTGATCTATCGTCTGATGTACAATTAAGTAAACATGTAATGACGTAGATACTTACATACACAATTGCACAAGCTAACCTTAGCCCCACAATAAAGCAAATTTGTGTAGAAATAATTTCGGCACGTGCAAATTTACACGTCCCGCGTTTACGAATTTGATCTCAATTTAGCGTACATTGAGATCAGTAGCTCAGCGCTGTGTAAGGCCAAGTGGGCCAATTGCAACATAAATCAATCTATTGATTTAACTTATGGCCATTGGAATTTGTATGAAACATACAGAGATAAACGGTGCACATCTTTGTTCCTGATAGACTGCGTTATCAAAGTAAGTGCAATCCGTTTTGTGACAAATATTTGAAACTACGACATTGTTTTAGAAATTCATATTTTCAATAACTTAATTTCCTAAGTTTTCCGCAAAACAACGGATCACAATCTGTTCACTTATCTGAAAATAATATCTGAACATTCTCAAATGGCTCCTGATTCGCTTTCCACGGTATACTGATTTATGCTTTTTCACTTTAGTTGGCCCTTAGTTGATGAGTGACAACTGCTGCACAGAGACAAATTCAACTCTAGAGTCATAAATGCGTTGCCGCCCTGACTCTTCCGCCAAGAATCACGTGAAGGAGGGTTTGAAATCCAGTAACTTCACTCACGTGTTCAGAAGCATCCAAAGAATTACTAACGTTTCTCAGCGAGACCGTGAGATCGCTCTAGTCTACCCAGCCTATTTCTTCCGAAGCATGAATCTTCCATGTTAAATTGCCTTATAATTAATTACTTCTTGTAATTTGTGACATACATATAAGGTCAGATTATATGTCTTTGTCCTAATGACCACTCTAATCACGGGCCAGACTTACGAATTCGCGATTTTATTCCTTCCTAACTCAATTTACTTGTTTAATTAACGAACCTATTTTGAAAGAAAACAAGAAACCTCGACCACGTGAATCTACATACTTGAATTTACCGACAACTTTATTTTTTTAAGTAGGTACCTAATGTCACTCTCGCAGTTGCCAACATTTCAAATATCAAAATCTACGAAACCATTCACATAAGTGAAAACAAATGTGTACTACGTGACAAATTACATGATTCTGGAGCAAGAAATGTTTATGTATTCATTACAGGAATAACCAATAGGTTAATAAGAAATTTCTCTCTTGGAAAATACTTACATAGGGACATTACCTGTGCAAACAATATATCCTACTAGCAAAACAGTATTATTTAGTATGTATGATTTTAGTGAAATTAGTTTCTGATAACTGTAACGGAAAGAATAAATAGAAAAAAAAACTGATTTTGAAAATGAAGTAGATAAGAGATGCAAACTCATCTCTTATTGTGCCTACTAATTTTCCAAATAAGAATGCTCTTTCGTTGCTTTCCACCAAATGGCTGAGGTTACTGGATACTTGAAGTTTTTTTTTTTTTTTTTTTTTATGTTTGGCTCGCCAAAATGACTCTACTCTGCCTGATGGAAAACATAAGCAGAATCCAAGAGTGGTGGTCACCATACTCATTGCGAATGCAGACAATGCAGTATGGCGACCCACACTATGGCGGCCTAGTGATGCTGCTGCATCTTTTAGTCTAGTCAACAAGTATGGAACTTGTTGACTAGACTAATTGGGCCTCCGGTCTCGGACTCATCAACGAAACACGACAGCACTAACGCTGTCACTTTACGTTGATTTTCTGTGCGAGGGTAGTACCGCCCCGGTCGAGCCGGCCCGTTCGTGCTGAAATCAGCGTGGCTCTACTACCTACTGTACCTACTTTCTTCCTAATTAATGACATACACACACAGATAATTATGCTGTCCCAATATATTTTAATTGATACTCATTCGTTCAACTGCTTGTTGTTTGTAGGAGCATTTGGGGTATGACTATTTTGAGGCAGTAGTTTTGACGTGGTCTTAAGCCACGGAAATAAAATTTTACCTATTTTTAACGACTTTCCCTTGAATAACGAATTGAATCACTATATTAATTTTATTATTATCTATGAAATACAATATGGATAAACCGTTAAACGTTTGTACCGTGGGAGAGCCACGCTTCAGCATGCATGGGCCGGCTCGACCGGAGTGATACCACGGCCTCACAGAAAACCCGCGTGAAACAGTGCTTGCGCTCTGTTAGTGAGTGACCTCTCCCCCCATCCCCCAAAGGTCGGCAACGCACTTGTGATGCCTCTGGTGTTGCGGGTGTCCATGGGCAACGGTTATCGCTTACCATCATTGATCCGTCTGCTTGTTTGCCACCTATTCCATAAAAAAAAACCTGAGTAGGATTGAAATTTTAGTAGGAAAAATATTGTTATTAACTTGTGTCTACCTCTTTAGGGATAGAAACATAAGCGTGGACCGGACACATTCTACTACCCTTAATGTACATACTAGCTTTTGCCCGCGGCTCCGCCCTCGTTTATGTCGGTATTTAAATTTTAAATATCTCTATAAATTTTAACTTATTATGTTATTCCGATGTCTAAGCTATATTACTGCAAAGTCCCATGAAAATCCGTTCAGTAGTTTTTGCGTGAAAGAGCAACAAACACACATCGTTACAAACTTTCGCATTTATAATATTAGTAGGATTGTACATAGATATGTAAGACTATACAGATGTGTAGAGTCGCATTTAAGCATGGCCAGCATGGGTTTTGGACCATGAATTGGCTCATATGAGTCTTAAAGGAAATCGGTGTTAAGTGGGTGTAAAGAATACATCCCAGGTGTTAACCAATTCTTTTTTTGCTTTTCTCCGACTCCACCTTAAACTGGGCGAAGGATACACAAAGGGCGTCAATGCACTTGTCTCTTGAGTGACAAACATCCTTGGTCAATAGTATTTACATAGGCCACGGTCTTGAAGTCAGCGGGCGCGGCGCGGAAATGTAGGCTCGCTGCCGCTTCCCGCTTCGCTGTCTTCGAAGCCAATTCCACATAAATCTATGCATAAGAACGCGCCACTGCACCCGCTGCCTTTGTGCCCACGGCCTTACTATCAAAAGTCCTGTGTGTCCGTTTGGCCTATATTCCATAAAAATACAGACATTAGTCTCTAAGATTCCATTCCCTTTACTCACGATTATATCGTATATATTGCGAAGCCACCGATATTGACAACAAGCATCACCTGCGCAAAATTCTCGTTAAAGTGTTACACAAGAAACAAATCATACAAACATCTATATATAGCTTCGCTCGTAAACCAATAAAACGGTTAATTCTATACACATTTTTTCCTAAAACAACCTCGTATATACAGTTGCTATATACTGCTAACTGCATTTAAAGGTGTTACTTTTGCGGTTTCGATGTTAGACGGAATTCAAATGTTTCCTGTTGACGTAGCTTTGTGTTGTGTCTGGTCTTGTGTTTGTAGATGTGACGTGATAATTTATCTTTAACGTTTTAATTACTTAAACGGTGTTACTGGCTGGTGAGAGGTATTTACCGGGTTACATTAGCATCATGCTGGACACTACCAGCGCACGTGTTTCCGTCTCACTATGATTCCGGATCCTTTAAGCGAGCCGTGAAAAAGCATCTCACTAGGCCGCCATAGTGCTGCTAGTCACCATGCGTTTTTCCATCAGGCGGGGCAGAGTTATTTTGGCAGCAAAAAAAATAAAAAATACAGGATCTTCCTGAAGAAAAAATATACCCTATATAATGTAACTAGCTAAAAACAGCAAAGCATTACTCCGTTATCACTCTTTAGCCATAATCTCTCACGTTTTTTTCGCTTCCTGGTTGTCTATACTTCATTTAATAACAACGCAGATACTAGACACTTCTCGTTATCATTACCCGAGTTAGGTCAGTCAGTCAGTGATACAGTGTGATAAGAATCAATGCCGCGTCAAGTCGGACACACCCTCTGTTTTGTGGAATAATTCTTAGAATTTTGGCACGACACACTGCAACTCACGTACGCCAAGTTTGAAGAAGGACTGGGATATAAATTGATATTGGGAACAGGAACTTACCTGGTTACACTAATATTAATAAACCTTAATTGAATCCATTTAATTCGTAATTCCTTGTATTTAGATCACATTTAGAATTGTCGCTTGCAAATATCAGCAACTAGTACTTTTGGATTTTGATCATGCTTTCCATCAGACAGAGCACTTTGGCAGGTTCATATTTAAAGATAAAAACTCAAGTAACATGTTCGTTGCCGCCTGTTTAGTACCCCTATCAAAATCAGACTTCCGCAGCCCGAATTCCCTTGGGTGTGAGTGTGAGCTCATTCACTGACTCGGTACAAAGCAATAGTAGCCCTAGTATCATTCCGTAGAGCCGGTCTATTTTGTCACAGCTGGCGCTAAATGCTTTTAAAAGATTTACTTATTTAAAATGAAAAGATTTACAATCACATAATTTAGTATGGCGTTGTTAAATAATAAAATAACGTTAATGTTATATAATAAATTATTGTTACAAACAAAAATATTAACTATTAATCCGAGTTATTTTTATAAAAATTAACTTAGTCCCTAAGAATCTAAAAGCAATCTATATCTATACTAATATTATAAACGCGAAAGTTTGTAAGTATGGATGGATGGATGGATGGACGGATGGATGGATGGATGGATGGACGGATGGATGGATGGATGGATGTTTGTTACTCTTTCGCGCAAAAACTACTGAACGGATTTTGATGAAACTTTACAGTAATATAGCTTATACATCAGAATAACACATAGGCTACTATTTGCAGCGATAAGCGACATATACGCTGGCGGAGCCGCAAGCAACCACTAGTTTACAATTTATGTTTTTTAATTATGTTTACAAATTACAATAAAGAAATGATTTTCATAGATTTTTATAATTACAGTTTTCTTGCATTCTTGGCATTGCAATTTCATTATATTATATGTTCTTATCGAAATTAAATAACTATTTATTTTATGCATACTACTTCTACAGAGTTCCATTGTTAATGTCATGGGATCTCTTTATAAAAGTTTATTACTTTAAGTTAATTTAAAAAACTAAATGTAATAAAAAAGTTTTCTGCTGTTCCATTATATTTAATTTTAGATGTTGCCATTGTGGCCCCGGTCTCACTGGGTTCACTGAGAGTTTTCAAATCAATAAAAGTATTGATGCAATTAATTGTTTACTACAATTAAAGCTTTGGTTGACTTTTACCGTTTTATATTGGTGGTGGACCATAGATTCAGACTCAACAATGGCAATACGTCGTGGTAAACTGGTTAACAAGCCAATCCAGATCTTTCCAGAACCGCAGAAGCTGACTGGGGCTTCCAGGCTTCTAAGAGTGGTTTTGTGTCAGATATGATACTTGCCCATTGTGAGGCCGCTCCCTCGCAATCCTGGATAACGTGGGCGGCCATTTTGCTTTGAAACATTCTCTGTAAAGTAGACATCTCTCGCATGTTGGTAAATAGTTATTGGACTTTGACCGTCACTTGTAGCCAAAAGATAGGGTTATCGAAAAACGATTGTGGAAACTATATTGTATGTTGCAATTGAATAAACAAAATTAAGATTGTACTTAGGACTTTGACATTTTTGAACAACGTGTTAGCAGATAATGTAGTAATGATATTTATTTTGACTGCTTTTGGGCATGGCTTTACTCACGTAATAGTTATTTGTTATACAAGAGTGCAAAGTTGCTTTTTAACCGCGTGCTCAATTTTGATGACCGAGCAAGCGAAGGATTCTAAAATTGAATCACGAGCACAGCGAGTGATTCAAAAATTAGAATCCTGAGCGTTAGCGAGGGAATCAAAAGAGCACTAGGTAAAAAGAAATTGCACTCGAGTGCAACACGTAACTTTTCATTCCACCTCAGCGAGGAAATGACTAAATGACGTGAAAAGAAAATGGCGCTGACAAATCAAATCAAAAAGTACACCAAGAAGATTCCGAGTCTGAGTTCGACACCATAGAACTAAATAGGTTTAATGATGTTTTGACTTCATAAGCTTAGTGCACATGATGTTCTAAATTCAATTTTACTTTATCCTCTAGCGAATAAAAACGGCTTTTGCACTCTGATATCGAAGGGCAAAAATACTCTTTACGAGCTGGTGGGATGAAATAGTTATTTGTTGTACAAGAGTGCAAAGTTGCTTTTTAACCGCGTGCTCAATTTTGATGACCGAGCAAGCGAAGAATTCTAAAATTAGAATCCTGAGCGTCAGCGAGGGAATTAAAAGAGCACGAGATGAAAAATCTTTGCACTCGAGTGCAACACGTAACTTTTCATTCCACCTCAGCGAGGAAACAACTAAATGCAAAAAAAGCATTAACAATTACAAGATACTTTTATTTCAGTTTAGGTATTAATATTTATTAGGTACTACATTATGATAGGTAAGTATTACAGATTTATTTTTAAATTATTTCAAAAATACTTAGGTACTCGCTCAACCCCGCGGTGTTACCCGCGATTTTTGTCGTACCGCGAATTACACCGCGGGACAAAGCTAGTCGAAGAAAAGTAGCCTTAGTTACTCCTTAGATTATCAGCTATCTGCCAGTGAAAATCCCGTCAAAATCAGTCCAGCAGTTCCCAGCAGAGATTACCCGGAACAAACAGACAGACAGACCGACTGACAGACAGACAATGTAACAGAAATTGTAAAAAAATATATTTTAGTATATATACCGTGGATACATACATATGCATTTCGTAAAAAGCGATTATTTTAATATTACAAACAGACATTTCAATTTTATTTATTTGTATGGATGTATAGATAAATTAAGAAAAAATAAAGTTACGTTGCTATAGTTACTTAAAAAGAAAATGGTGCGGCCACAGCAAATAAAAAAAAACTACACCAAGAAGTCTAAGTTTTTAACAAATTAAAAAAATATTGTATGATTAATTCGGCACCATGGAGGTGAAGTAAATAGGTTTAATGATGTTTTGAATTCACAAACTTAGTGCACCCGAGCGATGTTCTAAATTCAATTTAATTTATTCTCTAGAGGATAAAAACGGCTTTTACACTCAGATATCGAACGGCAAAAATACTCTTTACGAGCTGGTTGGATGAAAAAGTTATTTATCTCTTGATGATAACTAAGACATAAAAGTGGACGTAGTGGAGTATGTTCTAAATAAAGTACTATTAAGAAATGAAGTTCATCATTATCATCATCAATAAATTGGCGACAAATATGTAAATGATAGATTTACGACCTTTTGTCACAATATACGTACTAATACAGTGTGACCACCGACTTTCGTTACAAAACAAACGTTCTTTTTGTCATTACGAGTTTTATTGTTGAAAGTAACCATAGTAATCTAGTAGGTAGTAGAGCCAGGCTGATTTCAGCACGAACGGGGGGGCTTGACCAGGAAAGTACTACCCTCGCACAGAAGATCAACGTAAAATAACAGCATTCGTGCTGTCGTGTTTCGTTGGTGAGTGCGAGACCGGAGGCCCAATGATGCAGAAGCATCACTAGGCCACCACGGTGTGGGTCACCATGCTGCATTGTTGCATTGTCTGCACTCGCAATGATTATGATGACCAGCACTCTTGGATTCTGCTCAAGCTTTCCATTAGGTGAGAATGCGTATATTCTTACGTGTGATACCACACGAACGATGTTTATTTGTATATTTATTTACAATAATTAAAATTCCGAGTAAGTAAATAAATCAATTAGTCTTGATGCTCTTGCTCACACACATGTTTACTTTGTACTTGTTAATGCGTCTCTAATAAATGTTCACGGTGATTACAACTGTTTGCGAGTAGATCCGTATGATGACAGATTAAGAATACGTAGTATCACTACTTCTATTCACTCCAAAGGGGCGTATCCACCGAAATTGTTGGCAATGTCAGTGTTTCCAACTCTTCAGAAAATCGCCAAATTTTGTTTCCATTGTGTCTACACCGAGTCGCTAACAATTCAAATCAATCTAAACTGTTCAGTCCTCTCGCCAGTGGAGCGATCACCTTGTGAAGTTTGCAATATCTATAGGACCCATGAGTATAGGCATTCAATCGCTAACTGGTCACTGGAAAGAGCAATGAACGACAGCGATTCACCGTGTTCTTAATCTAAACTAAAATCATCAAGCACTTACTGGAGTTGTGTGGCTTCCTTGTTCTCGGCGCCGCTGATGGGGTACCCCACCGCCTGGTCTGTCCTGGTACGTTCACACATGCATGCTCCAGAATGCTGTACAATCTTCAAGGAATTCGAATTACAATACACTCGATTCAGCTATCACG
The DNA here is from genome assembly GCA_949125395.1 of Diaphora mendica. Classification (NCBI taxonomy): domain Eukaryota; kingdom Metazoa; phylum Arthropoda; class Insecta; order Lepidoptera; family Erebidae; genus Diaphora; species Diaphora mendica. The sequence goes on from OX421315.1 coordinate 28,797,151, forward strand.
GATCGCGCCTTTGACGTGACTACAAAACTCGCGAGTCCAAATCAGACCAATCATAACGGTAAACCACTAAAGGGACTGGGTTGAATTGACAATTAGCTAAATTACAATTAAAACGGTTCTTTTTTAACGAAGCTCCAGCTCGACCGATCCAAGCGTCACAATGTACTACTGTCAACGTCAAAACGTCAAACAAGAAAAATGACAATCAAAAATGTTGCCATTACAATGACGTTACATTTCTAACAAAACAAAACAAAATCATTTATTCATCTAAGACACCAAGTGACACTCATGAATGTCAAATTGAAGCTATAGTTAAAAATCATAGATCGACAACAACAGACGCCACAGCATGTGCTGTATTGTCGAGGTAAATTAGGTGAAAACACCAAAAATCTACTGCCTGCCTGTGTCGATCCATAACTTCCAGTTTCCAAAATGCGTAGAGCTCATGAGAAGAATACTGGCAAAGAAACTCATGGCTACTCTTTTTCAAAATCTGATTTTCAGGTACAATTGTGTTAGTATTACATGTAAGTTAAACAGTATGCAAGCTGTTGCCACCTAAAATTCCTTTTATTAAAAAGCTCCAAAATCTAACGCACAAACAAAAGAAAAATACTCAGTGAAGGTTTCAGTCTAAAACATAGAAATCATTCAAGGTGCACATCTACTTACATTCAGTTGCAAAAACTACTGTTAAAAATAATTCGTGACTGGATTAAGAGGCTAGTTGCAGTTGAATGAACCAGAATAATAGTATTGTCTAAAGCATCGCTGACTAGGCCGACCAGTCACCCCAAGCAGCATCCGTTCACAAGTATCCAGCCATCATCTCCTTCGCCATATCAGAGGGAAGGAAACGACCCTCCCCACGACAACACCGCAAGCAATGACATTTTAGTGAGCATGACAAACCATAGTCGAGATACTGATAAAAATCACTACTAATTAAATTACCATAATAATCGTCACGCATTACTTTCAACTAACAATGGTTTGTTAATATTTAGCTTTATTATAAGACAAAGAAGTTTGTGTGTATCCATTGATCTAGGTATATCTCAATGTGTGTATCTATCTAAATTCTAATGACACCTTAAGCCCATGACTGTTTGTCTTTTAGATAATCGTTGATCGTATAGTAGGCTTTCCTAATAAGGTGATTTTTTACAGTTAGCTTGAATTTATTTACAGGAAGGTCGATTACATGTATAGGAATTTTATTATAAAAACGTTCACCAAGACCTTCAAACGAGTTGTGTACCTTATGTAATCGATGATAGGTACCAACGAGTTTACATTTGTTTCTAGTATTAATATTGTGTATAACAATTGCTAGTATTTGAAAAACATTCCAACTAAGCGTCTCCACAGACCCAATAAATATCAGCGATAAGCGCATTTGACATTTGATGTCAATTTTTGTTACCAACACAAGGGAATTACAGAAACTTTTGTCACCAACACGTGTTGACAACACAAAAGTTGCTAACTTTTGTTCGGTGGAGACTCGGTTTAAGAGCCTACTAAGAGAGCAAACAGCACTGCAAAGAGAAGCAAAACTTGAAACAAACCCTGTACCAACTTGTCTGGCCAGCGTGGTATAGTAGGGTCAAAACCTTGCTTGCCCATGCCCAGCAGTAGATTACTAAATACTGTTTATGTTAAAATGCAAATTTATGATCACTATTTTTTTTTCATAAAACATTGAATAATCTTTCAAGTAATGCTAAGTGGTTAATTTGAAACTCGTGTCAAGAAAATAATACAATTCACACAGTCTTTTGGTAGAGTATAGCAGGATTAGAAAAAAAAATAACAAAAAAAAAACGACTTCAAGAACTAGACCAAATTGAAAAGCATCGAGATATAATGTATAGAGAAGACGCCACTCATTAGTGCGGTGTTCCATGCAATTGCGGCGCATGCGCCGCACTTCCTTCAGTCGCTTGCTAGCTACACTCTGATGAAGCGGTGGCTTAAGCGTGTGATTGTTTACATTTAAAAACGTTTTAAAACTCGTGAATTATGCCATTTTGTGTCTTGAGATATTGCACTAATAATACAAGGAATACGGAGAAAAACAAAGGAATAACTTTTCACCAGTAATTAACTAGATATAGTTGTTTTAAAATTAAATACGAACAAAATATTTTAAGACGCCATTGTTGCCTCATTCGACATAGAGTACTTAGAGTAAAACATACAGAAGTGATATTTAGGTAGAATTAACTGACGTTAAATGCACAACGTATTTAACGTATTTAATTGGATTAGGAAAAATAATATGTTGTTAAAAATAGCTTCGTAAATAACCCATAACATTTTTTTTGCAATAATTATATTTAAATTATCATTAAAGTATAATTTAAAAATTGAATATTCGGCTTTTATATTTTATACCTCGATGAATTCTACAAAAAAACTGATACTGGTAAAGCTATTGAAGTACTATTTACTCAAAGTGAATTTCCTAATAAAGCTTCGTAGGTATAAAGCTATTTATCCGTTCTGCTTTCTTGTTTGGCGCTTACTCTATAAAAGCGAATCTTTGCAACAGTTCGTTGGCCAAAACGCGTAAGCGCCATGAAAATCACGGCGCTTATGACATTTCGCTCGCGAGGAAACTACAGCTCGAATGCGATAGAGCGCTGCTTGTTAATACTGTTGGATTAGACTACTAATTATTGTTTGGCTGCGCTGCAGCGCTTTTTAGTTTTAATTCAAATATAAACGGAACATATAATTGGTTTTGAGTGGCTCCTCTATTACGTAGTACTAATATCTCGATGTTGAAAAGGGACCACACGGGGAGCATTAGCTTTGAAATAAAAAAAGAATCAACAAAATCGGTTCACACAGTCGAAAGTTCTGAGGTCACCAACATAAAAAATGCAGTAGAATGGGAACCTCCTCCATTTTTGAAGTCAGTTAAAAATCGCAAATAAGGCTTGCTTTTAAGCTGCTAAGCCGTATAATTAATACCGTATAATACCGTAATTATTATTGTCCTTGTGTTATAAATGTTAGGTATTCAAATAATAAATTACATAATTACAAGAAATGAATCCTGTACTGATATTTTCCTGTTCTAGCATCCTTGATTACGTAGACTTACTACTTGGTTTACCATACATACACTCACGTCATATTCCCAAATGTATTGTAATCTTAGACCGACTTCAGAAATAGGGGCCAATTCTATTACTATTACTGTAAAGTGCGAACATGTTTCTAAATAAACATTCTTTAAATATTTTTTTTATATCTTGTAGATTATATAAGACTCAGATACAGAACAAAATGTATAGTAAACAATTTTTTTTTATATTTGAGCCTGCCAAAATGACTCTACTCTGCCTGATGGAAAGCATAAGTAGAATCAAAGAGTGACCACCACACAGCAGGGAAGAGTGCTGGATCCAATAGTGCTGGTCATCATACTCATTGTGAATGCAGACAATGCAACAACGCAGCATGGTGACCTCCACCATGGCGGCCTAGTGATGCTTCGGCATCATTGGGCCTCCGGTCTCGCACTCACCAAGGAAACACGACAGCACGAACACTGTCATTTTACGTTGATCTTCTGTGCGAGGGTAGTACCGCCCCGGTCGAACCGGCCCGTTCGTGCTGAAATCAGCGTGGCTCTACTATCTTTTGATTTGATTTATTTACAAAAAAAATGTATATATTATTATGTAGGTATGTTTATCAGTTGTCTAGTACCCATAACACAAGCTCTGCTTAGCTTGGGATAAGATGGCGTTGTGTGCTAATGTCCGAAATATTTATTATTTACTAGCTTTCGACCGGGGCTTTGCTCGCATTTAGTAAAAAGTATCCTGTGTTACTTCTAATATCTCTAAGAATTCATGATGATCAGTTAAGCAGTTTTCGCGTGAAAGCGTAACATACAAACTTACATTCACATTTATAGTAATAGAAAATAGTAGGATTTATTTATTATAATGATCATGCTCGTCACACAATTATCCAACGTGGGAATCGAACCACCACCCTCTAGTTTAGCAGTCAGAGTCATTGATTTGTTTTTATATCACCTTGATAACATGCTTGCAAAACAACATGACGATCGACGACCAGAACCGACGACCTGAAGAACTTTGCACTTTTGTATAACAAATAACTATTACTTCCTCATTACAATATCAGAGATCACTTTAAAGTATCTACTTTATCTAACAACGAAGTACTAGATCGCATAGAAAAATATTTTTCCAAGATGATAAAACATGGTAATCTTGCCCGAATGTCGTTTATGACAACACGGAAATATTATTTCATGAAATAGACGCGCGTAACTTTACCTATAGTTATATCTTCTTTGATATTTATTATCTACTTGTTTCATTATATAAAATCAATCATATAATGATGTATATCTATGTATATAAAAAAAAAATCCTGGTTCCTTATAGGGTGTAGACATCCGCTAAGAACGGATTTTACGAAACTCCACCCCTAAAGGGGTATAATGGGCGTTGGAAGTTTGTATGACAGTCCTATGTTTTTGAAGTAAGAGACTTGACATTTAAAATGTATGCTCTGTATGTATGTATGTGTAGATGGTGTGCAGGTGTACTAATATTGTGTTTTTAGAAATCAACCCCCTTTTGAGGTTAAAACGGGGGATGGTAGTTTGTATGAAAGTCCAATGTTATTGAAGTTAAAGTAATTATGGCAGAAGAATTTTAAATGGTATTTAAGTATAAGAATTATCATAATTATACATCAAACTCAACTCAAAAAGATTTTATTCATATAGGCACTTATTTTACAGGCACTTATGAATAGTCAATATTTAATATTAAAAAAATCGAGTGATTCTAGTCGCCAGTTCTAAGTGCAGCCTACCCTTCATGGCGAAGAATCTGGCAAGAAACTCCATTGTTGCTCCTTTAAAATAATAATAATAAGGTTTACAATTATTTTTTTCACTAAGAGACTTGAATTATCACTACATACTAGCTGAGCCCCGTGTTTGTTACCCACGGTACAACAACAAACGCGGGTAACGCCGCGGGGCAAAGCTAGTATACAATATTTACATAAATTCACGCCTGAAATAACAGGCTAAGGAAATATTTATTATGACTAGTGGTCGCCCAGTGGTCGAAATATGACCATAAAATTATTTTAGCTTTCTGCACTACTACTCCATATAAACTTTAACTGTGCCAAATTTCACACTGCCCCATTTGCGTAGTTTTCGTAAAAAGGAATGCAAAGTTTCTCTTCACGTGTTAATACATTGATTACTACTTAAGCCTACAACCAAAGATCGCCAACCATCACGACCTTGGGCAGTCCGCATCCATCCGCGTCACTTTTGCGGATGAATGCCGACTGCCACTTCGTTCCACTATTATTTGGTACCACTTTCACAACATGCAAAAAGATTAAACGAGACAACAATCATCATACATCAAAAAGATAGAAGAAAGACAGAAAGAAGTCTTTCTTTCTGTCTTTCTTTCTTACTTCTTTCTCAGTTCGGTCCTGTGCTGCCAACTTTAAATGGCTTCCCTCGACTTTTTCCAGGTCGTTGGCCCACTTAGTGAGGGGCCTGCCCACGCTGCTTTTTCCAGTACATGGTCGCCAATTCAGATCTTCTCTTCCCTCCCTCGAGATACAGCTATGTTACGGCACAAATAGGTCGTAATGATAATAAGGTCTCACAAAAATCCGGTGTCAATTCCTTCGCTACTTTCAGATATCCCTTTGGCGATGGATGTAATACTAAGTGTCACTATCACTATTCAACCCGTAGGTGTCGTAAACACCGACTAAAGTAGCAAACTACGCAGGATAACACACTGCTTTCGATCAGTGGCAAAGAGAAGGAAATCTTAAAACAAACTTTATACCAACCCGTCGGACCTGCTTGCTGCAATAGGCTAAAAATTCATTTCTAAATCAAAGCCTAAGTCCAAAAGTGGACTGTTAAATGATGATAATCGTTACTTTAAAGCGTAATTAACTTCCTTCTTATAGATGTTACATGATTTCAAACAATACCACTGTTAAATATTCATATGGCTACATTTGTCTGCGTTTGACTCAGAATCATATGACCAGGGCACGTGGTGTTTCATAATGGAAATAGAATGTCATGTGCCCGTTTGTTTAACTGTGGTGTGTAGATATTTTTAAACGTACATTCATCATCTGGATATAAATAATACAGGTTCTTGTACTATTTAGATGTAGTTTTACTATTATCGTAATTTTTGTAGCGTCAAATTTCAATTATCAAAAGTGATTCAATATAATATTTTTAAAACGTTTTTATTAGCTTCATTGACTTTTTTAAGCGTGTTTGTAGGATTCCGTACCCAATCGGTAAAACAGGACCCAATTTAAAAAAAAACAATTTATGCAACATTCAGGCATCATTTTCGACTATAAAGAAATTATTGTCACTGTGATTTAAATAAAATTAGGATTTCTAACAATATCTTACATATTGAAACATATTAAACTATTCAATTATGGTTAAAAAAATCCTGAAAACATGAATAATAGTGATCTGTTTTTTACGGGACTTCATAATCTTAGACTAATGTATCTTAGTTTTTTAAAATTATAGGTGTGGCTGAATAGTGTCAGCTGGACATAGGCCTCTCCAATTGTATGCCATTTAGCTATGGAGGTTTGTGCCCATAATCACCACGCTGGGCAGGCGGTATGGTGTTTGCACCGGTGACGCTGCTGATCGTCACCGGCCTATTATATATTTAGCTACGCCTGTTGGGATACAAATGACGAGCGACATTCGGTCGTATTTATCGCCATTCGGCTCATCGTAATCCCCCTTCATCAAGTGGTGATAGTGACCTTCCACGGCGGTGTTAGGTATTAGATTTTTTTCCTTGATACAGAATATACATACTGGTGTCACAAGCGCGGCCCTTAAGATGGATATATGCTCTTTCCTTGAAAGTTTGAAGGTCGTATCAGTACTTGAATAACGCAGTCGAAATTTTGTTCCAGAGAGTGATTGTGTGAGGCAAAAAGTTTCTTAAAAACACGTTAGACACATTGAAACCAGTTGGTCACCTCTGTAAAATACGTGATAGTGTCTATTTTAGAAATAACCTACCAGTTACAAACTCATGTTGTTTTCATTTTAGCAAAAACTTTTTATAAAAAAAAAAAAACCGACTTCCGAAAAACATCCAACGAATACTCTCTGTCAAAAAAACACTTAAAAGCGTAAAATATACTGGTTCTTTATAAATTACCTATACCTAATTCTTTATTCATTTAAATAGTAGTATTATAATGTGTGCTAGGTACCTAGAATCTGTTTGAAGTCGGTGCCAAGTGATTATCGCTTAGACTTTTGCAATTGTTCGTTTGTATTCTTTTTGGCTTAGCACCGACTTCAAACAGATTTTAGGTACCTAGCACACATTATAATACTACTATTTAAATGAATAAAGAATTAGTTATAGGTAATTTATAAAGCACCAGTTTATTTTACGCTTTTAAGTGTTTTTTTGGCAGAGAGTTTTCGTTGGATGTTTTTTGGAAGTCGGTTTTTTTTTATAAAAAGTTTTTATTTTTCAGTTTTTAGTGCAAAAAATCGTAGGTAAGTAGCAAGTTGAACTATTTCATCAAATTTCATCATCAAGAATACAAATTAAGGTCTATACGTACGTGTAATATTAAAATCATCTTCTAATTCCTAACTGTTGAAGAGTTTAACCTTCTATCATCAGTTCACCTAAATAACTTGAAAGTATACGCCTGAAGGTCTTTAGATACGTATGAAATTGAAAGAATTATCCTCCAACTCCTAACCGTTGAGGAGTTGTACCTTCCACCTTCCATCATCAGCTTACCTAAATAATTTGAAAGAAAACGACTAAAGGTAACATATATACATATGATATTTAAAGATTTATCCTCCAACTCCTAACTGTTAAGGAGTTGTACCTTACATCATCAGCTCATCATCATAAAATGATGACTACCAGACGCAAATACCGGTGTAACTTCAGAAAATATACGAATAACATAGTATGTGCCTATAAAAAATTAGGGTTTCCCTCGATTTCCCTGGGATCCCATCATCAGATCCTGATATGCTGGCAATGGGACCACCTCGGAAGCATACGCTTTCGAATACAAAAAAAAAATCAAAATCGGTCCACAACTGACGGAGTAATCGGTGAACATACATAAAAAAAAAAAAAAAAAAATACAGTGGAACATAGAAGTTAGTACCTCCTCCTTTTTGGAAGTCGGTTAATAAGCCGCGATAATCATCTCATAATGTTGGTTACCACACCCATTTATATAAAAAAGAACCTGTCAATTAGGACAAGCCCATTTTAATGATAAGCTAAAGCTAATTTATTTATCAGCCCCCCTGTATAAGTCGTTTTATCTTCACTAGATATATTAACAGACTTCAAACAGATTTTAGGTACCTAGCACACATTATAATACTACTATTTAAATGAATAAAGAATTAGGTATAGGCAATTAAAGGTAGGTAGGTAAACGATTACCGCCGCCCATGGACACTCGCAACATCAGAGGTGTCACGAGTGCGTTGCCGGCCTTTGGGGGATGGGGAGTGGGACGGAGAGAGGGATGGGTGGAGGGCAACCCCTCCACCCATCCCCCTCTCCATATACCATACCCCAACGGGTATGGGCCTCCGGTATCACTCACTCGGTGAAACACAGCGCAAGCGCTGTTTCACACCGGTTTTCTGTGAGGCCGTGGTATCACTCCGGTCGAGCCGGCCCATTCATGCCGAAGCGTGGCTCTCCCACGGTAATATCATCAGAATACAAATAATACGCACACTGAAGACGTTGAGTTATAAGGTTAATCACTGAAAATAAAAGAAGAGATAAAATTCCGCCTTGTGGGACGCTAGTGTTGAGGCCGCACCAACTCGATGACAAGTTATCAACAGGTACAAACTACTGTCGCCCCTGAAGGTAAGTGGAGAACAATTTCAGTGTCTCAAAAGAAACCATAAGATATGCGAGGATAGATAACAGAATTTCTTGATTGACGGTTTTAAAAGCATTAGAAAAGTCAACTGAAACTGTGACTTTGGTGTCTGACATACCCTTCTTTATATCGCCAATCACTTTAAGGAGAACACTGTTCTGGTAAAGCCTGATTGTAGAGGACTTAAAAGTTGGTTTCTGTATACAAACTGCGCGAGTTGTTTATATACACAGACCTCGAGTACTTTAGATAGGAATAGGACGAAAGTGTTCAGGAAGCGAAGGGTTCCTATTTTTCGGAACAGGAACGTTATAATTTGCTTTCGCCACGAACAGGGAAAAGTACCGGAGTCGAGGGAAAAATTAACAATGTGAGTAATTACTGGGAGAATACAGTCTAGGATGGTGTCAATCATGCGACGGCTGGTGCCACACGATGTACCTTGCTGTACTTTAAACATGAGATACTTAGGAGCTGCATTTACTATATGAAAGCTACGGTAAGGTATCCCAAGTCTCAAATGGAAAATAGGACTTGTTCTATAGTATCTCTTTTTATATATATGGCCCTGCCAAAATGCTCTACTCTGCCTGATGGAAAGCATAAGCAGAATCCAAGAGTGGTGGTCACAATACTCATTGCGAATGTAGGCAATGCAGCATGGCGACCCATACTTTGGCGGCCTAGTGATGCTTCTGCATCATTGGGCCTCCGGTCTCGCACTAACCAACGAAACACGACAGCACCAACGCTGTCATTTCACGTTGATCTTCTGTCCAAGGGTAGTACCGCTCTGATCGAGCCGGCCTGTTCGTGCTGAAATCAGCGTGGCTCTACTACCTATAAATAAAGTGTGATCGCATGTAAAGATTTCATTCATTGTGAAATAGCAAAAAAATATAGCTCTGCTAAAAATAGATCGATAAATAGAGTTACTGAGCAATCTTAAATGGGCGAGGATTAAATGTTTATATCATAAGATATCAAAAAATATTGTTATCTTAGTTTACGATATCTGGTTTTAGGTGGTAGGCGCCGTTGAAGTGGTATATCAGGCGATAATACGCCAAGCAACAGCCTTTGCTAATTAGTTAATAAGTAATTGTAACTAATAATTGTAACAGAAAATGTAAATGCTTTGAGATATTTAGTAATAGCGATATGTTTTTATAGGTACTAGTGGTAGCCCAGCGGTCGAAATTCTTCACAGTTTTTTCTTACTTTTTTACCTTTCTGCGCGCCCCCTCCGTATTATCTTTAACTGGGTCAAGTTTCATTCTCCTTCGTTCGCATAATTTTCGTTTAAAGGGGTACAAATTTTTGTTTCACGTATTTATACATAGATAAACCAATTTAAGTAGTTCTCTAAGAACTTAACACTGTCTCTTGAGATGGAACCAGCTAATTATTACAGCATATTAATATTGTGTACAAACTTCTGTAACATACTATTCATAGTTATATGAATTAATGTGTGAATAAGTGAATATTGAATAAAAAAACTTTTTCCTAAAAAAGTTGAACCGACTTCAAATAAAACTATTTGAGTGCGTTAACAATGCATTTATGTGAGTAATCGCAATCGAATTTCGTGGTCTACCTCCGAAACTCGTAGACATCTGTATTAAATGAACATCTGTATTAAATCAATGGGGCCATTCCGGCATAAACCCCTTTCGACCAAAAAAGCGGGATCGGCCTTTTCCCGATCCCAAGAATATACATCCTGTGTCTCGGGGGACTTAACAAACATATATTACAGAAACAATTACATTACAGAAAAACACATTACAGAAAACAATTTGTTGATCACACAAAGTGTTGTCTTATGTGGGATTTGAACCCACAACACTTAGCGCAGTAGAAAGCGGCGTGGCGACCGCTTAAACCACTAGGCCAACCGGGCAGACATCATATCAGTTATCTAGTATTCATAGTACAAGCTCTGCTTAGTTCGGGACTAGATATGGCATTGTGTGTCAAATATCAGAATTATTTTTTAGTTAGTCTAGCGGTTAGAGTATACCACTGCCGACCAAGAGATCTTGGGTTCCATTCCCGGGTGACCAATAATGTTGTACGGTTTTTCTTACAAGAAATTCTTAACAGCCCGGAGTATGGAAGTCTGGGTGATGTTTCCCACCCTTGCCTCGAAGAGCACGTTGAGCCGTCGGCCCCAGTTGTCATAAACATCTATGGCAATCGTTATTGGAAAGTCAGTGCCCTTAAAAATACCGACATATAGTTGAACCTTCAAATTCGGTTCGCCCTCAGGGTTGTGGAGGTCAGGATATTCAGTTAAACCCTTTGAACAGGTAATATTTGGGCCTGCCAAAGACACGCTGCTTTGCAAGATTGGTGGTCACTATACCCATTGCGAACGCAAAGCAGCATGGTGACCCACACCATGACAGGCTAGTGATGCTTCTGCATCATTGGGATCAAATAATCTAGGGAATAATAAAGACTAGGAAGATGATGATTACTATGTATTATGTATTAGGTACGTACTATTTCTAAACCTGAAGGTGTCGAGATAAAATGTAGAAACTTGTTTTTCATGAAGTCAAATTTGTTATAAATCATTTAACGATAAAACATGAGTAATCTATATAAAAATGATGTAAGTGTAATCTACGTTGGCAAATAAAATATTGATGTTGAACTTTATTTTATTCGTAGAATGACTCATCAGTTTTAAATAAGGATTATTGGATTTAGTGAAATAAATAAATCGGAATAACAACAGTTATATGGGAAAATTTGTTTTTGGATGTAAAAGGAAAAAAATATAAAATGGGAAAGCAATATCAAAAAACAAAACGGTTGTTGTTGAAAAGACCGAGCGCTATAAAGTTTTGAGTCTATTTGAAAAATTATAAATGTATTTAAATAATTTGTTTGTAGGTTTTGTTTATTACACAAATAGTCTAAACCGTGAGAAACGACATAGGGTACTTTTTTCCGCGATAACCGGCACACGAGGGTGGAACCAAAATACTAATAATATAATGGTACCAAAATGAGGCCGATTTACTAATAAGCTCGTTTAAAACACCGGGATCGCCGAAGTATTAAATTCCATATCAAGTTAGCTGTAAATATGTAATTGTAGGTGTTTGTTGAATTTTTTTTTTGTATTTTTACTTAAAATCTTTTTTTTACATACATGAAAAAAAAAACACACGAAAGAGTTTTTATGCCTGCCGAAATGACTATACTCTGCCTGATGGAAAGCATGAGCAGAATCCAAGATTACTGGTCACCATACTCATTGGGGATGTAGACAATGCAACAATGAAGCATGGTGACGCACATTATGGCGACCTATTCAGATGTTTCTGCATCATTGGACCTCCTATCTCACACTCACCGTTTGTCTTGAATTGTTAAATCGTGTTTCACACAGTGTAACTTACTTAGTTTTCTTAACTGTTAGAATAATATTCGTATTTGGAATTTAAAACTTTCATTTTACTTGCTTTAATAATTATAGCCTTGACATACTTACCTTTTTTATGGAATAGTCGGGCAAACGAGCAGACGTATACCCTGATGGTAAGCGATTATCGCCGCCCATGGACTCCTGCAACACCAGAAGCGTCACAAGTGCGTTGCCGGCCTTTTGGGGATGGGGAGGGAGGCAGGGATATGGGCCTCCGGTATCCTCACTCACTCGGTGAAACACAGCGCAAGCACTATTTCACACCGGTTTTCTGTGAGACCACGGTATCACTCCGGTCGAGCCGGCCCATTCATGCCGAAGCGTGGCTCTCCCACGGCTTTATTAGATTTAGTTTAACATAGTTACTGATATCCATGTATTGACAAATATCCATGTGGTGACGCATTTAGAATACGAAGTTTATCAATAAACATTCATCCCAAGGGTGTCGTAAGAGCTGACTTATGGAGCAAACAGCACTGCAAACTCAGATCAAATAAAAAAGGTAGTTATCGCACGGCGTTGTTTTTGTTGAAGCAAAAAAATATCGCTACTTCCAAGTAATCACACGCGTTAACGCACACACATGCTAAGAAACTACGCTACTTTTCGTCAGTATCGTACAAGTTGTCGTAACTACGTAATAAGGCCGTGCGCTATCTACCTTTTGTTATTTGATCCGAGACTGCAAAGTGAAAGAAATCTTTAAGCAAACCCCAACCCCGTCCGCTCGGTGTGATTTAACGAGCCCAAATCGCGTTTTTAAGAAGACGCCTATGTCCAATAGTGGACTATTAAAACTGTTGATGTGAATGATTTACCATCTGGTAATAGGACAACTGCGCTTGAAAAATTACTTACCTCTTAACAAGGATGAAAAGGGACTTTCTGTCATCTATTTCATTAAACAAGACATACCTGACTTCTACACATTTTCCTGTACATATCAATCCCACAACTTCCAAGAAGTTACAAGGTTACTCAACTGTATTTTGAAAACACAAACAATTCAAAAAGTAACTCTGAATCACTGATATATCTGTTTGTAAATATGTGAATTCGGCTGCAATAACGGTTGACTAAAATTATAAGTAAATTGTGTAAACAAATATAGATCGATTTTTTATGTGTGTATTTCCTCGTTGGTCAAGCGGTTAGCGTATGCGACTGTCAATGTAGAGCTCTCGGGTTTAATTTCGGGGTCGGGTCATAACTGTTTTTTTTTGTTGTTTTTCCTTACAAGGAATTCTTAATAATAGCCCAAAGTATGGAAGTTTGGCGGTGTTTCATGTCCATGCCTCGGAAAGCACGTTAAGCCGTCGATCCCGATTGTCAAGAAAATCTATGGCAATCGTTATTGGGAAGTCAGTGCCCTCAAATATACAACTAGTGCAACCTACCTGAAGATCTGATGTTTAAAAAGAGTGGCCATGAGTGTCTTTGCCAGTATTCTTCTCATAAGGCTCTACGCATTTTGGAAACTGAAACTTTCTGCTTGGAGAAAAAAACTGTGGAATGAACTGTCGCCTGCGGTATTCCCGGACCAATACGACCTTCAAACCTTCAAGGAAAGATCGTACTCCTTCTTAAAAGGCCGGCAACGCACTTGTGACGCCTCTGGTGTTGCGGGTGTCCATGGGCGGCGGTAATCGCTTACCATCAGGTGATACATCTGCTCGTTTGCCCCTATTAAAAAAATGTGGATCGACACGGGCAGGCAGTGGGTTTTGTTTCAATTTCAGGATTCTAGCTTCAGCGGTTTGGGCTGTGCGTTGATCTCTGGGTATGTCAGTCAGTCTGTCAGTCAGTCAGTCACCTTACTCTTTTATATATGTCGGAGACACAAGAATAAACGAGAACATGAATGACAGATACAGCCAATCTGGACCAAAGCCAAACACTAATCACTACTAAACGGATACGAATTAACTTAAACACCATCAGCAACCCCCCATGAGGGGAATGGGGCAACGCTCACCCCTCCGCGATGCCCTGTGGAATTCGCCACCTAGGCTAGTAATTCCCCCACTGATAAATATCGCCTCATACACACAATATAAAACACAGAGATACAATAAATCGCAAATCAAATAATAGATATGGTCGTCGCGAGATCTGAAGAGAACTGTGTCCTGTTGCCGATCGCGCCGCTTTATATAGAGTGTTCCGTAGTGTTCGATAGTGGCAAATGTTTGTATCACTTTTATTATTTGGATACCCTCACTCCGACATATATATAGATTAAACAGAACATATACATGTATCCTGTTTATTACATAATAAACAGAACAGTCAGTTTGTAAACACAACATTTCTTTCTGTATTGCAAATTTATTACAAAATGCACTTAAAGTTTCAAAAACTCTCGGATTATTTACCAGTTTTTTTTTAAAGACAACTCTCGCATTAGCAATATATATCCTGTATCGCGGGGGACTTTACAAACATACGTGAAACGAACATAAAGAATACCCAGATTCAGAACAACAATTTGTAAATCACACAAAATGTTGTCCTATGTAGTTCATCACTACTGTCACTAAAAGTGTGATATTTATGTCAGGTGTGAAAATTCATTTTATAATGAACAATTGCATCTTAAATATCGCTTTGTTAGCAACTAAATTTAATTATACTGTAAGTAAAGGTATTATAAATAAACAATTTAAACGCCGCGCCAGTATCACAACGAAACTAAAACGTCATGTGGTTTGTTAAATAAATATTTAACTAATAGTTAAATACGTGTTATGCCATTCATTAAAAGAATATACGTCTATTTGTTCGTAAGTCATTACGAGAATAATCAGTTGAGGTCACTGTACCCAGTGCAAATATCAAAACAAGCTTTCGTATATTTTCATCTTATATCCCAACATATGTCAAGCTGAAATCCGCTTTATGATAAGAGAAGTAGAGTCAAGTTTTAATAGTTTTGTTTTTTGACTTAGTTCTTTTAGTGATGGTGTTGTAGTAGTAATCGGTGTCTTCCCGGATCGTCGGTGTAGTATGTCATTCGATCTCATGTCTTGATTCGATTTGTAGCCGGGGAGCAATGTAAATAGACTTTACGACTAGTTATGCAATTCTGAAATAAGATAACGCTTATTAAACACTTTTTAGAATAGGATTTCAATCCGTTTTCTGGTAGGTACTTTAGACATTTACTGTATTCTAGAGATCACCTGGCGATCGTTTTCCGATGGTTTTCAATAATATCTCGTTTTATTTAATTGAGCAATCACCAATATAACTTGATCTGTCATAGTATATACTTTACTACTTTTGTAAGTTTTATTACTATAACGCTTAAAATAAATCCAGAGCTTATTACAGCCTCACTATGACTTTTTTTACACAATACTTAATAATGCAGAGAATTTCGTTGAAAATTTTAAGCTTGAACACTAGCTTCGTAGCTTCTATGAACATGGCTCCGCCCGCGTGTACTTCGGTTGTCGCGGTAAAAAGTAGAATATGTCTTTCGTCAAGAATCAAAGTATCTCCATGCCAAATTTGAAATCGGTACCGTAGTTTAACCGTGAAAGACAATCAGATCAGATATATAGATAGAAAAACAAACAGAGTTACTTTCGAATTTATAATATTAGTATGAAGTATCGAAGTACAGATTAAATACTAGTATTCAAAACATGACATATTTCGTGCGCTTCTTGATTAGATTTGGTTTCACACTAAAAAATGGTCATTGAAAGCCATTTTAACGAAATCAGGTATGTTAAAAACTAAGTTAAGAGATGCTGGATCATGATAATACCTGGTGTTGGAAATAAAACAAGCTTTAATTGTAATATAGCGAATTTCTATATTTCTATTAATATTTAAGTATGGAACAATGTTCACAATTAGATGACAAGGTCTAGAGTGTTTAGGGTTGCAAGCATCGAACCCAACAGTATAAAATACATAAATAATACCATTTCTAAATTTATAAAACTACCAACATTCATAACGTTATGTTCATGTATTGAACACCTGGCTAAAATTCCTTCATTAAATTAAAAAAATAATTCAATCTAATTTTTTTCAGAATACGACATCTGTATGGAGCTGAACCCATGTCATGAAATGTAACTATTTACGATTTATGCAGTGGGAACACCGTCTCTCCGGTAAATATCAACGACCTTATTAATGAGGTGCAGTACTTTTAATTAACGAACTGTTAAGTACAGCTTCATCATCATCATGCTTGTGATGCAGGACATAGGCCTCTCTAATTGCACGTCACTTGGTTCGATTTCCGACTTCTCACATACAGCTTTTGCCAGCCATCTTGCGCAAATCGTCACTCCACTTGGCTGATTTTCTTTTCTCCTTTTTTCTTCTGCAATAACAAGAAAGTTGCGTACTTAGTTTTTTTTTCTATTTTATGTATGGGGGGTGGTCAATAGATTGACAAACATCTTAAGCACATTTTCTTACTCCTGTCTTCGACTCCTTTTACCGGACGTAATTTTCCTTACTGTTCATCGAATGAGGGATGGCATGGCAGGAATTATTTATTCAATAATTTAATTTTATAACATCCCTCTAATATGTTTCTCTTTAGAGCCTGCTAAAGTGACTCTACTATTCCTGATGGAAAAGATAAGCAGAATCCAAGAATAGTGACCACCATACTAATTGCAAATGCAGATGATGCGACAATGCAACATATTGACCCAGAATATGTAGACCTATTGAGATGATGCTGCATAATTAAGCCTCCGGTCTTGCACTCACCAACGGAAGATGACAGCATTAATGCTGTCATTTTAGGTTAGTCTTCTGTGAGAGGACAGTATAGCCCGGTTAAGCTGGTCCGTTCGTGCTGAAATCAGCCTGGCTTTACTACCTTGAATATAATGTACCTAAAGTGGCCGTGTGATATCAATAGCAGGCAAAATTATAATTGGCTTAGTGTAAGCATTTAATACGCTAATGCCCACTCCCTTCGAGTATCTAAGCTTTATTACATGGTCTGACATAGCTTACGCAATCGTTATCACAGGTAATTCCCATGTGTTTCACAAATCTAAATAATATATTTGACGATTATATCAACATAATACCTACTTCCTTAACGAGTATCGTATCGTAATATAGGTACTGCAACTGTACTGGCGTAATTATATTTTGATTGTTGGAAAAAAAGTTTTTTTTCCTATTTTATGTTGGAGGATGGTCTAAAGAAGTCTAAAGAACATTATCTTTCTTCCGTCTTCAACTCCTGTTACCGAATTCATTCGGTGAACAGTATGGAAAACAGGGATTATTCTACAAGGATATTAAGCTCTTTGTTTAGGCTTTCTCAAATCGGTGTAAATTTAAAATTTATTCAAAATATTTAAAGGATTTTTTAACCTTTATAAAGCTTTTAGTGAATTTACAATCTAGAGCTTGACTCTTCTGATTTCATGAGTTTTGTGCCAAATACTAGTTTGGTATGTGTGATTTATCAAAGCATCGATATTACAATATCTGAGTCCACCATCGACATTTCGACAAGATTGTAACGGCTGTGGTCAAGCATCTAATGGTCAAAATGAAAGGTATTTCTTTTTATATTAGGCAACTCCCGCACAAGGAATTTTCCTTCGTCGTGGGGTACTTCTATAAACATACATGACACGGACACAATGAACACACAGACTCGGAAAAACAATTTTTAGGTTACACAAAGTGTTGTCCCACGTGGAGTTTGAACCCACAATACCGAGCGTAGTAGAAAGCGGCATGGTGACCATTTAAACCACTACGTCAGCCATGCATCCTCTTCGAGTTGCAGAAGACCTGTTTGAGTTACTGAATCCTCAATCTAACTTACAGATAGTAACATTCCTTTCATACAAAGTTGTTAATAAAATTTTCATGAATTATTTTATGACCAGGAAAGACCTTCCTTTTTATTACACGCCTTTTATTAGCTTCACCTGTGTGTTTGTATGTTTGTTTGTAACCGACTCTTTTGGTGGACTTGATTTTGATCCACTTCTAATGGTCTGATTTCATTTAAACTTAGTAGACTTATCGAGGACCGATGATGATGATGATTTTAATGTTTTTACATTGCGTGAGGTGCTTTCTTAAAATATTTCAATAATGTCGCCCCACGCTTTTTTACATTAAAATTATATCCTAATTTTAGTTTGGTTTATTTATAAAAGCGTGTTATTTTAGTGTTTCTTAATCTATCATATCCTTCAATATATCTCCAATTTTCCTGCCTAATACTTAAAGAGCCTGTTTGACGTTCATAACAAGGAAAATTATAATTGGCAAAGTGTAGGCATATATATTACGCTAATGACCACTCCCTTCTAGGTTTACAGGTGTCTGATATACACGGTACCTTATGCAATCGTTATCACAGGTAATTCCCGTGTGTTTCACAATTATAAATAATATATTTAACGATTACATCAACGTAATATCTATTTTCTTCTCTTTATTAGTTTTTAGGGATCCGTACGTACGATAAAACGGAACCCTTATAAGATCACTTTGTTGTCCGTCTGTTTGTCTGTATGTCAAGGCCCTTTATTGCGGGAACGCGTGAAAGTATCGAATTGACCGTATTCTCTGCACTACGATCCCCTGAAAATTAAATCTCTAAGTTTAAGTAAAATAAAGTTACGGCCGTTTATTCAGGAAAAAACGCATATTTCGACACTGCCAAGGGAATCAAAACTCATAGGGTACTTCAAGTTAACTTAGACCTATTATAGGACATTGACCGGTTCTGGGCCACATAGTGCCCAGACATGGGAGTACTACCAAATCGTTAATTGATTTAGTTTATATTTTAAAAAATTGAAAAATAATGGTCCCATGATTTTTTAAAACTCTTTTTTTGATTTTTGGAATGGTTTCAGAGCAATGTTATTTTAGCCAATTGTTAACGCTCAAATATACTAGTAGTATGTAACTCCATTACAATCAGATTCTCTCGTTTGACTTGAAAACCGGTTCTGAATAATGAAAACAGCCACATAAAGCTTAGAAAGTAATTTTTGTTCCCCGCCACTTGGGTTTCGATCACTTGACCTTAGAACAGATCGTAGAAAGAAATATGGCGGTTCCTAATGCTTTCTTCGTGAATAATGAGGAAGCTATTATTATCTGGAGGATATCTACATACAAAGGAGCAGTAACTTCACGTTTCAAAAATTTACGTACAGCCTTAACAAGTAGGTACAAAAACCTACTTTTTTATGATATATGGGGCAAACGAGCAGACGTATCGCATGATGGTAAGCGATTAACGCCGCTCATGGACACCCGCAACACCAGAGGCATCACAAGTGCGTTCCCGGCCTTTTAAGAAGTAGTACGCTCTTTTCTTGAAGGTTTGAAGGTCGTATTGGTCCGGGAATACCTCAGACGACAGTTCGTTCCACAGTTTTGTTGTGCGAGGCAGAAAGTTCCTGGAAAAGCGCACAGTTGTGGACTGCCAATCATTTAAATAATGGGGATGAAACTTCTGTCGCGTAGGACGATGGCGGAAAGAGGCGGCAGGAATCTACTTAAACCATTCTTGTTTGTTACATGTAATTGACATGTTATAGATGTATCTGGACCTTACCCAGTGTCTCAAAATGATGTAAGTATTTTGAATAATCTTTTAGATGGTCCAGATTCATTGACTAATACAGCTCAGCGATATATTCATTTTAGATAGAGGGTTTCGTGACTTTATACCCATATTAAAATCCCAGGGATATGTTGGCATAATGCCAGGAGGGCTACTCTGACTGAGTACAATGCAGGTAAATAAATTAAGAATGTGCACCATTTGTCTAATGCCCGCTAAGGTAGTAAGGGATGCTGAAACGCAAATTCAAGATTTTTCGTTATGAAATAGTAATGTAACCATAAGCCACTTTTTAGCAGACATGCCTTTCACATCAATATCGTAGACAGTCCCCATGCAAATGATTTTATAAACATATCGAGAGAGTAACTGAATATTGCCAATAACTTAGCAGATTATGTTGACGAAAACAGGTTAAACATTTTTTTTTATAGACAACTCCCGCACTAGGAATAAATCCTGTGTCGCGGGGGACTTTACAGACATACATGAAACGGACATAAAGAACACCCAGACTCAGAACAACAATTTGTGGATCACACAAAGTGTTATCCTACGTGGGATTTGATCCCACGACACTTGGTGAAGCAGGAAACGGCCGGCGTGGTGACCGTTAAACCACTAGGCCAAACGTGCAGTCTGAAATACAACTGCAAAAGTGCAAAACTGAAATAGAGCCAATTTCAAAAACATTAATGTTGAGCAGAATAATATTACGGCTTTTCAAATATTGACCACTGAAGAATTGACCCTTTTTGCTGTAGGCACATAGCAAATAAAACTCGCACCGAGTTATTACAGTGAATATATACGCAGCAGTGGATTATTCTGATCCAACAATATAATGGAGATCTTAACGATCTATCAGCATTTACTTTGCCATCTAATGATGTTCAACTCATACGAGCATACATAAGAAGTAGACATATATCGTCAAAAATCTACTCTGATACATATTGATCCATCACGAAAATTGTAGAATCGTAAGTGCCCTGATCTGTTTCTGGATACAATTATTATCGATGATGAAGATAGGTTATACGATGTAAACAAATAATCTAATAATATCAATGTAAGTAATTCTGAATGTCAAGTAGACAACTATCAGTATTATTAATGTAAATCAATGTTGAATGTCTCAAGATGTAAAATAAACGATTGTATTAATAAAGAGTGTAATCCTTCAAAGACCTTACTGCATTAAAGTGCAAAATGTGCCATTGAATGTCTTTCTTAACTAATAAAAATTATAATAAATATGTTTTTTTCTCGAAACTTCTGAATTTGATTTTCAGACATGTATTACCTTAAGGTACATCGTTATAGAACCACAAATATATAGAATACAATGAAGTTCACATAGAATATAACGATCCTATGTACGGCACCCCAGTGGTCGAGTACGAATCGGACTTGTCCGGATTTTATTCTATCTCATTTTAGTTATGACGTCAAAGGCGTGCCTTTTGTTCAGAATGTGCTATGTAGATCAAGATTGGCAGAAAATAACAGTTGATAAACATATATTTTATACATGCATGATTGATGATGATGATTTTGTGTTTTTCTCGTTATATGTGACCTTTTTGGATTTACCGATATTAAGATAGAAATTTATATGATTTTCGATTGTGAATATCAGAATACACTTAAGAATTAGTAGAAATAAGAACTTAATATTAAGATATAATTTTTTATGAATTTCGATTGTGATAATCATATAGATTGATATCTTATATCGGTAAATCCAAAAAGGTATCCAAATACTATAATATATGGGGTTTCAACGTATTGGAGATCTGTCAATTGTACATGATTTTCGAAAGCAGAGAAAGTATCAAATTTCTTTCGTAAAAGTGAGTTCCTACAGGCATCAGTCTTGCTTATTATGAGACAAACTATAGTGAAATGGGAAGAATTAGTCTGCAGGATTTTAATTACGAAGGAAATGGCGTGACTTTTAATATTAGAAACCACTTCATTTTACTAGTTACAGGGTTTAAAAACAATCTTACTGATAACTTTAATGCACATTCTATGTTCCGGGGTATATAAGGAATTTTATCAAATTTATCGACTATTAAATAGTTATCAAGAAAACTTTAATAATACTAGAGAAATACTCTGTAAACGTATTTTTAAAAATAACTATTCAAGTTTTGATATTGAACGATAAAACCAGTTCGAAATTATATCGGAATGTAAGAGATATTCCTCGTTATAAATCCTTTGAGTGAATATTATTTCTAATAATTCTTAAGTGAGATACTTAATATAAATTTTGTAAGTATTAAACTTTTCCATTTTTTATTTACACTAGCAACCAGCCCGGCTTCGCAGTGATATCTTTGAAATTCTTAAATTTTCTCTGCTTTAATATACATGTATTCAGGGGCGTCTTTACCTATAGTGCACAGTGTGTGCGGTGCATACGGGTGCAGCAGTATTAGGGGCGCCGGCTGCGGCACCTTTAATGAATCAGCGCGCTTACTGAATTTTTATACGCTTACTGAAGGACGCTAGAGTAATGATTGCACACAGGTGCTTCACGGACTACAGACGTTTCTGCATGTATTACACATACAAACCTTCCTATTGAGCCACTCTATCTATAGCTGAAAACTGTATTAAAATCATTTGAGTATTTAAAAAGATATAAGCAAACAGACAGCAAAAGCGACTTCGTTTTATCTTTGAAAATGTCTCAAGTTTTGAACACTTGCAACTTTACCCAAACTTCACGCAATTCTAATACCAATTGCGTCATCACGTTAATTCTCCGTAGACGTTATCATATAATAGCGTAACTTTCACATATAAAATCTATAAAACCACCTGTTTCTTATAAATATCTTAAATCAAAACACAAGTGATCGACATGCAATTAATCGATAATTTGACAGATAAAAAAAACAGTAAAAGCCACAATTATTTATTTACAATCACACAGATTAAATATATTTTCCAATACGGTTGGCTTTCAAGTATCAGTAATGAAAGGTTGCGGTGTGTTTAAAAACGATACGATCTTCTGATTGGCTTAAGGGAACCTGCTTACTTTATATGGCAGACATCTTTAATTTACGCTTTTGAATAATATTTATTACTGTTATTCATTTTTATTATTTATGGTACAAAAAGTCATGGTTGAATAATAACTTGATATGATTGTATTGCTGTCTGAACTCCAACTTGCAGACCCTGTACTATGGTGACTCGACAACTGAAAAATATACCTACTTATATATTACTAACTAGCTGTACCCCATCACGCTTCGATGTGCCATAATTCTGTTTTTTTTTTTTTTTTTTATGGAATTGACCGGCAAACGAGCAGACGTATCGCATGATGGTAAGCGATTACCGCCGCCCATGGACACCCGCAACACCAGAGGCGTCACAAGTGCGTTACCGGCCTTTACGGGATGGGGGGGGAGATAGGGGGAGGGGTTGGGGTATGGGCCTCCGGTACCCTCACTCACTCGGTGAAACACAGCGCAAGCACTATTTCACACCGGTTTTCAGTGAGGCCGTGGTATCACTCCCGTCGAGCCGGCCCATTCATGACGAAGCGTGGCTCTCCCATGGTCATGGTTCCATGAGAAATGAAAAATAAAAGTAACGTGAAAAACATATTTTTTGAAAAAAGTCATCTCCCACAACATTTATATGAAACAGACACAAAGAACACCCAAACTCAGAACAACAATTTATGGATCGGAATGTGGTTGTCCCATGTGGGGTTTCAACTTACAACACTCAGTGCAGTAGTAAACGGCGTGGGGGTACAGTCATATAAACAACAAGCTGAGTCCCGCGGTGTTACCAGATGTTATTGCCGTACCGCGGGTAAGGCCGCGGGGCGAAGCTAGTATAAAAAAGTAGTTACTCCTAAGTTACTCCTTATATTATCAACTACCTATCAGTGAAAGTCCCGTCAAAATCGGTCTAACCGTTTTTGAGATTAGCCGGAACAAACAGACAGACAAAAATTGTAAAAAAATGTTATTTTGGTATATGTGACGTGTATACATACGTATGCATTTAGTAAAAAACGGTTATTTTAATATTACAAACAGGCACACCAATTTTATTTATTTGTATAGATTACTAGCTTTTACACGCGGCTTCGCTCACGCAGACTTTCATCCCCTGATTTACTGCCTTAGGGGTGGTATTTCAAAAAATCCTTTCTTAGTGCTCACTTACGTTATATAAAGAACCTACATGCAAAATTTCAGGATTCTAGCTTCAGCGGTTTGGGCTGTGTGTTGATTTCGGGTATGTCAGTCAGTCAGTCACCTTACTCTTTTATATATATAGAAGATAGATAGAAGATAGATAGATAAGAACGACTGGACAAATTTTTAAGATATTCGTGTTGGCGAAAAAATGAGACTTAAAATATTCACGTTTCGTAAATTGATCGGCATACGAATGCAACAGTACAACAGAGTTCATTCTTACCTCGGGATTTATGAATCGACGAGGCAATACTACTTTAATTATTAAAAAGCTATTCGAATAATCGCAATTCGAGCCGAGCCGGAACTCGGGGACAGTCAGTCACCTTACTCTGATATATATAGAGATTACAGCGGTTTTGTACATCGTGTCAAAAGTTAATCTCAATCGGTGCAGAACTTTAAGATTTTGAAGCGTACACATAGCAACTTAATATTTAAAACATCTTAAAATATGATTTTATACATCAAAAAGTTAGTCAAAATTGAATTTTCTACGTCTAATACTAATTATCTGTCTGAGTCAATATGAACCATCCTAATGTCGTCTGAAAGACATTGCAATCATTCGTTGCTTATCACTTATCACTGGTCGTTATCGTAGTAGCAATTTCTAATCCTGTTTTTTTTTGGAATTACGGGGCAAACGAGCTGACGTATCACCTGATGGTAAGCGATTACCGCCGCCCATGGACACCTGCAACACCAGAGGTGTCATAAGTGCGTTGCCGGCCTTTAGGGAATGGGAAGGGATGGGAGGAGGGGTTGGGGTACGGGCTTCCGGTATCCTCACACACTCGGTGGAACACAGCGTAAGCGTAACTATTAAACAAACATCTTTTTACTCTAGGTGTAACGGACAGTTCTCTGTGCAGAGCATGCATGGAGGAGGAGGAAACAGCCGCCCATGTCATCTTGGCATGTCCTGGGGTGGCAGAATACCGGGCGAACACCTTGGATCGCCGAGATCACTTCAGGAGGTCGTCGGCAACGCCAGGGGTCTGCTAGGCTTCCTGGAGGAACTTGGATGGCACCACTAGTGCCGACCCACTACGCAAAATAGGCGCATCAAAGTCGTCGAGTTGCGGAAACCCGGCCCGCGAGTTCAAGTTCAAGTTCACACTCGGTGGAACACAGCGTAAGCGTTATTTCATACCGGTTTTTTGTGAGGCCGTGGTATCACTCTCCGGTCAAGCTGGCCCATTCATGCCGAAGCATGGCTCTCCCACGGTAAAGATTTATTATAAAATTATGTTCAACCAAACTGTTCATGGGCAGCGTGCGTTAGTTACTTACATCAGGTAACTTGTGTGTTCGTTTTCTCTCCTTTATGGAACAAATATAACTTCCATTCTAAAATCAAACTCACTTGTACTTATTCCATTAAGTTAAGTGGAATAAGTACAAGTGAGTTTTATTCTAGAATGTATTGCAACAAGTTCCATCGAGTGCCGACAATCGAGAGTATAAATTAAATATAACTTCCCTTCCATTATAAAAAATAGTTCAATTTGCGATTGTCTCTTCTTCGGATATCCCCTGGACCGTTGGCTGTCATTTAACAATAAACACTGCATCATCTACTAGGTCTTCTTCATGACAATTATTTCTATAACACCATTTATAACGATAAAATCAGTCATTGTTTTCCAAATTGTAATGATTGGAAAAACCAGAGTTATTAGAAAATACCGTAATTCAAATTTATATTTGATTATTTAAGTTTGTGGATAAGTTCCTAAACAATCCAAATATAGCGACGCTGTACCAAGAACCGAACCAATCTAATCGTCGTCATATCGTCACAGAACAAACATACGTATATTGATGTCTAGAACAGTCGGAGTTACACTCTCACAACACAATGAGTTAGTTATCAATGAGTCACGTGCAAATTTAGAAATGTCCGCGTGACACCATCACCTACATACGCAAATCTGAAATAATACCTAAACAACACCAAATTTGTAGCCTATACTTATGTATACGCAACTACTGAAATAATCCAATTTTCAAGTATTTTCAGTAGAGGGAAATTAGAAAAATAAAAAAAACTTTTTTAAAAACAAGCTTTTATTGCAATCCCCTAAAAAGAAAAGTACTCGTCGAGACGAATCAAACGTTTCTTTACAGAGTTCCTATGGCCGCCTTCCAGCTCCAGCATCAGATCAGCTCCATGTCATTACAATATTGTATTGTCACGCAGTATACATATGCTCAAAAAATTTCAGCAAAATCGGTTGAAGATATCTGCATCAAAATAGATTTGCAAGATTCCACCCGAACATACATACATACATACACTGCAAGTTAATTAAAAACTTGTAAAAAACAAAACAAATTATAGTCCGCCTGAACTGCCTATCTGACCAATGTGTGCTTGGCTCCTAATAGAGGAGCGTTAATAGAATATAGGTTTTTATTATCCAGTATTGGCAATTACTTCACTTTTTTGCGTTGAAACCTGAGGTCTTGCATATCTATACTAATATTATAAAGCTGCAGAGTTTGTTTGTTTGTTTGAACGCGCTAATCCTTCTCATTCTTTCAGTGTTGGATAGTCCATTTATCGAGGAAGGCTAGAGGATATATATCATCACGCTACGACCAATAGGAGCGGAGCTACAATGAAAAATGTTTCAAAAACGGGGGGAAATTATCACGCTACGGGCAATAGGAGACGCAAACGACGTTGCGTGGGTCAGCTAGTTTCTTATATTTTTACACCTTCCTTCCTCTTGAGTTCGGGTTTTTATTGATATTTCATATTCTGCTGCTAAGATGCTGCTGCTACCGTAGCCTAAGTTATCATCTTCATCATCAGACCTCTACCAAGGCATACCACAGAGCCCGGTTCGTTGCTTTTCGCATACAATCGCCGCAGGCCCTCTTACGCAAGTCGTCCCGCCATCTGGCCAAAAAGTGCCCACGATTGAAGAGAGTGGTCTCCACTCCAGAACACGCTTACTGCAGCGATTATCGGTTCTGCGACATATATGACCAGCCCATTACAACTTCAACCGACTAACTTTCAAAGCCATATCAGTTACCTTGGGTCTATGACGGATTACTTCGTACTTAATTTAGTCCTTAGGTCCTTGAGACCCTCCGAGCATAGTGAAAGGCATATCCTAAGATATACAATATGTTACTACAGCACGTCAGTTAGTCATCATAGAGCTTCTCAGTAGTAAAGGATGTCAGTAATGTAGTATTCCGGCCATTACATGTGCCATAATACGAGTAGGAAATACTAGCAGTCCGTAAGACCGTTTTGATTCCATGCGTCATTCATCTAGAATCACTATCATTCATATAAAGATAGTCCTTAGTCGTAGGCAATGATTCAATTTCTCCTTCTTGTTTATAGAATTGAGTTGCTAAACACGTGTTATCGAGATAAACTGGCATTGTGTTTATCCAATACTATTGGAGCAAAGGGTCTACGGGAGTAGATTACACAGATAATAATACTGTAAATAGAAGGATAGCTTGGCACAGTAGGCCTGGCCCAAACCTCCTTGCTTAGGGTAAGCTTATGTCCAGTAGTTGGTGATAATACTAATATATTTTTTTTTACCGTGGGAGAGCCACGCTTCGGCTCGACCGGAGTAATACCACGGTCTCACGGAAACCGGTGTGAAATAGTGCTTAGGCTGTGTTTCACCGAGTGAGTGAGGATACTGGAGGCCCATACCCTAACCCCTTCCTCTTCCCCATCCCCCAAGGGCGGCAACGCACTTGTGACACCTCTGGTAATCGCTAACCTTCAGGTGATACGTCTGCTCATTTGCCCCTTATTCCATAAAAAAGTGAAAATAAAAGGCTATAATATACAAATAGAGCATATGGACCAACGGAGCATATTACGCATGACAACAGCACTGCAAAGAAAAGGAAACCTTAACACGAAACTTTTACCTGCCCGTCTTGCCAGGCTATATAGTAAAACCTCCTTTCTCAAGTGAGACTTATGTCCAGCAGATGATGATAATACAACTGCGTCATTGGTCTAGTGGTTAGCGTAAGCGACTGCGGATCAAGAGGTCTCAGGTTCGATTCCCGGGTCGGACTGCTGTTAGGTTTTTCTTACAAGACATTCTTAATTGCAGCCCGGAGTATGGAAGATGGCGGTGTTTCCCGTCCGTGCCTCTGCGAGCACGTTAAGCCGTCGGTCCCGGTTATCATGAACACCTATGACAATCGTTATTGGGAAGTCAGTGCCTTCCAATATACTGACAACTAGTTCAACTTCGAATTCAGTTCACGCTCAGGGTTGCGGAGGTCCGATGCCAGTCGCTCCGTGGAAAAACTGATATTCAGGTAAAACCGGTTAAACTAGTAGCCGACCCCAAATCTTGGGAATAATAAAAGGCTAGGAAGAACAAGAGATGATGATAATACAAATATATAAGTGGCTGTAATATTAAGAAGTGTTAGCCTAATTTTACAAATCATTTAATATTATTATTTATTAATAATATGCCTTAGATAAAATCTAGACTCCGTGCTTGTGATCTCTACCTAAGCCCAATCAATTACTGTAATCAAAAATGCTTTTACAGTGATTAACTTCATTTCTTGATTTCTTAACAGCTGTGGTTTATCACGCCGAGAGCACGCGTGTCCCAGTGATTTTGTACTCAGTGTGTATATACATAAATACTTTCAAATAAATAATACCTTGACACATCTTATACACGCCCGTCTACGGCCGACTAATCTAAACCTAGATTGAGCCGTTACTATGATAGGCAAGTCAGGCGAGAATGATAAGTACCTACTGGTATATTTGTAAAGTATTAGAGCCACGCTGACTTCAGCATGAACGGGCCTGCTCTACCAGGGCGGTTCTACCCTCTCACAGAAGGCCTTACTAAAATGACAGCATTTGTACTGTTGTGTTTCGTTGGTGAGTGCGAGACTTGAGGTCCAATGATTCAGAAGCATCTCAATAGGCCGCCATAGTGTGGGTCATCATGCTGCATTGTCTGCATTCGCAATGAGTATGGTGATCACCACTCTTGGATTCTGTTCATACTATACATCAGGCCGAGTAGAGTAACTTTAGCTGACTTATACATAAAAAACATACCTGTTATAGACAAATTACGCCTAGACATAGAACCAACGGTCGTGCTTGTTACAGAATTATTTTTCCGGGTGGGAACCGAACCCATTACCTCCGGTTTTGCAGTCTGAAAAACTAACCACTAGAAAAGCCCGTGGATATCATATCGTGTTTTATCTGACTGTATGTAATTTAAATTAGGAGTCATCGAAAAGGTGTCTTCAAGTACCCACATAACCGCAAATGATACTTCAGTTAAACTAGTGCCATAAAACTACAGATATTAAGATACAACCAATAATATTAGATTACCAATATTGACTGCTCGATTGGCCTGGTGGTATAAGCGGTCGCCACGCCGCTTTCTACTGCGCTTAGTGTTGTGGGTTCATATCCCACAGAGAACAGCACTTTGTGTCATCCACTAATTGTAGTCCGTTTCATGCATATTAATTGTAAAGTCCCCCGCGACACAAGATGTATTTCTAATGCGAGAGTTGTCTTTTTAAGAAATAATGATAACAAACAAATAAATAAAGATATCCTATTGCAATTTTACTTATTGTTTTGGTATCGTATAGTAACATATACTTGATTGCATAATACATGCGAATTTGAAGCATCCACACTAAATTTAACCTATAAGAGATGCGTATAAATTTCGAAAAGGCCTAATTATAGTCTTGCGAATCGTGTGACCATCATAAAGTTCATCCAACTGGGCTACGTGACTGGACGGCAGTAGGGACTATTCTTACACAGAACTCACACAGCATATGCAATTTATATTTATGTTTGTGAAGAATTCTTTCGTTCAGCGATGAGTGACGGCCGCCGAGACAAAACAACTACGCTTTGTTTAGAGAATGCGGTTAATAAACAAACATTTGATCACTGCATTTGTAATGCAGACCTGAAATTACTAAGATATTTATAAGAAAGTAGCTGTACCTGACAAGCTTCGTGGCACAATGTAAAAATGAAAATGCATGCAAAAATAGATAAAACCTATAATTGTAGCGTGTCATATAAATCGTCGTGTCAAAATTATTATTAGAATAGTATAGAATTTTTAAACACGCTTTAATTAAGTTCTCCTGTATGTTTGTTTGTTTATTTCTAACCGATTTTTAACCGACTTCAAGAAAGGAGGAAATTCTCAATTTAACTGTTTTTTTTTTATGTTTGTTACCTCAGAACTTTCGACTGGGTCGATTTTGATGATTTTTATTTCAAAGCTGGTGCTTCCCGTGGGGTCCCATTTTAATTTGGTCTAGTTCTTGAAGTTGTTTTTTTTTGTTATTTTTTTGTAAACGTGTTTATAGTTTCTCAAACCATGTTTTAAATTGAAATTTTAAGCGTACACAAACTTACTTAAATCTGATTGACCTACTAGTTTAGTGGTTAGCTAGCCTTACAAACCCAGAGAGCATCGGTTTAATTGCCACCTACCATTAGTAGGTAGTAGAGCCACGCTGATTTCATCACGAACGGGCTGGCTCGACCGAGGCGGTACTACCCTCGCACAGAATATCAACGTAAAATAAAAGCGTTCGTGCTGTCGTGTCGTGTTACGTTGGTTCGTGCGAGACCGGAGGCCCAATGACGCAGGAGGATCACTAGGCCACCATAATGGGGGTCACCATGCTGTATTGTTGCATTGTCTGCATTCGCAATGAGTATGGTGACCACCACTTTTGGATGCTGCTTATGCTTTCCATCAGGCAGAGTAGTCATTTTGGCGGGGGTTGATCATAATCATTCATTTTAAAATCTCTATTTATCCATCAACACTATTATGTTATTGCGTAATAGCTTTTAGGAATGTGTTGCATTTTACTATCGACAGTTTAATGAACGTGTATTATAATGAAAAGATTTATATGAAACCTGAAGCAAATAACGGCACTATGAATAGGGTAGGGACTGCGATTGTCGGCTGTGAATTTCGTGAGTTTTTCTTTTATTGGTATTACATACTATTTTCAACCTTCTTCATCTCATTATTCTTCATCTCTTAGATATATTCAATGGGTAAGAGGAAAAGTTTCTGAACTACGATTTAGTTGGAATTGGAAAATGCGGTACTTTTACGACTATTTACGAGTACGTACAAAGTGTCGTAGTAAAGTAAGTACGTTAAAGTATTATGCTGAAGATTTTGAGACCGTATGAATAAAAAATGTAACACAAAAAAACCGACTTCAAGAACGACCAAATTGAATTGAGTCCACAAGGGAAGCACCAGTTTTCGAATAAAAAAATAATCATCTAAATCAGTCGGCGTGATATTGAGTTATTCGTCAATTTGTCGCGCACATACTTAATGCAAATTGTAGGTTTATATGATTTTCTCATGGATGACATGTCAGAACTGGACCAAATTAAAATGGGACCACATGGGAAGCACCAGCTTTAAAATAAAGAAACAATCATCATAATCGGTTCACCCAGTCGAAAGTTATGAGGTAAGAAACATAAAAAAAAACAGTCGAATTGAAATCCTCCTCCTTTTTTTGAAGTCGGTTAAAAACAACGCAGAAAGCATAAATACAATTTACAAACAGTGGGATTTACAAGTTTACGTTTCAAAGTATTTTTTTCTATTTCTCGCAGTTTTTTTCCTCACTTCTCATCTTTGCAACTATAAGTTGACTAACTTAACATTGGGACTAATGGGACTAACTTAACATTAACTGCATGGTTGGCCTAGTGGTTTAGGCGGTCGCCACGCCGCTTGCCAATTCGCCAAGTGTTGTGGCTTCAAATCCCACACGGGACAACACTTTGTGTGATCCACAAATTGTTGTTCTGAGTTTGGGTGGAATTTGTGTCCGTTTCATGTATGTCTGTAAAGTCCCCCGCGACACAGGATGTTTATTTCTAATGCCGGAGTTGTCTTTTTACAAAAAAAAAGTACATTAACCAAATGAAATATAAATGCAAGTATTCTGTGGAACTTTATTGAACCTTGTTTCCATATGGATTAAAATGATCATATATTTTGAAGTAACTTCGTGCTTTAAATGGAACAAAATGATATTTTTTGGCTAGACTGTAAACCAAGTATACGTTTATAAATTAAGTGATTCTTGTGAAATAAAACATCAAAAAAATAACATAAAACCATGGCTAACCATTGTACATGCTACCTTAGACATTTTCTCCCATAAACGACATGAAACGTGTGAAATTGGCACCTAGTCATTACTTCACAGGATTAATGCCCAAGCATTTTTATTGAGACATAGAAAAAGATGGGTCATTTACTTCCCCAAGTGTTAAACCAACATTAGACTGTCACTCATATTTGTTATTTAAAGCAGTATTTATTATACAAATAGAAACTGTAAGACCTTTTATGGTAACTTGGGGATGTAGGAAGAGAATGCTTTATTGGTCTATAAACCTGTCAAAGATTCCTTTCTGTATTAATGAGTGATTAGGATCTCTTGATTTACATCTAGATAAGAAAATTCCCATACATGATTTATTAAGAATCAAGTCCGTTATATCTGAGAACTCTTGTGATTTGCGCGTAAGACGAAAGGGATTTAATAATTTATGAAGTGAAGAAAATTATTTTCATGTTCATTAACAATTACAATCCACGGAAAATGTTAGTATAGATGTAAATCCAAGCTGTTAACAGAAATTATCAGTTGTAGTTATAACCAAAAGATATAAATATCCTGTTTTATCTCACAATATTATTTAGCTGGACTCAGGCACATTACTTTGACGAGGACATGGACTGTGAGACTTCAAGGTCTACCGGAAATCGACGCCGTAACCAGGCCCTGTTCTGATTGTATATTGCCAAGCATGATATGAATAAAAAAACAACAATTTTAACAAAAAAAAACGACTTCAAGAACTGGACCAAATTGAAATCGAATCACACGGGAAGCACCAGCTTCCAAATAAAAAAAATCTATCAAAATAGGTTCACCCAGTCGAAAGTTCAGAGGTAACAAACATAAAAAATATACAGTCGAATTGAGAACCTCCTCCTTTATTTAAGTCGCTTAAAAAAATTTATACCATTAAAAAAATATTCAGAACTGTAGAAAATGAATATCACAATCTCAATAAAATACTTCAACACCTGCTCAGCTACTTCCATACTGTATCTCGAAGACAAATAAAATAACCTGGGCAAACTAGTTTTGTATGAAGAACGTGAATTTAATGTGATAATTGTGATGAATATAAGTATATCTTAATATATATAAATCTCGTGTCACAATGTTTGTCCTCAATGGACTCCTAAACCACTTAACCGATTATAATAAAATTTGCACACCATGTGCAGTTCGATCCAACTTGAGAGATAGGATAGTTTAAATCTGAAATTATATCACCATTTTTTTTTATTTCACTTTATACGTAGCGAAGCACGTACTGGGCAGCTAGTATATATATATTTATATAAAAATTACATACAGTTCTTTGTAAACTAAACTAGGTAGATATACACCTAATGTTTTTTTTTTTTTTTTATAGAGAACTCCCGCACTAGGAATAAATCCTGTGTCGCGGGCGGGGGACTTTACAAACATATATGAAACGGACATAAAGAACACCCAGACTCAGAACAACAATTTGTGGATCACAATAAGTGT
The DNA here is from genome assembly GCA_949125395.1 of Diaphora mendica. NCBI lineage: Eukaryota > Metazoa > Arthropoda > Insecta > Lepidoptera > Erebidae > Diaphora > Diaphora mendica. The sequence continues at coordinate 28,831,136 of OX421315.1, forward strand.
TGTTCTACGTGGGATTTGAACCCACGACACTTGGCGAAGTAGGAAACGGCGTGGTGACCGTTAAACCTTGTATTCATTTCAAACTTTTAACGAAAAGTACGGGAACGTGAGTATATGAAACTTGGGACAGTTAAAGTTTATATGTCGGAGGAGCACAGAAATTTAATAAAACAAAATTATAATTAGAATTACAGTCGAATTTCAACCATTGGGTGATCACTAGTATGATTATTTAATTGATATACTTGATCATTTCTAGGTGGATGCTAGAACCTAAGTTAAGTACTACTAACCAACCAGATCTACACACCAGTCATTAGTGTGTTATCATAAGCCAAAACGAAAACAACGTATTAGTCTTAAAACCGGTGAAGATGGTCTTAATAAACACAAATTTTAACAAAAAAAACGACTTTAATCGGGACCAAATTTAAATGGGAAGCAAAAGCTTTCAATAAATAAAGAATCATCAAAATCGGTTCACCCAGTCGAAAGTTATGAGGTAACAAACATAAAAAAAAAATACAGTCGAATTGAGAACCTCCTCGTTTTTTTGAAGTCGGTTAAAAATGTGACAACCAGATGAGCCACATTTTTTTTAATATTATTAATTAATGAACACTCCTATGACCCCTATGATAGTTTCCCTATCGCAAAGCTGTCAAAAAATGTATTTAATCATATTTATTGATTCTATTTATTTTCTCAGGCAAGCCTTAGATAGCTAGCTTAGCCTAGATTACTTATTAAATAACCTTTATTTTGCTACCAATTACGAATAGTTATAAACTCGGTGTATTAACCTATATTGATTTACCTGTTGTTTTCAGGACGCTATATATAGAAATAAGTAAGCAAGCCTACTTAGTCATATTCTCTATAGAAAATTAACATTTGGGACTAACTTTAGTTGGTTATCTATTGATGAAGTGAGTGAGAGGGATGAAAAAAAATGTGTTATTATTATTATGGAATAGACCGGCAAACGAGCAGACGTATCGCCTGATGGTAAGCGATTACCGCCGCCCATGGACACCCGCAACACTAGAGGCGTCACAAGTGCGTTACCGGCCTTTGGGGGATGGGGGGGGGGAGATAGGGGGAGGGGTTGGGGTATGGGCCTCCGGTATCCTCACTCACTCGGTGAAACACAGCGCAAGCACTATTTCACACCGGTTTTCTGTGAGGCCGTGGTATCACTCCGGTCGAGCCGGCCCATTTAAAGATATTTAGAAAATTTATTTTGGAGGGCTCTCTATGATCGATACTGAAGCCAAAACTGTATATTTTTCATTTTTGCCTGTCTGTTTGTATCTTGGCCGCGCATCACGTCGAAACTACTGAATGGATTCAAATGAAACTTGGCATGATTTGAGTTCATACTACGAGTTAGGACATAGGATACTTTTTTTCCAGAAATTCAGCACGGTTTCCTGGAGAGAGGGGATGAAAGTCAAAATATGTACTTAGTTGTAATTCAATAACACATAATCTGATTTCATTCATTCTTTTTTTGCTAGAAAGAAAAAAGAAAGTGTTTTTTTTTGTCCGCGACTGTACACTGCCTGTGGGAAGCTGAGACAGATATGTAAATATGGCGGTACGAAGTTCACCGGGTCAGCTAGTTAATTAATATAATTTCAAAAAAAAAGTTTGGTCTGGTTATCAGATGGGTGTAAGTCGATCTTCACCGGCTCTTGTACTATATTCAAAGCAAATTCCCATACAGTCATGTAATCCTCTTTAATTACTTTTTATTGTTATTTAGGTAAGAAAGCTAAAATTATCAGTAATACTGGTAGATATTGATTGCAATCTAATCAGTTTCGTACGTCAGGTGGAAAACATTATCAATTATAAATATCACGCGTAATTTTACAAATTATTCGATTTGGGAAATACGTTTCTTCTTATATGGTAATTAATCTTTAATGATTTAAATATAAACGTATCACAAATCGTAAAACTTTTCCAATATTATTGATATTGATAAAAGTGTTTCATTTTTAATCGTGGGAAAGCCATATAACATTTAGGTGTGAGACGATTCTGTTATGTCGCCGCGCTGTATGCTACTTTACCTACCCAGCTTCCATTTTTGCGTTGTCAGCTTTCCGTTGTTCTCTCCCACACACCTGTCACCTCGCATCCTCAGTTCCATCTCATCTCTCTTTCACGCCGGTTCAGTTTTAAAAACAATTGATTAGTTGTATTTTAAAATAAATAATATATTTTTCAAGGCGCTCATAGCCCAGTTGTACTCGGTGATTATAAACAATCACCGAGGATAAGCAACGACGGCGCGGTCAGTACCTGGATGGGTGACCGATAGTGGCATGTTATAATGAGCGTCTCCGTGATTCGGAGGTCACGTTAAGCAGTCGGTCCCGGTTGTTATCATAGGATAAGTCGTGAAGCTTAGTTGGAGGCCTTTGGGTGGCTTAAAAACATCCAACCACGTAGCCACAAAGTTGTCTTGCCAGTCCCCAACCCGCACTTGGCCAGCGTTGGGAAACTTTTCCTTAATCCTGAACATCCTGGTGGGGGTTTTCAAAGTCCAGGAACAAACTTGTGAGTCTTGAATTTCAGGTGCCCATGGGCGTCAGTATTAAAACGATTACATATGTCCGAAGAATGAAGGTGTATGGCTTAATCAAAGTATCCCTATGCAGAATTTCATTTAAATCGGTGCAGACAGAGATAGGGTTGCTTTCGAATCTATACTAATATTATAAACGCGAAAGTTTGTATTGTTGCGTAAAGTTGTGTTGATGGATGGATGGATGGATGGATGGATGGATGTTTGTTACTCTTTCACGCAAAAACTACTTAACGGATTTGGATGAAACTTTACAGTAATATAGCTTATACATCAGAATAACACATAGGCTACGATTTACCGCGATAACCGACATATACGCGGGCGGAGCCGCGGGCAACCACTAGTGTATAATATTAGTTAAGTTAAAAAACCCGTATGTAATTAATGGAGAAAGGAATAAAACGTGGTTTTAAGAATATAATTCTTACACTCGTATTTTCCCTACTGAATTAATTGGATGAGGAATTTCCAAATAAAAATTTAAATCTATCGGTAAAAACCACTGCCAAATAAGGAAAAGTCAATATAGCAATCGTTGTATCCCAAGTTAAGCGTATCCTGTACTATGGTTACCAAACTGCTGATAAAAATGCTTAAATATTTCTAAATCTATCTATCTATATATATAAAAGAGGAAGGACTGACTGACAAGGAAGCGACATCATTTCATCAATAAATTAAACTATCGTCCGTAAACCGACTTTACAGACAACCGTTTTTTTTATTTTTTTGTCTGGCTGTCTGTCTGTTTGTAGTTGTAATCTCTGGAACGGCTGAACCGATTTTGACGGGACTATCACTTATAGGTAGCTGATGATATAGGGAGTATGTTGGATTTCGAACGTCATTGTACTGGCAACATTTTGATTGTCTCTGGTACGTGTTGACGTTTTGACGTTTGAGGTAAATATGTGAAAAAAGGACTTGATATAACTCGTGTTGAAATGGCCGGTGCCGTAATTTATTGATTGTTAATTTTGTAGTACTCGTATAGTTTCCGCGTGAGATTGATAACACCGTGAGGTTTGCTGAGCTAGGGTACTTGTGGGCTCGCCGCCCAGCGTGAGACGAGATTAATATCGAAAATTGTTGAGAAGATTGATCGGTCAGTCGCTGGTGAACAGTCTGCCGTTAATTGTGATTAGACTCGCGAGAATTGTAATACGTGATAGGCGCGTCCCGCGAGAACTAAAACGAGTGTATTGTAATTCGAATATCTGTGAAAAGTTGATTATTGAGATTAATTCGGATACCTTGAGAAATAACCAGCACCTGGAAGCAATGTTTGTGTGAAGACGAAGAGCAGTGAAGAAACTACCACACCAAGAGATCTCTTGGGGACGTCGAAAACAGGACGCCACACAACTCCAGTAAGTGTAGTTTAGATTAAGAACACGGTGACACAGCCGTGGGTCATTCTTCTTGCCAGTGGTATTAGTAGTGATTGTATATCTATCTATCTATGGGCCCGTAGGTATTATAAACTTCACAAGGTGATCACTGCCTTGGCAAGAGGATTGATCATTTTGGTAGCAAGAGCTTGGTTTACCTCCGGGCTGTGAGCACTCGTAGTGCATTCAGAAGGTGAAACCTAGTTGTTAGGCAGGTAATTATACAGTTCCACTGTCCACATATGTTTGATTCCACTGATATAGCTATTTAGAATAGTATTTAAAACAATTTATTAGCATAATGATTGAATGTAGGTAGTTTAAACATTTAATTATAAAACTTATACATAAATTGTAAAATTTGTGTTATTAGTTGATGTTTACTAGTTTGAACTTATAATTGTAAAACTATATTGTAAACTTGATATTGATTGTGTGGTCCATTATATTAACCCAATAACACATTTGATTATTGGTAGAATTGTGAAACTTAATGTTAAATATTAATTGTTGGGACAATAAAGTTGGTCCAATATATTAGTCTAATACAATTAGATTTGCTAGCCCAAAGACAATATTACTAGAATAATATTGTTATATCATTCTAATATTGTTTAGTAAAGCTTAAATTCAATTATTTTTAATAAAATTAACTTATTGTTAGTGGGCATTGATAAAGTGAAACTTGTAGGTAGATATATATCTGAGATTAAGTTACTGCACAAGCACTTAATAGGGTTTTATATGAAGTTCCTAATAGTGTTTAAATAAATAGTTTTGTTACATACATAAAATATTGTAACTTGTAAGTATCGTTTTGCCGCTATGTCGTTCTCATTGTACCGGGCTAAGATTAGCACAGAATTGAGATGGTTTACATCGGTTCAAGGCCTCCTAGGCCGACCAGATAGACAGGATGCACTGCTGGCTCGAGCTTTGGATGCGCCGGCTAGGCTGGAGTTATTGATGGAAACGCTTACCAAGGTCGAGGCCCTTGAGGAGGAGAAGGTCAGCGATCAGGTAAGGTCCGCGATGCAGGCTAATGTTGACCAGTGCCTCTCAATTGTTGATGACATTTAGCAGCGCATAGCAGAAATAAAGCGCCAGCGCAGAACCGGCTGTGATGAAGAAGCTGTGGAAAGCCCACACTCTCGCGGGGTTGTATCAAAATTGCCTCAGATACAATTACCCAGTTTTGATGGAGAGCTCGGTGAGTGGGTCAGCTTCATCACTTTATTTGATAGTTTGGTCCACTTAAGGGAGGATTTACCTAAGGCCTATAAGAAGGCACAACTGATGTCAGCTCTGAAGGGAGAGCCTAGGAAACTGGTAGCCCATTTGACGGTGACCGAGGGCAATTATGAGATTGCCCGTCAAATGTTGGTAAGGCGCTACCAGAACAAAAGAAGGCTGGTTGATGCGCAGCTCAAGAGGCTGTTTAGCATCCCTTCGGTGACTCGGGTCTCTGCCATACAGGCAGAAGTGTTGAACCCGTTGTTGAGTGTCACTCGGGCATTAGAAAATTTAGGCTTGCCGGTAGAACAATGGTCTTACATGTTAGTGTACATAGTACTGTCCCGGCTGCCAGTGGATGTGCAGACCAGATTTGAGCAGCATCATGGTCAGGGTGCAGACAACTTGCCCACCTCTTCTCAGCTCATAGAGTTTTTGGAGGAAGAGTGTCGGAGGGCAGAGAACATGGCTTTGTTCGTGAAGCCCGCTGAGGAGCCACAGAAGACTACTCGGAGCCCCGTGAGGAGGGGACTACCGCAGAGAGGACCAAGGCAGTTGTATGGGCACGTGGGTGCCTCAACACCTGAACGGGATGCCTGCCCATATTGTAAACAGGATGGCCATAGTGTGGCCGCCTGCCTTAGATTTAGGGACCAGAGAGTCCAAGGGCGACGCCAGATCACCAAGCAGCGTGGCTGGTGTTTTTTGTGTCTGGGTCCCCATTTAGCAAGGGATTGCGCTCGGTCCGCAACGTGTAAGTTTTGTGGAGGCATGAATAGGCCCGACCAACATCATGCAGATGGACAGGGCCGGACTCAGGGACGGATGGGGTCAAGTACACAGGGCCGGACTTGGAACCTGGGTCCACGGGACCAGGGCCCTCATAGGGAAGATGTTGGGGGCGATGTTCAGACCAACATCGCGCGCGGTTCCCCGACCTATTGGCAGGCCAGGGGCTCAGTAGGAGCTGGCACGGGCGGGTGTGCGGATGCACCCTCGAGTATGGAGCGGTTCGTTAGAACGCCGCCTCGGGTGTCATCGCGCTCGCCGCCGACCACTAGAACGCCGCCTCGGGTGTCATCGTGCTCGCCGAAGATAACGACATTTCGTCGATTTTCGCCGCCCATCATGGAACGCCCTCGGTTGGATCACCGCACCCCCCCTATCCGTGGACGGCACCAAGTAGAGCGCCGCGATTGGAGGGGCACTTACGAGGGACCATGGGATCCCTACGTCGGCACTGATATGCCCGGTTGCTCGGGCTATAATGCGTGGGGCCCCGGGGGCCCCCGCTAGGAAATTGCAGCCCAATCAAATTTGGTCCCCAACCGGAGGCTATAGTCTTGCCCACTGCCTCCGTGTGTGTTTGGGGTTTGATTTCGACACCCCAGGTACGGTTGACGTGCTACTGGGAGTAGACGTTCTGGGTAAGTTTTGTTGTCGGATCGGCGAGTCTTGCAGCATGATCGACTCATGGCTGTGGAGACAGGTGACCAGGAGAATTGAACCCGTCGGATTGTGCATCCAGGGGATGCCGGGCTCCTGAATTGGTTAACCATCAGTTATGGTGGGGCCCTCCTTGGCTTGCAAGGAAGGAATCGAATTGGCCCCTTAACACAGTTTCCTTTGATTGAGCGGTATAGCTCCCTTGATAAATTGATCAATGTCAATTGTTGGATCAGAAGATTCGTTCGGAATAGTCGCACTCCGCGCGAACAGCGAACGCTACCACCCAATTCTGTCACCGGCAGAGCGAAATGAGTCGCTTCTGAATTTGATCCGGTTGGTACAGTCTTCAACTTTGGAGCAGAATTGGCGAGTCTACGAACTGGGCGTTCCAAATTGAAGGGTGCTGTCGCGCGTCTCAACCCGTTTATAGATTCGGCCGGGTTGCTTCGGGTAGGAGGAATATTGCGCAATGCGAATCTGTCGTATTCGGCTCGTCACCCCCTACTGCTCCCCAAGGGAGGGCAGTTGGTTGAGTTGTTGGTGACTGACCGGCATGTTAAAAACGCTCATGCAGGTTGTAACGCCTTGCTGGCTACACTCCAGAGGGAGTTTTGGATATTGTCTGGGCGTCGTACCATACGGAACATCGTGTTTCGGTGCATGCCTTGTTATAGGAGCAAGGCTGCCACGATGCAGCCCCACATGGGGGATCTACCCCCTGATCGGGTGAATGAGACTAGGCCATGGGCGGGTGTTGGTACAGACTTTGCGGGCCCATTCTTAGTGAAAAGCTCGCGGCTGCGGAACGCGAAACAGTACAAGGCGTACCTTTGTGTGTTCGTCTGTCTATCCACAAAGGCGGTGCATCTTGACTGCCTCGTTGGTCTCGCGGTTGGCGTGAACGACTGCTGATCATGAGGTCTCGGGTTCGATTCCTGTGTCGGATCAAAAGTTTGTATGATCTACAAATATTTGTTTCGGAGTTTGGGTGTTTTCTATGTATAATATGTATGTATTTACAAAAAAAAAAGTATATATGTATTTGTATCAGTTGTCTAGTACCCATAACACAAGCTCTGCTTAGCTTGGGACTAGATGGCGTTGTGTGTTAAAATGTCCGAAATATTTATTTATTATTTATTATCTCGAGCTCGTTGCTGATCTCACGACGGAAGCTTTTATTGCGTGCTTGGACAGATTCGTTTCCCGAAGGGGACTGCCAGCACTGATTCGTTCCGATAACGGAACCAACTTCGTAGGTGCAGAACGATACTTACGAGATGTAGTCAGGTTTTAAATGAAAACAAAGTGGATATTGGAACAACCCTCTCCCGTCGGGGTATACAATGGACCTTCAGTCCACCAGGTTGCCCCCACTGGGGCGGGATTTTTGAAGCCGTAGTAAAGTCAGCTAAGACGCATTTAGGGCGTATTGTAGGTCAGACCGCGCTGACATTTGAGCAACTCGCGACGTTGTTTGTAAGATCGAAGCCGTTCTCAACTCGCGACCGTTGTGTCCGCTCAGCTCGGATCCAAATGACTTGGAGGCGTTGACTCCAGGCCATTTCTACTGGTCCCCCTAATGTTGCTGACCTCGTGCTGGTTAAGGATGCTAACCTACCGCCACTGCGTTGGCGCCGGGGGCGCATTTTTAACTTGTTTCATGGTAAAGATGGGACCCCCCGGTCCGCAGAGGTTCTTGTTGGGGACTCAGTTACCAAACGAGCGGTAGCAACGTTATCTCGCCTGCCTGTAGATTAGGGAACAGGTACGTACCTGTTCGAGCGGGTGACCGTTGGATTTCGAACGTCATTGTACTGGCAACATTTTGATTGTCTCTGGTACGTGTTGACGTTTTGACGTTTGAGGTAAATATGTGAAAAAAGGACTTGATAGAACTCGTGATGAAATGGCCGGTGCCGTAATTTATTGATTGTTAATTTTGTAGTACTCGTATAGTTTCCGCGGGAGATTGATAACACCGTGAGGTTTGTTGAGCTAGGGTACTTGTGGGCTCGCCGCCCAGCGTGAGACGAGATTAATATCGAAAATTGTTGAGAAGATTGATCGGTCAGTCGCTGGTGAACAGTCTGCCGTTAATTGTGATGAGACTCGCGAGAATTGTAATACGTGATAGGCGCGTCCCTCGAGAACTAAAACGAGTGTATTGTAATTCGAATATCTGTGAAAAGTTGATTATTGAGATTAATTCGGATACCTTGAGAAATAACCAGCACCTGGAAGCAATGTTTGTGTGAAGACGAAGAGCAGTGAAGAAACTACCACACCAAGAGATCTCTTGGGGACGTCAAAAACAGGACGCCACACAACTCCAGTAAGTATAGTTTAGATTAAGAACACGGTGACACAGCCGTAGGTCATTCTTCTTGCCAGTGGTATTAGTAGTGATTGTATATCTATCTATGGGCCCGTAGGTATTATAAACTTCACAAGGTGATCACTGCCTTGGCAAGAGGATTGATCAGAGTAATTGAGGCTACTTTTTTAGACTAGCTTCGCCCTGCGGCGTCAACCGCGTTAGGACAATAACCGCGGCTAACACCGCGGGACTCAGCTAGTTAGAAATAAACATCCTATGCCGCGGTGGACTTTGAAATCATCATAAAATCAGGATGTATACAATAAAATGATGAAATATATCACTTATTCATTAATATTTTTATGTATTTCTTTAATCACACGCACTAGGTATTACTATTACTTAATATAATATGGATATACAATAATTTAATTTCTTTTTCCTATCAACTTTGAATATACCAGACACTATCCTTTATTTCCCATGTCTTTCTTTCCATTCCATGGTTGCTTGTAAGAGATTGCCTTCGGGCGATAAGACCGCCACTTGCACCTCCTAGCTTTAAATTACCTTTGTAATTAAACGGACGCAAAAAACACCCAAACTCAGAAAAAAAATTCGTGGATCACACAATGTGGTCCCATGTGGGATTTGAACTCACAACACTTGGCGCAGTAGAAAGCGGCGTGGCGACAGCTTAAACCACTAGGCCAACCGCCCAGTCAAATATTGTAAGTACCCGCTAAGTAAGGATTTCAAGAATCTTCCCTTAAGGAGTAAGGTAAAAGTTGTATGGAAGTACGTAATTTTCAAAGCAATACGAAACAAGAAATAACCACACGAGCGAAGCCACGGTTAAAAGCTAGCTGTATATTAATGCAAGGAAGATGATTGCTAATTCAAAGCAGTTACCATGCAAGCAGTAAAATTATTAGACGAACGTTATCTCCAAGAAAGAACTGTCGCTGTAGAGCATATATGTGTCTAAGTGTGGGCGCACATCGGACTCGACAAACTGTCTCCGACAAGACGGTTTGTCGAGGATCGACTAGGTAGCCATAAAAAGCGTTGTGTTAGGTGGGACGTGCGTTGTGAAATTGTAATGCAGGAAGTATAAGTATAAAAAAAGTAAACAAACACTCTCTAAGGGCGTAATATCCATAATCAAATCGTCCCTTCCCCTTCTTCGACCGTTTGTTCGGTCTCATGCGGTGTGCGTCAGCACAGGACAACTGTCGAAAACCGTCTTGTCGCGGACGGTCTCGTCGATGACCATTTCGGTGTGCGCCCGGCCTTAATAGATATATTTTTATCGTCTAGACATAAGTCTTATGTAAATAATTAGTTATTGCATTTATAGTGTCAATAAATCCTTGACATGCTTCAGAGCGAATAGCTGCGTGATATCTTCTAAACTATTTATTTATATAAAAGACAACTCCCGCATTAGGAATAAATCCTGTATCGTGGGGGACTTTACATATATCCGTGAAATGGACACAAAGAACACCCAGACTTAGAACAACAATTTGTGGATCACAGACAGTTGTCCATGTGGGATTTGAACCCACAACACTTGGTGCTGTAGAAAGTGGCGACCGCTTAAACAACTAGACTAACCGTGCAGTCAAATATTATATTGGGATTTTTGATTATTGCTTAAGTTATTTTCCATTCTTTGTTCAGTCTATTCTTCTTTGGAAAATTCTTCCTCTTGAAATTAGATTACTAATTGTAACTCATCTATACTTTCAGATAAATCTTCTCAGATCTGCCACAGACATAACACTATTTAACAGATAAAAGTTGATTATATATTGATGTTTATCTGACATACCATATGTGTCTCTATCCAAGACTTGTGAAACTGAAACCTGCAGTTATCTGGCAGATATGATCAATATATTCTGTCAGGGATATTATCAGCAAGCGAATAAACTGAGCCTTAATATATAAATCTGAAGAGTTTGTTTCTTTGGTTGGTTGAATTCATTTATCTCGGAAAATACTGATTTATCAAATTTGCGGATAGATGTACATCGAATTTTCTAGTACGTTTTGTATTATGTGTGAGGATTGTATAGATATTTTGCCACTGACTATGGAAACCTGTAGTACAAGAAACGCAAGTGTATTGTCGCCCTCAGAATAAGGGAGGTAGGGCTCCGGTGACCACACTCCGGTGACCAAACCCCGGAATAAAATAAAGTAAGATTGTTGTGAGCTTACAGTTAACAATTTGTGCATTGACAAATACTTAAAATTACTTTACTAATAATATCAATTTGTACACGCTATGCAACTAAAATATCAAAGTCAAAACAAGTACATCCTTGATCTGCAAATAATGTAGCTCTTGATAAATAGTTTCATTGTAACATCTATCTCATATCAGGCGGAGCTTAATGATTGCGCTAAAATAAATAAGCCTAATTAGTCCTGTGCAAACAACAAAGTAAATTCAGTTTTTATTATTATTTACTTAAAGTTTACTAATCATAACTCATTTATACTCAAAAACCGTTTCACCACCACTGCGGTGACCACTCTCCAGTGACCACACTTCGGTGACCATTCCGTCGAACCAGACCTTTTTGTGCCGAAAACTGCCGAAATGTAAAAAGTGCAAAACTGACAGCTTCTCTACCTACGAAGAGTTAAATTACTTAAGTAGTGTTTAAGTACATTAACTACACATATAGCACAGTGAATGAAGCGGTCTTCTCGCCGATTATTACTGCGTTGAGTATTGTGGGTTCGACCCCACATTGGACAACTCTTTGTATGATCCATAAGCTTTTGTTCTGAGCTTATGAGTTTTCTGAATCAATTTCATAAATTTTTATTAAGTCCTCTTCAATGCAGAATGAATTTTTGGTGAGCGAGTTGGCTTTTATAACAAAATCAAAAGTATGCACTGGGGAAACCCTGCAAATTCCATATAAAACAGGATTAATAATGTCTTAACAGTATAAAAACTCGTGACTGAATTAATCTACACTATTATTATTATATAAAAAGGTAAAGTTTGTGAGTTTGTGACGTTGTAGGGGGTAATCTCTGGATCTACTGAACCGATTTTGAAAATTCTCTCACCAATAGAAGGCTACGTTATTTAGAAGTGGCATAGGCTAATAACTCATTAACATAACTAAAGCGGAAAGACTTTTTCGCGGTAGCTAAATTTGCAAAGTAAGTCGGAAATGTTTACCGCCAAACGAAGTGGGCACGGGTCAGCTAGTATTTTATATGACTAATAAAGCATTCAGATCAGTAGACTTCGGCAGGGTATTCCAAGACCTTTAAACCTTCAATAAAAGAGCGTACTCCTAGTTCAAAGGCTGCTGAGCTGGCACTGATGGATGGCGGTAGTCACTATCCATCAGGTGAGTCGAGTCGAACGAGTAGACCCGAGGTAAACCTGAGGTGACCCGTCTACTCGTTTGCTCCCTATATCATAGAGGAATGGCAGTGATAACTCGGTTTTACAGGTAATTAATGTAAGAAAGAACTTAGTTGACTGCCTTGTTGGTATCGCGGTTGGCGTGTGCGACTGCTGATCATGAGGTCGCGGGTTTCGATTCCCGGGTCGGACCTAATGTTTGTATGATCTACAAATATTTGTTTCGGAGTTTGGGTGTTTTCTATGTATAACATGTATTTAATTACAAAAAAAAAGTAATATATGTATTTGTATCAGTTGTCTAGTACCCATAACACAAGCTCTGCTTAGCTTGGGACTAGATGGCGTTGTGTGTTAGATGTCCGAAATATTTATTATTTATTTATTATAAAAGTTATTTTTCACTTCATCATCAACAACCCTTAATGTCCCACTGCTGGCCTCGGGTCTCCTCTCAGGAGAGGGTTAAGGCCATACGTCCCCACACTGGCCGAGTGTGGGTTGGGGACTGGCAAGACAACGTTGTGGCTACGTATAATCTTGCCGTTGGATGTTTTTAAGCCGCCCAAAGGCCTCCAATTAAGCTTCACGACTGTTGTCCTAGGATACAAACCGGGACCGACTGCTTAACGCGACCTCCGTATCACGGAGACGCTCATGGTATAATGCCACCACGGTCACCCATCCAGGTCGTGACCGCGCCGTCGTTGCTTTCCCTCGGTGATTGTTTCTAATCACCGAGTGCAACTGGGCTATGAGCGCCTATTTCACTTAATAAGCAGATATCCTGTGAAAAATAGGTAGCCTGCCTCCTTGGTGTAGCGGTTAGTGTATGAGACTGACAATCAAGAGGTCTCAGGTTCGATTCCCTGGTTGGACCAAAAGTGTTATTGAGTTTTTCCTACAATTAATTCTTAATAACAAACCGGAGATAAATAGATTGACGGTGCGTTCTTCACGCACGTGCCTCGTAAAGCACGTTAAACCATCAGTCCAGGTTGTCATGAACATCTATGGCAATCGTTATTGGGAAGTCAGTGTCCTCGAGTATACTAAGAATTTGTTCAACCTCAAAAGTCGCTCCGTTGATAAACTGATATTCAGGCAAAACTGGTTAAGCCAGTAGCCGACCCCAAATAATCTTAGGAATAATAAAGGTTAAGAAAATGCTGAAGTAGATATCAGAGATTCAATTTTCGCATATTCTGTCTCTGCGGGAGTGAGGTAGGTAGGAGGCCGTAGCATCTTGTATTTTTTAAAATCGGAGATGGTAGTCAGTTACTATTACGTGATCTATCTAATAGTTTGTCCCCTAACTTTCTACTATAAAAATATCCACTATGGCTACTATGGTATCCAACTACTTACTTCGACCAAAAAAAGACTATCCACAATTTGATTCAGACGGCCTTGTATCTGTTGTCGCCATTACTAAGTATTTTTTTTTTTTTTTATAAATATATATATATATATTTCGGACATTTTAACACACAACACCATCTAGTCCCAAGCTAAGCAGAGCTTGTGTTATGGGTACTAGACAACTGATACAAATACATATATACTTTTTTTTTTTTTTGTAAATACATACATATTATAGATAGAAAACACCCAAACTCCGAAACAAATATTTGTAGATCATACAAACATTTGGTCCGACCCAGGAATCGAACCCGAGACCTCATGATCAGCAGTCGTACACGCCAACCGCGAGACCAACGAGGCAGTTAAATATTTATATTGTAATTTGTAAATGTTACCAGATATTATATCGTGGTAATCATTTTTTGGGGTAAAATAGATATAGCCTATACTCACAAATAATGTTGCCTTCTATTGGTAAATAATTTTCTAAATCGGTTCCGTAGATCCAGATTACCCCCTACAATCTCACAAACTTGACCTCTTTATAATATTAGTATAGTGATATTTAACACAACTTCACTATTTTATCTATATTCTTATCATCTTCTTTAAACGTATAAACCTGAAATAAGCCAAATCTCATACCTTATATCTATGCACGTTAAATGCTGAAAATCATGAAAAAGTTTACGTTGTAATACGTATAACATTATCTTCATCTACTGTTTACCCTTAAGTACACTTTTTCCTACTGAATGCCCTTAATAGGCATAATTTACGACATAAAACAAACCGCACGCGTTGAAGTCTTTTCCAGGACACATCTTAAGTAAAAGTAATTTCAAGTTACATGTTAAAACTTATGTAGCATTCACACAAGTTGTTATAATCGCAAATTTTATTGCGAATTGCCAACTAATCGAGTCGTCCGGTTCGACTAGAATGGGAACGCGCTCATTTCGCATTGTATATACGAGATAAAAGTAAGTTTCCACTGTCCGGTACGACACGATGCAGTTACAAGGTTCTTACTGAAAGACGAGTACCGATGACGGATGTAACAAGCCAAAATTTAAAATTAAAAAAACCCCCTACTCAAGCACTCACTTTCACCCCCATAACTTTTAAACGACTCAACCGATTTTCATGAAACATGTCTAAGACACTCGAACGTAACTCACCTTTCATACAAAAAAAAACTAAATTGAAACAGACAGACACATCAAACTTATAACACCCCTCTTTTTGCGTCAGGGGTCAAAAATAATTGGACTTAGAGACCTTTACGAATTATTACTAAATAAACTAATATGGCCTGAATGCAACGTACTGGCTATTGTGAAACAACATGCTCATGGCTCTTGAATAGTGTCTAGCGATAGGCACTTACTCACTTACAGGTGATCCATCTATTCGTCTGCTTTCTATGTCGTAAAAATGTTGTTTTAGCTGTTACATATTCATGTTCATTTATTACAATTGAAATATAATTATGTGTATATTGAATTCGTGTGATTTGCATACAATTATATCACGCACTTATATTGTATGTTAATTATTATTACATTCAGTGGAAGCGAGTCTTCAAATATTAATTATTTTTTTCAGAGGTTGGTATCAGAGGTCTTGGTACGTAAGACCCCGTAATGATCCAAATAACTTGATTTTTTTACTGATTATTTTGAACTAAACTAAACGAGTTCGAGTCTATGATGGATGATCGGTCAGTCAGTCATCCCGGTTGTCATATGAACATCTTTGGCAAGCATTACGGTTACATGGAGCTATATAAAGTTCTGTTTGGGCTGTAGAGTCTATAGACTTAAAGCCGGCCATAACTTAATTTGGGGAAAAGACTTGGAGGTAAGAAAATGTTATGAAATAATTAAGAATAAGCAAAGACTGAACATGATTACATATTATACTCATAATTCTTTATTCACACTTATTTATAATCATGTCCGAATAAAATAGAATCCATAAATTTTAATGGAGGTATGATATTCGAAAGTTTCTCGTATCGTGTCGGACGATTGGACACGAGCCGCGGAGGGTGGCGTACGTGCGCGCGCGCACGTCGTGTCTCTAGCGCCGGCTCCTATTCCAACAGGAGTTTGTTAAGGCGCCGCCACACGTTATCGCGCAGTCATTACCATGCTACCTTGGTTGAACTTTGATACCAATGTCAAATATCAATGTCATCTTGTCACATTTCAGATAAGTCTTTATATATATGTTATAGTGATATGACATAATAATATAATTTTAGTCGTATGTTTTTAGCGTAATGGTTTGATTTGATACAACTATTAATTATCTCCAACCCTATATTCTATGAGTGTCTAAGTTTGAAAGAATGAAAGAGACAGAGCAATAAATTTCTAATAGATAAATGAGATGCCTGATATTTTCTCCTAAAGTATACTTATTTTATGCGTTTTAAGCATGTGCATAGATATTATATCATATTTTCGACGATCGACGACACCGGGCGCGGGTCTTATCGTAATACCAGCGTCGTCTGCGGCCCTGGTTTAAGGCCCTGCTTCACAAGTTACAGATAACTTTCGGATAGCTTATATGACAGATAATTAGACCAGAATCTTTCATATAAATTGTGTCAAATCGTGTGTCAGTTAAGCTATCCGGTACTTATTTGTAACCGCTGAAACAGGGCCTAAATAGGTTAAAGTAACTAATAAATGAAATTAGTTTATTTTCCTTTGTAATCAGTGTTTACAAAATCCTTACAAAAAAAACAAAGTGACTCATTTGAAGCGCTCTTTAATCATCCAATGGCTTTAAGGTATGACTAAATGATGATTATCAGTTAGTTATTCTATTTGACTCATCGAAATACAATCTATACGTTAATTGGTATCAACAATTATTATCGCTCTTCCAACGAAGCTCTTCTTTTCCTATCTTTTCCCTTCCTCTACACGACAAACCGTGCTGGCCTTGAAAGTCATCCATTCATAAGTAATAGCACTAAAACTCAACTCCCGCACTAGGAATAAATCCTGTGTCGCGGGGGACTTTACAAACATACATGAAACGGACACAAAGAACACCCAGACTCAGAACAACAATTTGTGGATCACAAAAAGTGTTGTCCTATGTGGGATTTGAAGCCACGACACTTGGCGAAGTAGGAAACGGCGAGGTGACCTCTAAACCACTAGGCCAAACGTGCAGTCAAGTATTGTTCACGTTCGCAGTGAGGATAGTGACCACCGCTCTTAACTTCTACTCATGATTTCCAGCTTCCATTACTCTTTCAGGGTAAACTAATTATCAACTATTTCCAATTACTATGAATTGCTCACCTGTTTTGACTTTGTTTAATTTTTCTCTGAAAATAATAGGTCTTAACGTATGAAATTGCCGTTTTGTACTTATTTTTTCAAACTTTTTTATTTCTGTTATTCGAAGTAATCACTCATGCAATCGACGCATCTTTGCCAAAGCATTGGCAGTTTATTGATGTCCTTCTTCAAATCAAAATCAAAATCATTTATTCATCCAAGACACCAAGTGACACTTATGAACGTCAAATTGAAGCTATAATTAAAAATCATAGATCGACACAAACAGAGGCCACAGCATGTGCTGTATTGTCGAGGTAAGTTAGGCGAAAACACCAAAATCTACTGCCTGCCTGTGTCGATCCATAACTTCCAGTTTCCAAAATGCGTAGAGCTCATGAGAAGAATACTGGCAAAGAAACTCATGGCTACTCTTTTTCAAAATCTGATTTTCAGGTACAATAGTGTTAGTATTACATGTAAGGTAAACAGTATGCAAGCTGTTGCCACCTGAAATTCCTTTTATTAAAAAGCTCCAAAATCTAACGCGCAAACAAACAAAAAACACTCAGCGATAACGTTGAAGGCTTGAGTCTATTAAACATAGAACAAAATAGAAACAAGGTGCACATCCACTTACATTCAGTTGCAAAATCTACTGTCGAAAATAATTCGTAACTGGATTAAGAGGCTAGGGTTGCAGTTGAACGAACCAGAATAATAGTATTGTCTAAAGAATCGCTGACTAGGCCGACCAGTCAGCAGCCGACCAGACCCCAAGCAGCACCCGTTCACGAGTATGACGCATGGACCAGCCATCATCTCCTTCGCCATATCAGAGGGAAGGAAACGACTCGCCCCACGACGACACCGCAAGCAATGACATTTTAGTGAGCATGACAAACCATAGTCTAGATACTGATAAAAATCACTACTAATTAAATTACCATGATAATCGCCACGCATTACTTTCAACTAACAATGGTTTGTTAATATTTAGCTTTATTAGAAGACAAAGAAGTTTGTGTGTATCTATTTAAATTCTAATGACACCTTAAGCCCATGACTGTTTGTCATTTAGATAATCGTTGATCGTATAGTAGGCTTTCCTAATAAGGTGATTTTTTACAGTTAGCTTGAATTTATTTACAGGAAGGTCGACTACATGTATAGGAATTTTATTATAAAAACGTACACCAAGACCTTCGAACGAGTTGTGTACCTTATGTAATCGATGATAGGTACCAATGAGTTTAGATTTGTTTCTAGTATTAATATTGTGTACATCACTGTTTTTCTTATAGTCATTAATGTTGTGTCTAACAAACATAATATTAGCAAATATATACTGTGATGCAACAGTTAAAATACCTATATCTTTAAACAACTCTCGAAGAGAGACTCTAGCACCTAAATTGTACATTGAGCGGATGGCTCGTTTTTGTAGAATAAAAATCGTTTCAATATCAGCCGCCTTGCCCCAAAGTAGTATACCATAGGACATGACGCTATGAAAGTAGCTAAAATAAACTAACCTAGCTGTGTCCGTATCAGTGAGCTGACGTACCTTCCATACTGCATAAGCTGCCGAACTAAGTCTACCCGCAAGGCTATCTATCTGGGCTCCCCATTGAAGTTTACTATCTAATGTAATTCCTAAGAATACTGTTGAGTCTACAATACTTATGATTTCATTATTTATAGTTAGATTTGTGACTAGTTGTTTTACATTTGGCATAGTAAATCTCACACACTTTGTTTTATTTGAATTTAGTAGGAGATTATTCGTTGTAAACCAATTCAATACATCATTTAGTGCCCTATTCACATCGTCAAAAACTGTTTTCTTACGATCGACTTTAAAAATAAGTGACGTATCATCAGCAAATAGAACTATATCACAGAGATCTTTTAAATAATATGGTAAGTCATTTATATATATGAGAAAAAGTAGAGGACCCAGTATAGAGCTCTTTAAAAGTCAGCTGGACGGGAGGCAACAAAACTCTTCAAAGGCATTTTGTACTGCCTCTCGGCAATTGAATTTTTTACCCACTAAAATGTTGTCTAAATTTTGGAAAAAGTCATAGTCGGTAGTTGCAAGGTCTGGTGAGTATGGCGGATGAGGGAGAGCTTCCAACCCCAGCTCTTGCAGCTTGGAGACTGTCTGTTGCGTAGTATGGGGTCGCGCGTTGTCGTGAAGCAGCAGTGTTTTCCTTAATCTTTATTTATTTGAGGCTGGATTTTTCTTTTCCGTAGTTTTTTTGCTTCTGTGCATAACTAAATGGTACTTGTTTTTAAATGGCATATTTATATTCTGTCGCCTGTAATTGATAAATCTAAGGTAATTACTTACTCAAATGCTGTATAATTATGTTGATGTGAATTAACGTACGACATGCTAAGAGTCAGCTTGTGATCATGGCAAGTGGAACCTGGTCGAAACTTCAGACCTTTCAAAAGTATTTACATTGTGGCGAAATTCACATACAGCGCAACAAAACATACTACAACGCCATCTTCCGAAGACACACTGAACTGTGGAGTAACTGCTAATCTTGTATCGCGACATAGAATTTCTCACGCCGATTAGCATTTTAAAAACTGCCCAACTTCAACCGTAGTGCGGCCAGGCCAGCACGATCACCTCGCCTGGTTGGAGGATCCTCCCTTTGTGTTTAAGGGTCATGCCACCCGTTCTTACTTAACCTATCACCTACCTTGTGGCATTTATTTTTATAAAAATATTTATATCTTATTAAAACGCAATACTTTAAAAGTTAGTACTCAAATGCTGATTAGTGTATGAATGCTCTTGATCACTGATACTGAAGACACGACCATGGAAGAATTTAATGATATTGTGACTTATTCTTATCTTCATACATGGTCTCAGGAACTTTCTCTATCCAGATTTTCTTGAACATGTTTTCCGTGTTGGTATTTGACTACCAGCTATTAAACTTATGTCAGTTTTATTTCTGGCGCATTATAACACATAGTGCATTGTTATTTATATAACGAGCCAGTTGCATTAAAGTAGCTTGTACAGGATACGATTACACAAAAGATAAAAGATGCAAAATATGATAGAACACATATGTAAACGTTTTACGTATGAGTTTTATGGGATTGGGGACATACTTTCAAGGTTGTTTAAAGTGAAGAAGTTTAGTGATACTAATGACACAGCTTTGTACACCACAATCTGATCTAGAATTTTAATATAATATACATACCGCAGTACCATCCAACGAAGATACACTGAACTACGAAGTAACTATTAATGTTGTATCACGATACGAAAAGTTATCTATGGAACAATTTCCCAGCAACAAACCCTGAGCTATATATCCGCTAAATATCCTCCCTTTGTTTAGAGACATAAAATGATTCGCCTATGGCTTATTTCTTTGTTTTTCAGAAAACAATTACATTCTCTACTGGATTGGCTTCATATACACGGTCTGTAGAATAAAATGACCCATTTCACCATCTGCAAATAATATTAAAGCAAGAACACAAAGATGTTGACGATGATAGTCAAGAATTTCTAAGTATCTCAAGAAGTTATAAGTAATAACGTGATCTATAAAACAATGGGAAGTGGGCCGATTGTATCTTCAGACAAACTGATGGTCACTGGAACGGAAATATGGTAGAGTGGAGACCATGATTAGGCAAACGTAGTGTAGGGTGTCCTGCGGCACGATAGACCGATGATTTGAAGAAAATGGCTGGCAGCGGATGGATGCGGGCTGCCTTCTTCCTGCAGTGAACGGCGATAGGTTGATTATATGAAATATTGGCTATGGTTACTGTCACGCTTTAGAAGATGAATTAGCTTTACCAAAAAAATCGATTAACGATATTTAAAGTTATCGTAATTTGTAGGTACTACAGTTTTAATAGCGGATTTTAATGCTCATACCATAGTTAATTATCGGTTTGAATGAAACGGTCCAGTGATGGCTACAAGTTGTAATTAAGATTCTGCTACACAAAATTCGAAATGTATTTTGTTTTATTGTCATTGAAATGGCCAACGACAGAGAGTTATCTATCTGATGATAAGTTAACGTTTTGTGTTTCAAATCTCTGTATGTTGTAGGTATATATATACAACAATACATACATAAATCTCGTATAAAAGATTTCTTGTTATAACACGTATTCAATATATTTCGCTATTTCTTATTGAGCCATGCATTTTAAATGACTTTTTGAAGATTTACAGATTTAGTAAGACATATATTTGTGCTGGACTTTTATATAAAAGTTTATATTTCCTTGTATCCTTTCACGCTCTCTATGGATTTTTCGCTATGGATTTGTGGGAGATGTTGTAAGATTCGTCTTGGTAAGGTAATTTCGAATTATTTATTTCGTATCTAAATAAATGCTGTGTTTGTAACAGTGTATTAGTATCAAGGGCGGATCCGGACCATCCTGGGCTGTTGTCATGACCTAAATCAAACTGTAAAATATAATGTTCTTAATATTTTTTGGCACAATATAGATTTTAATCGTGGCTAAGTAAGAGCTTCAATGGTTGAAGAACGTCTAAACGGATTGACGCTTCTTCACATCCATAAAAACGTATCCATTGAAGTAATAACGCGTTTACGGAGAAAACGTAAAAGAAAAACTGATTTTCTTATTTAAATATAGGTATTTTTAAGTATAGTACTTCAAACCATGTACAATGGCCCAATCAAGAGGCTAAGTTTTTTTATGTGATAAACGAGCAGACGGTCGCCTGATGGTAAGCGATTATCGCCACCCATGGACACCTGCAACACCAGATGCGTCACAAGTGCGTAGCAGGCCTTTTAAAATGGAGTACTTACGTTCTTTTTTTCAAAGTTTGAAGGTTGTATTGGTCCGGGAATACGGCAGGCACGCATTCCACAGTTTTGTTATGCGTGGCAGAAAGTTTCTATAAAAGCGCTCAGTTGTGCGCAAAGTGCCAACCGTCTAAACGATAGGGATGAAACTGCTGTCACGTAGGACGATGGCGGAAAGAGGCGGCCAGCCGATTTGAAACATCTTGGCAGTCGACGATTCGAGTCGCTCTCCGTTAGATGCGGTCTAGAGGGAGGAGCTGGTACTAGGGGTTCCTCTGCCCAAAGATGAGAACAGTATTCCATATGAGGCTGAACCTGCTCCTTATAAAGCAGAAGGTGGTGGGCCGGAGTGAAATATATTCTTGATCTATTGAGCACGCCAAGCTTCTTCGAGGCCAATTTGGCCCTACCCTCGATATGTCGAAACCAAGTATTTCAATATTATCTGAGGCAGATAAGGGAGTGTCTTGAAAACGAGGACATACGACCAATGGAAGTTTTTTAGCGGTGAAATTGTACGAAATTAAAATTAAGTCTATCCCAATCTGAGATCTTTTCCAAAAAGTCTCAATTTCAGACACAAGTTTGTTTCGACTCTCAATGACGTTTTCCCGTGAAATATTCGTGGGGCCGCTATAGAGAACATCGCCCGTGCTGTCATCCGCATAACAATGAATGCCGCTGATTTGTAACATGTCATTGATATGGAGGAGGAACAAAGTAGGAGATAGCATACAGCCTTGGGGGATACCAGCATTCACAGATGAAGTCAGAGCACTCACCGTCGACTACGACCTTTATGCTTCTATCTGCTAAAAAGCTAGTGATCGCATAATTTTACAGGAAGTCCATAGGAAGGGAGCTTAGAAAGAAGCGCTTTGTGCCAGACTCAATTGCCTTCGCAATGTCCAATGAGACTACGCCAGAAGTGTAGGAAAGCTGAGAAAGAGCAGAAAAATGTATATCTAGAGTTAGAAGTGCTAAACGCACTCAGCGTCGGTAGAACTGTATGTCCAGCATACATTTGTTGCACCGCGGTATGGTAGGTGGATCCTGTTCCCCGTCATCCAAGGTCGAGTTAGACGCAAAGACTTTAGCCAGAAGATCGGCTTTCTCCTTTGCCGTAGGCCAACGAATTATTTTCTATGTGTAGAGGTGGAAAGGATGGCTTACAGAAATTTTCCTCGATAGCAATGACAAGAGACCAGAACGCCCGAGTTCCCGGAGGAAGACGCTCAAGCCTACCGCTAATTCTAGCAATGTGCTCCGACTTCACCCTTTCAATGTCTCTCTTGAAGGACCTGGTTTTTAAGCTCTGCTTCCTGCGAGAAGCCTTTTTAAAAGATGGACCAAACCAGGGACGACATTTGCCACCTATGTGGACCACAGAGAATGGAAAGAAAAGCTCCATACCCTGCACCACCACATCAGCAACAAAGTCAGCAGCGGTGTTGGGATCATCCGGCGAGAAGCATACCTGTCTCCAAGGGTAGGACTGTAGTGCAACACAATCTGCTGACTTTGTAGTAGTGCTACACACGGCGGCTGCGTGTGAGCATGTGAGAGGCACTGTACTCCGGACAAGGCAATGGTCTCGGGAGTTAAGAGGAGCGTCTACGGATACTTGGTAACCGTCCGGATGAAAGTCAGCAGAACAGTCCAACAACGAAGAACTCTGACCCTCCATATTTGAGACTCGTGTGGGCGTGGTAACAAGTTGTGTCAGGCCATATACCAGTGCGAAGTCGTGAACACATCTTCCCTCATGATCCGTTTTATTACTAAGCCAGTCGGCGTGGTGGACGTTAAAATCACCAAGTAAGACGATCTCTGCGGACGTTATCTGCTGCTGCACGAAGTCTGTAGCCATCTGGATGTGGTCAATGAGTCGGTCAGTTTCGGCATCACCGCTATGGGATCTATAGAGGCACGCATAGACGCGGAGGTGGTCGTCGCACAAGGTCGCCTACAAGGAGCCGTAGCATTGAGAAGTCCCTACCTTCAAGATTGCTGAGGCGACGAAAACTGATATCGTCTCAAACGTACACACTTCTCCGGCCTTAGACATGAAGGAGTGTTCTCGTCCGTACCCAGGGTGAGTGAGGTAGGAGTGTCCGCTGGAGACGATATCTGCGTCTCGGTCAATAAAAGCAAGGCTGGCTATGCAGTCTCGAGGTGGTGATGGACAGTGTCAGTAGTTTGTTTAGATTTGTAATTGCCACACTGGCCATTAGAAGTGTTTAGTTATAGAGGTTGGCAACCCTCTCTCTTGCTTGGGTGCCGCCACGGTGAATGGTTGCGGAATCGTATATTTGTAATAAGTACAATTATAATAAAGAGTTTAATTAACCACGAAGAGCTTTTACTTCATACAATAATACTAAACTTACATGGCGCTGAGGACATCGGAAACGAAAAATAGAAGAAATAAAGTCTAATAATGGAACAACTCCAACCACCGCCGCCATTGACATTCGGTGTGGGTGAGTCTAAAAAGAAATCATTTGAAAAATGGCGACAGAAGTTCGACCTATATATTTTAGCAAGCGGAGCAGAGACGAGATTAAAAGATGAACAGAAAAAGGCGTTATTACTTCATTGTGTTGGTGATGAAGGCCTACAAATTTATAATGTAATAGATAATAAAGAAAATCTCACGTATGAATAAACGCTGGAAATAATTAAAGCGCACTGCAGTCCACCCGTCAATATAACATACAACAGGTACCTATTTTTTTCTCGTAAACAGAAAATAGATGAACCATATGATGAATTGTTGAATGCATTAAAGCATCTGAGTTTAGAATGCAATTTTCATGATCTGAAAGATAGTTTAATTAAGGATCAAATCATAATGGGTATGTTGGACAACAATTTGAGAGAAAGGTTACTGAGAATCACTGACCTTGACTTGGAAAAATGTATAAATATATGTAAAACGGCACAGGTAACAAAGATTCAGTTAAAAGAATTAACTAACAATAAAATAGGAGCTGTGAGCAGACAACAATGGTCAAGAGAGCCAGCAGCAGAGTCTTCAGCCAGGGGTCGCAGCAGAACTCCAAGTCGGGCTAGAGGACAATACAACTGTCAGCGATACAGGAATCGCAGCGTCACAAACTCACCTAAACCGTGCAGGAAGTGTAATCGAGTACATGGGTTTGCACAGTGTCCAGCTTTTGGTAAGAAATGCTTAAAATGTAATAAATTAAATCATTTTTCTATATGTTGTCAAACTAAATGTTCTGTAGTAAATATAAAAAGTTCATTGGAAAATCATAAAATAGATTCCATATACAATGTAAACACAGTAAGTAAAGAATGGTACATAAATATTAAAGTAAATAACTTACAAATAAAGTTTAAAATTGATACTGGTTCTCATGTGGATATCTATACTTATAATAAAAATGTAACAGGTCAAATTCTGTACATTGAAGATATTTTGAAAATTTTTTTGGAGGGCACTCTGTTATCGATACTGAAACGAAAACTATTTTTTTTTTCATTTTTGTCTGTCTGTCTGTCTGTCTGTCTGTCTGTCTGTCTGTATCTTGGCCGCGCATCACGCCGAAACTACTGAATGGATTCAAATGAAACTTGGCATGATTTGAGTTCATACTCCGAGGTAGGACATAGGATACTTTTTATTCCGAAATTCCGGACGGTTTCTTTGGGAGGGGAGATGAAAGTCAAAATGTGTAATTAATTGTAATTCATTAACGAGTAGTCCGATTGCAATAATTCTTTTTTTGTTAGAAAGGAGATACTCTGAAGATTGTAGCATAAAGTATTTAATTTATCACAATCTCTCTATCTATTGGAAAAAAAATTATAAAGAATTTATCATTACGTAAAACAACATGTAGCGACACCTATTGCCAGCCATGCGTAATTAATAACACTTTGATTAATATATCGTGGAATAATCGTAGAACGTATTACGTATAATTCGGTGTAGCATTAAGTATTTGATTTATTGCAACCTCTCTATCCATAAATTCAGCACGGTTTCTTGGAGAGGGGGGATGAAAGTCAAAATATGTACTTGGTTGTAATTCAACACGTGATTTCATTCATTCTTTTTTTGCTAGACAGCAAGTACTTTAAATATTGTTCCGTGATCTATTTATAAATATATCACGTATAATAAATCTGTAGACGTTGAGTTTGTCAGTTTCTTTGCTTAAAACAGCGACATCTCTTGGAATCAAGTAACTAACTTTACAATAGGTACGTAATATGATTTTCTTTTGAACGTATAATAAAAATGTGATGTAACAGATCAATTCTGTACATTAAAGAAATTTAGATGTTTTATCGGGAGGGCTCTCTAATCGTTACTGAAGCAATGTAATTTTCTTGAAAATTGTTTCTGAACTTAACAGCGACATGTATTGGAATTAAGTAACACTAACTTCACAGTAGGATATACCTATCCTTTAAACGAGTAATCTATATATAATTAATTTTTAAAGTAGGTATATTAAAAAAAAACAGATTAATATAATTATATTATAATTATAATAATTCTGTACATTAGAGAAATTTTTTGGGAGGACGCTCTAATCGATTCTGAACCAAAAACTAAAATATCATAATAACGTTAAATGGTCATTGTAAAGGAGCAAGGTCCAAATGTATGAAGGAAGACGTCTTTTCAGTAGACTGTATTTAATTTGCTGGTTTTACAGTAATAGATTACTAGAAAAAACTTGCAAAGTTGACAAAACAATTTGTATATCTTCTTCTTCTTTTATATCCTATAAAAAGCGGCCAAGTGCGAGTCGGACTCGCCCATGAAGGGTTCCGCAGCAGGAAGTGGCATAATACAATTTTTATTTTATTTTTATATTTGTGTTGATTGAATAAAAGGTAAATTGCAGTTTACGATTTATGACGTATTAAAAAAAAAAAACTACTTACTAGATTTCGTTCAAACCAATTTTCGTTGGAAGTTTGCATGGTAATGTACATCATATTTTTTTTTTAGATTTATCATTCTCTTATTTTAGAAATTACAGGCCGGCTCCCCCCCCCCCCTGTCACTTCACACATTTTACCACTTTGGAAGTGTCTCTCGCGCAAACTAATCAGTTTAGAAAAGTATGATATTAGAAACCTCAATATCATTTTCGAAGAACTATCCATAGAACCATCCACACGTATGGGTTTATTGAAAAAATTTTTTTTGAGTTTCAGTTCTAAGTATGGGGACCCCCATAATTTATTGTTTTTTTTTTCTATTTTTGTGTGAAAGTCTTAATGCGTTTCACAGAATACATCTACTTACCAAGTTTCAACATTATAGGTTTTATAGTTTCGGAAAAAAGTGGCTGTGACATACGGACGGACAGACAGACGGACAGACAGACGGACAGACAGACAGACATGACGAATCTATAAGGGTTCAGTTTTTTGCCTTTCGCACGGAACCCTAAAAATGAATTGCTGTTCGTTTGTTTCGCTAAAACTCGAGAACCGCCGGGCCGATTTAGCTGATTTAGGTTTTGAAGTGTTTGCCGTGGTTCAGGGAAGGTTTAAACGGTGATAAAATATGGAAAAATTGCGGGGAAGATAATAAAAACAACAATTTCCTTTTGCCCATATAAACTGTTCTACCAACTTTCCTGTCAAACTTTTGACTGTCAAATTGAAGCACTTATTAAATTAAGGGTTTTAAATAGGCATCATATATTATTACACGAATGAAATTAAGGGTTGTGTATAAGAAAAATTAAAAGATAGCGGGCAAAGTCTTTTTTTTTGTCCGCGACGTCTGTCTGTATCTTGGCCGCGCATCACGCTGAAACTACTGAATGGATTCAAATGAAACTTGGCACGATTTGAGTTCATACTACGAGGTAGGACATAGATTTTTTTTTAATTTTTTTTAATTTAATTTTTTTTTAATAACGGGAAAAGTATTTTTCTTTGTCCGCGACTGTACACTGCCTGTAGGAAGCTGAGACAGATATGTAAATATGGCGGTACGAAGTTTATTTTTATTCTACCCTTCCTGAATATTTTCGCCCTATTCTTATTCTTCCTTTCCTGAAAATTTTCGCCCTATTTCTATTCTTCCCTTCCTATTCAAAGTGCTGCAGCTTTCAGAATTTACTTACAGACAAGTCTGTTCTGATTTCTGAGGACTTTTTATTTTTTATTCTGTAATTTCTGAGATCTTTTTATTTTGTCTAAATCTGCCTAACCATAAAACTACATAAGAAAACTTTAAAGTTATGTGGATTAGGATTTTTAACTCTTACCACAGTAAAAAACAAAAAAGGGAACGCCTCAAGACGATCGACGAGAGATGAGACCGCCTATGCTCAATTAAAGTGTAAAATAAAAATATAGTTTTGTGACTAATAAGAAACATTGTTTTTTATTACTTAAAAATATTTTTAAATTATGGTGTACCTCCAAAATTTTTAATCTTCCTAGATGTACCTTGAACCCAAAAAGTTTGCGGAACACTGAATGTACTATGGTGATGTGTGTTACTTCGACGTGAATGCAGACCTCCTTAACAAGCTTGACCGTCTTCTTAATAACTGCATTCGATTTATTTTCAATATTCGAAAGTATGACCATGTGTCTGCTTTGCGTTCCCAGTTAAAATGCAATCCTATTCGCCTACAGTGCAATCAGCGAGCTCCTATTTTCATTTCTCAACTCGCCATCCTTACCTACCTACCTTGCTCCGTATTTCCGATACCTGTGCTCTAATCACGATAGAAATCTTCGCTCAGTTAATAATCTGCTTTTTTTTTATGGAATAGACCGGCAAACGAGCAGACGTATCGCCTGATGGTAAGCGATTACCGCCGCCCATGGACACCCGCAACACCAGAGGCGTCACAAGTGCGTTACCGGCCTTTGGGGGATGGGGGGGGGGAGATAGGGGGAGGGGTTGGGGTATGGGCCTCCGGTATCCTCACTCACTAGGTGAAACACAGCGCAAGCACTATTTCACACCGGTTTTCTGTGAGGCCGTGGTATCACTCCGGTCGAGCCGGCCCATTCATGCCGAAGCGTGGCTCTCCCACGGTCTCTGCTTCTCTCATGTCCGTCTCATTACTCCGACTTCGTGAACTGTTCCTTCTTTGTTCAAGCAGTACTACTCTGGAATGCGCTCCCGCTCGAAATCAGGATGTCCACTAACCGATATACATTCAAAAATAAAGTACATGAGCTCTTTCTCAATGAACTGGCAGAATTATGTAATCTATAGCTTACCGTCCTTTTTAAACGACTTCCAAAAGGAGGAGGTTCTCAATTTCATCGTTCATCGTCACAATGTATGTACGTACACGGATTACTCCTCCGTCAATTTGTGGACCGATTTTGAAAATTATTTTTGTATTCGAAAGGGTATGCTCCTCATGTGGTCACATGGCCACCATATCTCCTGATATGGCGTGACCTTGAGCGGGATAGCTGCTCTTCGCGTAGAACAAAACAACCGAAGCGTCGGTGACGTCGTTGACGTTCGTCTCGAAATATAGCGAGTGTGGTACCTACTATTACATTTGGCTTGGCACCGACTTCAAACCTATGAATAGGTAGCATATACAAGTTATTTGATACTTTTTAGTTTTTAAGTCGGTTTTTTAAACGAGGTTTTTTTTCCATTATTTAGTGTATAAATGTTGTATTTATGTATACGTAATCTGTATATGTATATCTACTTATATATGTATATTTGTATGTATAACGTTGAATATGATGTGATTATTGTAAATTTTAACGGACTTCTTATGTATATGAGGTTTCACACACCTGCCTTATAAGATTTCTCCACCACCCGAAGGTCGACTGGAAGAGAATGCTCTGGGCATTAAGTCCGCCGATGTACATTCTTAGTGCATAAAGTTAATAAATAATATATAAATAATCTACATTGTATTTATATTTCCAAAAAAGTGTGTGTGACCAGTTCCTAAAATTATCATCTCAATGTAACTAACACAACATCCACATCTGGTAGTTCTTAAACAGTTTCTAAAAGATACTTTACAATAGGTACGTTATATGATTACTTTTTTATCGTATAATAAAAATGTAAAATATCAATTTTAAGTTTGAAATACTTGAATTAGGAGTTATAATTTTTAATATAAACAAACATATAACTTAATAGTTATGATAATTTACCAGAAACAAAACACAAAATGTGTGTGAGTGTGTGTGTTTGTTACTCTTTCACGCTAAAACTACTGAACGGATTTGGATGAAACTTTACAGTAATATATCTTATACAGGATACTATTGGCCGCGAAAATCGACATTCACGCGGGCGGAGCCGCGGGCAACAGCTAGTTATAAATAAAAATACACTAATTCAATTAAAATTAAAGTTGGATTCATGTTCAAATATAAGATTAACTAACTTTGATGGTTCTGACATTAAAGTATTAGGTTTTTGTAGTGCACAATTAACATACAAATCTTGTGTTTGTGTAAGTAATTTCTATGTAGTTAATTTTAACACACCTTGTATTCTGAGTTATTCAACTGCGGTTAAACTGGGTATCATTAGTAATGTAAGCTCAGTGAACAAAAGTGATATTATATCTGAATACAGTGAATTATTTACTGGTTTAGGTAATTTAAATTACACATATAACATTAAATTAAAAGAAAATTATGATCCAGTTGTGGAACGACCTAGAAAAATACCATTTAAATTACAGGAACAAATTAAATTAGAATTAGATAAACTAGAACAGCTGGGAGTAATTAGAAAGGTCAATGAACCTACAGAATGGGTAAATTCCATGGTTATAGCAAAAAAAGGTGATGGTTCTATTAGAATATGTCTAGATCCACAGAATTTAAACAAATGTATAATTAGGGAAAGATATAAAATGAGTACCTTTGAGGAATTAGTGGCTAAAATGCCTAATGCTAAATATTTCTCAGTTTTAGATGCATCAAAAGGATTTTATATGATTAAATTGTCAGAAAATAGTCAGTTATATACTACATTTAACGCTGGTGAATTTGGTAGGTATTGTTACAAAAGATTACCTTTTGGTTTAAATTCATCACCGGAAGTTTTTAGTAAATGTTTTCATGATACATTTAGTGACATACAGGGAGTAGAACAGTATGTTGATGAAATTGTGGTGTGGGGAGAGTGTATAGAATCACATAATCAGAGATTAAAACAGGTTTTAGAAAGAGCTAGACAAGCAGGTGTAAAATTTAACAAAGATAAATGTAAATTTGGTGTAACAGAGGTTAAATATGTAGGACATATTTTAAGTAGTAAAGGTATAAGACCTGACCCAGAAAAAATTAGAGCCATTGTTAACATGAAAGAGCCTAGTAATAAAAAAGAGGTTCAGACATTTTTAGGAATAATAACCTATGTATCTAAATTCATACATAACCTGTCAGATATTACAAATTCATTAAGGGAACTAGTGAAAAAGGATTCTGTTTTTGTATGGGGTGAAAAACAAAAGGCTGATTTTAATAATTTAAAACAAATTTTAAGTACACAGCCAGTTTTAAAGTTTTATGAAATAAATAGTCCTGTTACCTTATCAGTTGATAGTAGTAGTACGGGATTAGGAGCGGTGTTATTACAGAATGATACACCAGTAGCTTATGCTTCTAAAGCACTAACCGAGTCACAAAAAACTTGGGCTCAGATAGAAAAAGAGTTACTTGCTATTGTGTACGCTTGTGAAAAATTCCATCAGTACATTTATGGTAAACAAATTACAGTAGAGACAGATCATAAACCTCTTGAACAAATATTTAAAAAGTCAATGAATGAGACTCCTTTAAGATTACAGAAATTAAGAATGCGTATACAAGGTTATGATTTAAATATAAAATATAGACCAGGTAAAGAACTTTTAGTAGCTGATGCATTATCTAGGGCTTATGTTCAAGATAACATTTGTAATCAGGATATAGATGAAAAGATAGAAATGCATGTATGCATGATTATAGAAAACTTAAGTATTCGTGAGCAAAAGTTGAAATTATTTCAGGAGGAAACAGCTAAAGATAAAAATTTTGTGTTGTTAATTAATTATATACAAAATGGATGGCCTAATTATTCTAATATTCCATTACAATTAAAATTTTATAATTCCATTAAAGAAGACTTATATGTAGCAAATGGATTAATATTTAAGGATTCTGCTGTACTTGTACCAAAAACGTTACGGTCTGATATGTTAAATCAAATTCATTATAATCATATGGGGTATGAAAAATGTAAAGATAGAATTAAAGGATTGTTATATTGGCCTCATATGAATAAAGAGATACTAGATAGAATAAAAAATTGTGACACTTGTTTACAATTTCAAAAAAGTCATAGTTTTGAACCACTAAAATTAAGAGAAGTTCCTGATAAACCGTGGAGTACGTTAGGAGCGGATATGTTTTTCTTAAATAATAAAATATATTTACTGGTTGTTGATTATCTAACAAAATATGTAGAACTCTGTGAACTAAAAAATCAATCAGCGGAAGAACATGTAAAAGCATTAAAGTCAACATTCTCTAGATGGGGAATACCTGAGTTATTGTATACAGATGATGGAGCTCAATATAGAAGCTCTGCATTTATAGATTTTTATCAGCAATATTGTTTTCAACATAAAACTTCTACACCATATTATGCCAGGTCTAACGGAATGGCTGAACGCCACATTCAAACAATTAAGAAAATGTTAAAAAAATGTTTATTAGAAAATAAAGAGATAGATTTAGCTTTATTAGAATATAGAAATATGTCAGTTGATAGCCAACTAAAGTCACCAAATGAGATGATGATTGGTAGACAAACATCTTCATTGTTACCTGTAAACAGATACGGTAATAATTTTGAAATGAAGTTTAATAAAATAAAAAGATATGTACAAAGGAATAATGTTAATTATAAGAAGTATCATGATAAAAAATATAAGGGTAAAGAAATAAAATTGTATAATGGACAAAATGTGTTCATTAAAGATAAATATAATAAGTTAATACCAGGTAAAATTGTAAAAGAGGGAGATAAAGATAGATCTTATGAAGTTTTGTTGGAAAATGGCCATACAGTAACTAGAAATAGATATCACATATTTAGGGGATCTAAATATAGAAAATTTAATGTAAAAAATACATATGATTATGATGATGAAGATTTAGAAAGCTATGTTTGTAAAGATAAAATAAGTGAAGAGGATAAGAGTGTAAAAGCAAGTTTAGAAAGTAATAAACAAAAGAGTGTAAGATTTAATCTTGATAATCAGGACACTGATCCCGAAAGGACCACAAGATGTGGCAGAAGGGTCAGAAGACCAAAGTATTTTAATGAGTGTAGTACAAGTTCATAAAGTAGTTAAGCACTTATTTTTTAGTATAAAGGTTAAGAATAATTTGTAGCTTTTATAGTATAGTATAATTGTAAAGCAGATTGTGTAAAACTGTTATTTTAGACATTAAAGAAAAAGAAAGGGATGTCAGTAGTTTGTTTAGATTTGTAATTGCCACACTGGCCATTAGAAGTGTTTAGTTATAGAGGTTGGCAACCCTCTCTCTTGCTTGGGTGCCGCCACGGTGAATGGTTGCGGAATCGTATATTTGTAATAAGTACAATTATAATAAAGAGTTTAATTAACCACGAAGAGCTTTTACTTCATACAATAATACTAAACTTACAGACAGAATTACTATACAATCCCCTGATGTTGCAAGGGTCCACGACCAGGTAGTAGGGGGTGCCATGTTAATTCTGTTCTAACCCGGGGCATAATTGAGCGCAATTTTGCCCTCCCCCCCACTCCCCCCACAGAATACGAGGAGCAGCCTGGGCGTCCATGCTCAAGTGTGGAAACAGCCCGGGAAAACCAAGCACATTAGGTATGTGGGGGACAGGTGTGTCATGTCCCACCAACACAAAGGGAGGATCCTCCGACCAGGCGAGGTGATCATGCCTGGCGGGCCAACTGCCCAACGGTTGATGTTGGGATGTTGTATATATGTTAATGTGCGCGAGAACTTTCACTGCGCGATTCAGGATTGGTAGTTTCTTAGTTTCCTTCGTTACTCCGTAGTACGACGTATCTTTGGTAGATGGCGCTGTAGTATGTTATGTTGTTGTTGCGCTGTATGTGGAGGTAGCCACATCACTCCCCTCCAAGACCGGAGGTTGATATATGTTGAGTCAGCTGTCTGTGCTCTATTGCGGAGCTTGCCAGTGCCAGGAGTGAGCAGTTCCAGTGAGTCGGAACTGAGTGTCGCAAGTTCCAGTGAGTCGGAACTGAATGCCGCTAGTCCCAGTGAGTCGGGGCTGAAGTCCGCTGATCCCAGTGAGTCGGGATGGTAGGCGGTGGCGGTGCTGCGGTGAGGTCCCCAGTGAGTCGGGGCGGTTGCTGCGTAGTGGCTGGCTGCTGCATAGACGGGAGAGATATGCTCTGCTTACGTGGACCGTAGCTGCAGTGTGCTATGCCTAGACGCTGATGAGGCCGTAGGGTTAACCAGGCTGGAGCGGTCGCGTCCTGCGTGTGGTGTATCCCTGTTGAGGCCGAGGTTGCTGGCTGGCTGTGAGACTTGCTGTGGGAGTGAATATGATGGTGGCGTGCTGATGCTGCTTCGAAGGCTGCTTCCAATCACGTCGGGGTCACCACTGTGGAGGGACGGGTGTGATGTCCCTCCAACACAAAGGGAGGATCCTCCGACCAGGCGAGGTGATCATGCCTGGCGGGCCAACTGCCCAACGGTTGATGTTGGGATGTTGTATATATGTTAATGTGCGCGAGAACTTTCACTGCGCGATTCAGGATTGGTAGTTTCTTAGTTTCCTTCGTTACTCCGTAGTACGACGTATCTTTGGTAGATGGCGCTGTAGCATGTTATGTTGTTGTTGCGCTGTATGTGGAGGTCGCCACAGGTACTTACATTATTACACATACATTATTAAAATACCTACTTTTTATCTGTATCTATTTATTAACAAAATTAAATTGTTCTGTGACTTGACCACGACTATATGACCCCCCCCTGGCGCCAAAGCTGGATCCGCCCTTGATTAGTATTATATAGATACAATTAACAATGTAAGTATACATCCACATAGACATAAATTAGGGGCAATCCCACTTATTATATTAAAAAAATATTCAGGATGCTGATAAATAAGGAACTATTTTTGAAAACACAGCAACCCTTTTTTATAATAAAACAAAAGCATGTACTATCCAACATTTTGCCTACATAATGTTAGTCCCACTTACATAATAAGGGGCAAATATATTACCCTCAACCGGGATTCTTTAGATATTATATGGGAAATTTCTGTGAGTGGGTTACATTTTTCTTTTATGGAATATGGGGCAAACAAGCAGACGTATCTCCTGATGGTAAGCGATTTCCGCCGCCACCAGAGGCGTTACAAGTGCGTTGCCGGCCTTTGGGTATGGGGAGGGGGATGGGGAGGAGGATGGGAGGAGGAGTGGGGTATGGGCCTTCGGTATCCTCACTCACTAGGTGAAACACAGCGCAAGCGCTGTTTCACACCGGTTTTCTGACAAACGAGCAGTCGTATCGCCTGATGGTAAGCGATTACCGTCGCCCATGGACACCCGCAACACCAGAGACGTCACAAGTGCGTTGCCGGCCTTTGGAGGAAGGGGAGGGGGAGGGGTTGGAGGGGGTATGGGCCTCCGGTATCCTCACTCACTCGGTGAAACACAGCGCAAGCGCTGTTTCACACCGGTTTTCTGTGAGGCCGTGGTATCAGTCCGGTCGAGCCGGCCCATGCATGCCGAAGCGTGACTCTCCCACGGTAGGAACATTGGCATTAAAAACTCTCATCTAAATACCAGAACTATATCTGTATTAGTATTAATAGTCCACTCCTGAACATAGGCCTCACCTTAGTAGGGAGGGAGGCTATGGCCTATGAAATCAAGCCGGTCAGACGAGATGTTTCAAGTTTTCTTTCTCTTTTCAGTAAGTACACCTTTTAGGATACCCATAGGATGAATACGGGTGGGTACTCTGTATATTCTTAATCCGTCGCCACACAGAGAACATTTGACTAATATTTGCACTCATCAGGAATCGAAGGCGACCTAATGAAATAAAATTATTAAATGTTCTACTCCAGACACAGAACACCACAGAATTCGTTAACTAATAATATAAACTAGTAGTATAGTAATCATTTCCAATCAAATGTAATCTAGAACAATCTCTAATGATACTTCTGAATGCTAAACAAACAACATGGCCTTAACGGAATAACGTTGTAAAACAAAAAGTAGCAAGAGTGTTGCTTAGCAACCGACCGTTCGTATTACTGAACTCACGCGAATCGACCGCGACTCGTTGAGTTAGTTCACGACCGCTAGCCGATGCAAATGATTGTATGAATGTCGGCAATATTATCTTGACAGCAATATAGATGTAAAATGCATTTTATTAATTAAATAATCTGTAGTTGTAGTAGTGGTATTTTATTGGAGTTAAATTGGTAACAGTTATTAATAAAAGGAAGCCGAAGAGATTGTTTTCATTTGTTTGAATGCATAAGTAACTGGAATTAAAGGTCATTTAAGCATTGTATTTTTTTATTTTTTTTTTAAAAGAAAGAATAAATCCTGTGTCGCGGGGGACTTTACAAACATACATGAAACGGACACAATGAATACCCAGACTTAGAACAACAATTTGTGGATCACACAAAGTGTTGTCCTACGTGGGATTTGAACCCACGACACTTGGCGAAGTAGGAAACGGCGTGGTGACCGTTAAACCACTAGGCCAAACATGCAGTATTGGATTGAGGGTATTAATTAATAATTTAATAGGGATATTGTATGCTGTGTAATGGTGTGATATATAGTATCGGAGCAGATACCATAACTAGGCGCAGGTGAACTAGCAGCCCTAGCAGGCACTATTTGTATACATTTTTAAATTGATAAAATGAAGCTTTAGAGATTTAGATGGCTTATTTTAAACAATGCTGCATTTCAAGCTATTGTTAACCGACTTCAAAAAAGGAGGAGGTTCTCAATTCGACCGTATATATGTTTTTTTTAATGTGTGGTCGCGGATAACTTCGTCGTTTATGAACCGATTTTGATGATTATTTTTTGAATGGAAAGGCAATATTCCAACGGTGGTACCATGATAAGGATACTAAGATCTGAAATCGAGTCGAACCTCAAGGTTCGACTCGATTTCAGATCTTCGGTTCTTCGGATAATCGGTTTTTGTTTTTGTTAAAATTTTATGCATTTAAAACATTTAGTTTTTAAGTATAATGAAATAAAAATGTTCAGATATAATTTAGTTTTACTTAAATGTACAAAATAGCTTCAAATAAATTACTACTCCAGTTCTGCCACTACCATTTTTATACTCGAAAATGTTAATTTTATATTTATAAAATTGACATCTATTTCTTAAGTAGATATTAGAGTATGTATATCTTATTCTAGACTACTATCGCCATACCAAATTTTATCTAATGCCGTTTAGTCGTTCCTACACGATTGAGTTACAAACATCTGTCATTCATCCATCCAAACTATAATATTTATATTAGTACTAGCTTATGCGCGCGGCTCCGCCCGCGTGTTTGTCGGTTATCACAGCAAAGAGTAGCTTATGTCCTTCCTCAAGAATCAAAGTATCTCAATGCCAAATTTCATTGAAATCGGTGTAGCGGTTTGGCCGTGAAAGCAGGACAGACAGACAGAGTTACTTTCGTATTTATAATATAGTTATGGATATAGATTACTTTTAAATCATTAAACTCATTTTCATTCTTTTACAGCATGTTAACAGGCATGCTGTTAGTTATTTTATTGTAAATCATTCATCCGCCACATGCACGCCCAGATGTTTCATCAGTGGTACGTGATAAGGCGATATCTCATGTAGTTTCATATTCAGCAAGCTAAGTGCATCGCGAAATATTTCTCAAACGTACATGCGAGGTCGACATTATCATGTTTCCGCCACGTTTATCACCATCACTTTGAAAGAAAGGGAAATGTTCAGTAATCTACTTCTTTCCTCGAACATTGAACTCAGATATTTTTTACACATTTTTTAGGGAATTAACGTGATCTCTGGATATTGCATTCAAAATTGTAGAGGATGCATTGTATCCACATAAAATAGCACTCACTAGGACTATATAATGTTTTGTATAGAGCTCATTTGTTAAAAGTTATTACTTCTAGAAAGAGGATTTTTATATTTTATTCTTAAAGCAAGTTCGTTGAACTTTCATAGGATGAATAATGAATTTAGATAGAACTAATTGACGTACAAAAAAGTAATAATTGGTCTGACACTTAAACACAGTGTGCGTTGTGCTATAATGCTCATCACAAAGATCTTTCTAATGACTGTTATCTCAATGAATATAAAAACTATTACCATTAATATTTTGTGTTTGGGAAAATTGATTAGAACCAATCAGATCTCTCTGGACTGTCTACAGGGACATTTATATGGAGTTCACGGTATGCAAATTAGAAATTAGCATGTCAGTTGCAATAATTAGTAAAATTAAAACTTTTATTTATTGCGTTTTAGTGGAAAAACCACGTACTCCTCCACGGCTTCTGCATCCCTAACAAACCGGAGATACTAAGGGAATTTCCACCGTTTTTTTGTATGTGTGGAAGTCCTCTTGGAAATCATCTACGGGTAATAATAATACATAAAGGATAGGTATTCACAACAGAAGTGAATTAACTAAAATGTCAAACCTTTGACTAGGAAATTATTTTAAATGAGTCGAGTTATATTATGCTATTGACCTTTTCATAATCATGGTCCAGTCAATAAGATTACAAGATTACCTTTGTAAATCATAGTTTTTAAACGGCCGTTTCGCATTAATTTACGATTTTCCGGTTAATTTATGATAATGGTGATTGCTTGAATATTGAGTATTTGGTTGCTATGGTACAAATATTAATATTAAGTTGATTACAAGTTTACTTGAGCCTTTAAGGGGCGCGTCCCTAAAAACGCGCGAAAAGGCACTTGCAGTTTTGCAAAACACAAACAGCTCAATTCATATTTGACACTAAAAAAAAAATCTCAATAGATTAATAAATCAGTCTACCAATCTACCGAGTGACATTTATAAAATAATTCTTTATTTTTGTGAAAAAAAGCCTTAACAAAGATCAAAATCATCGAAATCGACCTTTTTAATTAGCACACTCTGTCCTATTTCGTGATCTATTTTAAATGTTTTTTTCTTATTTTATATCTTACTTATATATATCTTAAGAAAAAAGTATGGAGAAATGATTTACCGTTTTAGTTTTTTATTAATTCTCACCAAAAAGCAATAATTTAAGGCTAAACATCATTCATTTTTAGCGACAAAAGTTCCATACATTTTAGTACGTAGATATCGTCTCCCGTAAATTGCAATAAATAAGTTTTATCGCGCTCAAAAAATTCAGTGCCCGCCGAATATTCAAGGTGACACCACGTCCGTTTGTAGTTCGCACTGAGCTCCATAATACGTAAATGACAAGTTTTAGGGTGGGTTGCCAGTGAGTGTCGAATTGTAACTGTTAATTTGTATTCTTGAATTTAAATTAATTTTTTTTAAAGAATAATTTCAAAGAAAATTATTATTAGTATTTATTATTAACACAGAACTTATTTTTATGTTTTTTTTAACTTGCTATGTATGTATATATCTAACTATATTTGTTATTAACAATTAAAAACGTCTTAAAGACGGAATCTTGCAACTGAATTTTGCAGATATCTTCAACCGATTGTGTTGAATTTTTGTAGGCATATGTATATAGCGTGACAATGCTATATTATGATGACATGTAGCTGATCTGATGTTGAAGCTGGAAGGTGGTCATAGGAACTTTGTAACGACGGAACCTATCGAGTTTGGAGTCGTTTGATTTGTCTTGACGAGTACTTTGAATACACTTTGACAGACCGAGACACTCTGAGAAATTGTTCTTAAAAAAGTAAAAAAAAATGTTGTAATGATTTCTGTTAGAATTGAATAACTAGTACTGAAATAATGAAAGACCTTAAAATTACAGTTTTATTTTTGACTGCATGGTTGGTCTAGTGGTTTAAGCGGTTGCCTCGCCGCTTCCTACTGTACTTCCTAAGTAAGATCTATGTAGTAAAATTTAGCCAATATGAGCAATAAAAGCGATCAAAAGTTATATTTTTAATAAACATTATGTTCCATTAATATAACATAGATCATTAATAAACATAGCATTAAAATCCGTTGATTACTGTAAAAGATCTGAGCTGACAGATTAATTTTATACTCTGTAAAAATATATTATTTGTCCATGAAATGAATTAAAAATGAATAGGTACACTTGAACCCCATTCTCGGCCGTTGACGAGTTACTTAAAGCCCGCGGGCTTTCCGATATGACTAAGATACATTGCGTGCTTTGTAGGACATTCTAAACATTCTTCAAAGGCGAACAGTTAATGAATATGTAACTAGAAGAAAAAACCGAAAGTAAATTTATTAGTTGCCAGGGTTAGTATGCAACAGTGCCCGATGCGTTTGTGTGCATGTAAAATATGAATGTGGGTGTTCAATCACAAATTCCCACGCTCAAGGACTACAGTCTTAACGTCAGTAAAACATCAACAACGTGAATAATAAACTCATATATTGGAAAATATAATGTAGAATTTTTAAACGCCTCTCATTCGACCTCTTTTTATTTTATTATTAGATCAAAAAATATCTCAATCACCGCACATAAAATCAATCTATCGCTGTCCACTGCTGAACGAAGGTCCCCTCCTAATTCGGGGTAGCACACAAATCACACAATCTCAATATATTTTTTATTGGAAATATCTATCATTTCAAAGAGAGTCGGAAATGTATCGGGAGTATTGTCAATATACTAAAAGAAGTCAGAAGATGAGTAGTGTAAAAACAATATAAATAAGTACTGTTATAGTTGTAAAGGCAACGATTTCCATACCAACAGTTAGAACAGCAATGATAAAATACTATCGGTGGTATCCTTTAGAGACTTATGGACCAGTCAGTCTGCCACCAGTGTTTCACTTACTGAGACTTATACTAATATTATTACAATATTATAAAGCTGCAGAGTTTGTTTGTTTGTTTGTTTTTTTGAACGCGCTAATCTCAGGAACTACTGGTCCGATTTGAAAAATTCTTTCAGTGTTGGATAGTAC
This sequence comes from Diaphora mendica, assembly GCA_949125395.1. NCBI lineage: Eukaryota > Metazoa > Arthropoda > Insecta > Lepidoptera > Erebidae > Diaphora > Diaphora mendica. The sequence goes on from OX421315.1 coordinate 28,872,272, forward strand.
ATTTATCGAGGCAGGCTATAGGCTATATTTTATTTTCAAAAAGTTAGAGATTAGTAAGAAAACTGCTATTTCGTAACCCAAGGTGTGAAATCGAAAACCTATTTTTGCGTGCGCTGCAAAAAGTATTGACAATAGAACAAAATAATGTATTACGGGTTTGTAGGTCCCATTAATATCTACAAAAAAGTCCGCGAGAGCATATGTCTAACTATCACGGTTTAGTCACAATAACCGCTTTTATGTTCAAATTTTTTTTTTAATCTTCTTAAGATAGAAACTACGTTAAATGTGTATCGTAATATTAATCCTTATCCAAATAAAGCATTATGTTATCAAGGGTATTTATGTAGAAGTAAAATACTTTTTGTTTCATCCCATTCGGACATTTCGTTTAGAAGTTATCACGAGTATAAGACGCTAAGAGTTTGTACCTGATAATGAGTTATTTGCCAAAAAGTTTATATCAACATAATACCCAATATTAATCTTAATCCAAATAAATGTGTTGTTGATTATGATTATAATAAATACAATTATACAATTATAATAAATACATCTATACTAATATATAAAGCTGAAGAGTTTGTTTGTTTGTTTAAACGCGCTAATCTCAGGAACTACTGGTCCAATTTGATTTCAGTGTTTGATAGCCCGTTTATCGAGAAGGGCTAAAGGCTATACATCATCTCGCTAAGGCCAAATAGGAGCGGAGCACAATGAAGAATGTTTCAAAAACGGGGGAAAATTATCACGCTACGGGCAATAGGTGACGCAAACGACGTTAGTATATGTATATTGCTCTTGCATGTCGTAATTATGTCTATGAAAATTATGGAATATTTAAATAATTTAGAAAGTGAGAGGGCTGACATTAATAAGACCAGTAAAAAAGTTAAGGACGTTGTTAAAAAGTCCTGACTGATTAAGCATATCTTTATTCAACACAGCTGACCCGGCGAACTTCGTACCGCCACATTTTTTTGTAAATATTTTCTACATTTCTGAAAAACTTGTTTTAGTAATTATGCTCACCTCGGCTTCCCACAGGTGGTGTAAAGTCGCAAACGAAAAAAAATTCTCCTAACCTTCTCCTAACAATAGCGAACACATAAAAAAAAGAATTATATTTATACAATTTACTGCAGTACATTGGAAGTTATGCGCTTACATGTATTTAGGCGATTCATTTTTTACTTGTAAGATAGATTTTGTCGAAATTCTGGGAACCAAATTACTAGATCAGTATATTATGATACTGTTAGCACTAGTTTCCTTTTCTAGTGGTTGGCACACCTGACTGACAGAGATCGTTATGTTTATTTGTTTCGGTACTAGCTTTTGGCCGTTGTTTCGCTCGCGTGTATGTCGATTATCACGGTTAATAGCCTATGTGTTATTCTGATACATAACCTACATTATATTAGTCTCATCTAAATCCGTTCAGTAATTTTTATGTGAAAGAGTAATTCACATACATACATCCTCAAAAACATTCGCATTCATAATATTAGTAGAACCATTCAGTATTTCTAAATAGAGGAATAGATTATTTCATATCCATTTTACTCAAATTCTAAAACATTATCAATTTCACTACACCAATATTACTATCACACTAATATTATAAATGCGAAAGTTTGTAAGGATGTGTGTGTGTGTTTGTTACTCTTTCACACAAAAACTACTAAACGGATTTGGATGATACTTTACAGTAATATAGCTTATACATCAGAATAACACATAGGCTACTATTTGCCGCGATAATCGACATACACGCGGGCGGAGTCGCGGGTAACAGGTAGTAGTCTGTAAACCTGATAAAATGATTATTTATTTCTTGAATTCTGTTCATGCTTGCCATCAGCCAGAGAAGAGTCACTTCGGCAGGCTCATATCCAAAAAATAATAGTAGAATCAACGGACCAATTAATACATACCTTTGAATTGATTAACCAAACTATCACTATATTTAAAATCTATTACCGTTTTGCCATCCACTGCCCTTCAAACACTTGACTCCTATGACGACGCTCAATTCTTGCGCCTCTTGATTTCCATGGGATCCTCAGGCCATTTTGTACTCCTCTTGGATACTATAATATCCACCTATGAGTTCCAATGATGATCTGTTTAGTCTATTCACTTCATATTTTCCTTTTAAATTATGGCCACTATGGTGTGTCATTACATAGGTGATTACATAGGTGACACGAGCCTTATGTTTTCTTAGACCATGTGCCATAGCAAGTTTTGTTGCCGTAGATCATTCGTTCCTCTGCTACACGCCTCTAGTGTATATATAATCTCTTTATTCTATATTTTTTACAGTAGACATGATATTTGCGGACACTACCCACTAATCTGAATGATAAGATAGATACTTGCGTGCGTCTTTATCTGCACACTGCGGCACAAACGTATCTAATCGGCCATGCATTACGCAATCACGCATTGAAAATATCTTTAGTAAATATATGAGTAATGAGGATCTGCCCCCTTTATATTTAACTTTTTACCCGACTACGGCATAGCCAAAAGAGGGTTATGATTTTGACAGGCTATGTATGTATGTGTGTTCATTTGTTCCCTCATAGCTCGTTAACTACTTATTAGAACTGGACAAATGAGGTATCGTTAGAAGCGTCTTGATCGTCTGCTGGTTATAGGCTATATGACGTGTCGCTGAATCTAATGTGGCGCCCTCTAGCCGACGTAAAGTAAATTAAAAAATAAATTTGAGATAAATATGCCGTGTTTGGTATCATTGGAAAGGGCGTTACTTGTACATTTCAAATATATATAT